>VWPW01004705.1:0-180061 GCA_013389825.1 Crypturellus undulatus | reverse complement strand
CCCAGGCGAGACGGCCCCGGGGGGACAGGGGGACACGGCCGCGGGCCGGGGGCGACCGCGGCCCTGCGCGCCCTTCCCCGCTGGAGCTGGTTTGAGAGCTCGTAAAAACAGAATCATACCGCGGCACAGCGCTGCCCGCGGTGTGAGCCTCTCCGGAATACACCGCAGGGAGAAAGAGCCTTTCATTTATTTAGTTACTTAGTTATTTTTAATTCAAAGACACCTTCTTCCCCTCCCTGCTTTTCCCCCTAAAGATGTGAGGTGGCCCTGGGCGGTTGGAATTGGGCAGGGAGTTGCCCCTGCGGAGGGGAATTGGTCTTGCAGCGTCACGGTGGGAATCTGCGTTCAGGGAGTCGGGGTGCAGCGAGCGCAAGCAGCGCGGGTCGGGCCGCGCTGCCGGCTGCTGAGCAGCCCGCTCGGAAAGACGGCCGGCAGCGGGCAGGAGGTAACACGGCTGAGATCAGGGTATGCACGGGCACGGGATCGCTGCTTTGAGGCTGTCGGGGGGCCAGGACTCCTCCATCTCTGACATTTCTCCCTTTGCCAGCTCCAGTGGCAGAGGTGGGAGCACAGGGCTTGTGAATGCCGCGCCGCAAGAGCAGGTCGTCATGCCAGGGGCCTCCTGGAGCCGGATCCTGCCCTCTGCCCTGCCCCAGCCTCATGCCCAGTATCGACCCTAGGACTGACCCCAGCCCAAACTCACCTGGAGACCTGCACTGATGCAGACCTGGCCCATCTCTGCTGGGCCAGAAGAAGCCCAGAGTGACCAAACATGCTCATAAGACAGCACAGTCCCTGTGGAGACGATGTGCTTCTGGTTATTGTCACCACAGCTATCTATCTGCTTACTGCAGTACCCAGCAAATGATGAACGAATGGCAGAGAAATAGCCGGATCTGTCTAGAAGACTAAAGAGTGCGGCGTTTAAAGGGAGCTGATCCAGCAGAACCCCAGCAGCAGAAGGGCAGCGTAGATCTTGGCAGTGTTCCTCAGTGGGGCTGGAGGCAGGGTTCCCATCAAGACAAGCATGGCCAGAAGGAGTGTGCAAGTCCACCTTGCACACAAAGGCACCTCGGTATCCCCAGCTGCTGAGTGAGGTGCACAGACAGGTGTGGCAGGAGCGTTCCAAGGTTTTCCTATCCGATTGTCATGCTTTGGAAGAGCCTCTGTGGGTGTGGGAAGCAGCACAGAGGTTCCCAGATCCCTGCATGCCCCCAGAGCAATGCTCCAGGGCCATTCAAGGAACAATGTTCAAAAACAGAGAGAAAAAGTAGTCCTTGAATATGCAAAAGTGTTGCAGCAAGAGCTTGCTGGTTTTGACGTACAACTTTAGGAGTATTTTAATGTATAGCTTACTGTTTCCAGAAGCAATGAAAGCCTTTAAAGGATGCTTGGGGGAGGTGTATTCTGCAGGAGTTACTTGTTCAGGATGCATTTACCATTTTTGTGCAAAATTCAGATGGCAGGTGCATAAATCTTTATTGACTTGGGCCATTAAAATGTAAATAAGTTCAGTAACTGCAGAAAAATCATAAGGACACCAACAACAGCTGTACATACTCACCGTACAAAAGTTACAGTTAGATATTTGACAGAAAACAGCTAAGAAAGAAAAGGAGAAACTTATCTTCTTGCCCCTGCCCCCACATGGGTGTTAGAAAAAGATAAATTCTTCCGTCACAGGCCAGGGAGCAGTAGCCACCTATTTCAGCCATGGTTATATCATATCTTCTGTGTCCTCTAGGTGTTTTTAATAAAATATAAACAAAACATAGTATCAACCAGGATTAAAAATTCCATCCAGCAGAAGGCACATATGACTGAATTGGTGAAATATGTTTTTTGTGAAGGTGGTGGCTAACATTTTTGCAAATAACGACTGATCTTGCAACTCCATTTTTTAGTGTCAAACTTGAGATACTGAAGGTATCTAAGCTTAACCTGTTATTCTCCGATTGCCCCATTACAATTATGTTAAAATTTACAGAAGGATTCAAATAGTTGCATCAGTGGACCATAAAGAAAACAGAAGTACAAGAAGAGTCCATGCTAGGAAATACAGTTCCTTCCTCCATTAATGTTAGTCCCTGTCACCAGAGAAGATGATGTCCTGAAAACTGGGAAACAAGGACTCCATATTATCCCCATCCTAATGCACAATACTGAGACTATATCCAGGAGCACTGGATTAATTTCTGACATGTAATGAAACATCCTGCATTTTACTGGATGTGCATGCAAATTTTGGATTAAAAATGAGACTATCTGAATTGAGTTGAATATAAATCTATGTGGTTACAGCAAATACCCTTAAAATACAACAGACTCACCAAGCCATCAAACATTTTAGACTTAAATAGAATTATTGCACTGAAAACACATTTAGTTTTTTTAATTATATTTTTGCAGATTTGGAAGTGCTGAATTTCTTGAACAAAATCAAAGTAAGTCTTTCTAAAGCAAGACAGATTTTCTGTGCCATAACTGAACTTTGCCAAGTCAGAAACATAATTGTTCCTTACATCTCCCTGCAGAGAGCATGTTCTTGTTCAAAAAGGGAAAGTTACTGTTTCGCTGTTTCATTTGAAAAGTATTTATTTAAAATGCTGTCAGTTTTCAGAGAGTTTTTCTGATGACTCGTGCCCATGAACTCACTTTTCTTAATAGCACACAGGGAGTATCTTTCTTGGTGAGTCTTTCTGCAACACATCAGTCTAGGGAAACATCAGATTTTAGAAAGTAAAGATGAGGACTTTCATCCTCACCTTCAGTTAATGTTATTATTTAGCAGCTAAAGAAGAGTTTCCCACAGAAAGAGGTGGGAAGATACATACAGCAATTATATCAAGTGTAATAAAGCCTAGCACACTTCAGCAGTTGCAGCAGATATAATGAAATCTGGCACTTGGTTGTCTTTGTGGCCGCTCTAGCCTTCCCCAGGTTCCCAGTGGGGCTCTTCAAGGTAAAAGATTGCAAATTCTGCTTTCTTTCACTGGGCTTTCAGTTTTGTAATCTGCACTGATTCAGCCTCCTCTGAGATCAGCTCTAGTTTCTTTTTCTTTCTCAGTCTGTGTTGTCTGTCCACGATTTTCCTCCACTAACTTTAGCTACTACCCAGTTCAGTCCACTGTAGGTTAAAGATATGCAGAAAGCAATTTAAAAAAGTCTGACAATTTTGCTGCTGTCGTGTATTTCTAGTGAGTTCTGGGTCCATGAGCACCTCTCTGTTGTCACTTGCTCTTGAAGAGAGCTGAGGTCTTGCACAGCAGCCATCTACATGGCTCACAGTTGTATCACTTTTAGCATCAAAGTGGGCTCAATCATCATCCCCAAGCCCCAAAGCGTTTTTTGTACCAAAGTCTGAGATTTTGTATGTTTCCACAAAAGCCATAAGGGGCACACAGCCAACCTAGGAGTGTGATTTCACAAAAGAAATCCTGTCAAGAGGCAAATGTAGCATTGATGAAGTGCGCCGAGATACCCCCATTTACAAAAATGCAGAGACAAGATCCAGTCTCCTGCAGCATAGAGATAAGGGAGTAAATACAGACACCATGCAAGTTAGGATGAAATGAATATTCAGCACCAATACAGGAAACAGAGCTTCTAGGATGGCACTGGATTATTAAGAGACACACTAGTACAATAACACAATAATACAAGGCCACCTAAACGTGATGAGCAAGCAGTCAGGATTTACAGAGACAGAATGAGAAATACTTATAAACTTTTCTAGACCTCTTGAGAAAGCCTTAGGATGCTTTATAGGAATATCCATTTATGTTTTATGCTTAGTAAATGAAGGCTTTCAGCTTATTTTGGGTCAAAAAAAGGTGCAATAAAAATAAGAAGCTGTAGGAGAGAAGAAGAAAATGAACTTCTCACTTCCATCAGCTCAAATTAGTGAGTTGCAAGATTAAAACTGTTCTGTGTAACCAGAGATTGTCAAAATGGAGTTAAAGGTTACCCCTGGTCTTACTAGAAGCAAGATGGCAGCTAGCTATCTCCCCGTCCATGTTTGCTTTAGTGCAGTTTTGTAGTAAGTATTAACTGATAAAGGAAAGGCTCTGCCATGTATGATGTTCCTCAGCCCTGAATTGCTCCTTATTGCATTAGATTGCATATCTAATGAACCTGCAGCTTCAGAAGCTGAAGCAAGTTTGTCCCTGACAGCTGGCCAATCCTTTTTATTTTCTAACATCTTAGAACTTGCACATCTTAAGTATTAAGATTCAGGTCTTTCTATTAAGCATAGCATCATTCAATTGTCTCATATGCAATGTTCTAACTGTACTATTTTCAACTGCTTACTGTGTCACACAGTGGTGAAGTTTGGGGATGTTTTTTAATCCTTCGGAATGAGTGGTTTCTCTAGAGCAAGTTTCTCAAAATCTCCCACTCAGAATGAGCGTAAGGACATTTGAGAATGAGTGTAAGGACACTCATTCTGCCCGGTTCTTGGGCACCACTTGTGAGCGTTGTGCATGTGCGTATGTGTGTGGAGAGAGAAGGAATATCCTGTACCCCATCTCCTCTCAGAGCAGGAATGTAAAATCTGGCTTCTATCTGTAATGCCACACGAAGAGGTATTTCATAATTTTTCATACTCCCAGCAAATAGCTTGATTTAAAAGCAATTTTTTGTAGGCAGGCACTTTGGATGGCTTGGAATGGCTTTCAGATTATTTCAAAGCTCTGCAAAGTGTCTTCTTTGAAGGGAGAAGGACCGAAATATATCTGTGACTAAGCCTAACCACCATAATAATATCAAATAACATCATCAGTGTATACAGAGATAGGATGTATAGCTTTGGGTCCTCAGAAATTATAGGAGGCCAGAAAGCTGAAAAATACCCCTCAAAAAAAAAATCTGTGTTTCTTCATGTGTTATAATGTCTCTAGATGATACCAGTTTTGGCACATAGCAAGAAAAATGTAGCCATACAATTTTATAATCCTCACCTCTAGCAGTAGACAATTAACTATGCACTTCTGCCTAATCACCCAGATTGGTTCATGAAAACTATTTTTTTAATTATTTTCCTTCTTTGTGGTTCTGAACACCAACACGAGGAACCCACGGGTGTACCTGGCAATTTCCTTACAGTCAGTAGGAGTTATTTACAATTAACTTGGAAGGAATTTCATTATTCTCCCCTATAAAGATCAATGGAAGAGATTAAGAGCGCCTGTGAGTTCCCAATTTTCAACTTTTTTTTGTTCTTTAGCTTCTCTGAATTAGGGTAAACTGGACTGCACCTGAAAATTTGGGCTCCACAGTATTCAAAATTGTTTTCATTTTCCTTTTCCCTTCTTAACTCTGCCATAATTTGTTTTTACTGTATTTCTTCTAAATCTGCCCTGGAGCAAATGCAGACAGAACTCATGAGGCCTGGTGTATTCTGCAATACCAACAGAAGCTATTTCTTGTCATCACAAGTTTATCAATGCTCACATGGAAAAGTGGAATAAATAAGCAAATTTCTGCTTTTCTGAATGCAAGTGCATATTTATATTTCCCTTTATTTATATTTCTCTATATGTGATCAGCTTCGCTGATACCCAGCTGTCTGCGTAGTGTGCAGTATTTTCTGTGCAGTAAAATATTGGGATTCCTAAAGGAGATGCTGTATGTCCTCAACCTCTGGATAGAGGTATTAGGAAGACTCAGATGTGATACAATCCTTAGACTATGGACTACATGGATGCTGCAGAAGGAGGTCAAGATGTGGTGCTTCCACTGAACTGGGAAGTGAGGTTAGGTTAATGTGAGAGTACAGGAGGAGGAGAAGCAATGTGGGAATAGCACCACTTCAGCAATTTGCTAATTCTGGTGTCACCTCCAGGAATCAACTGGCAGAACCTCACTCCTCGTGAGACTACAAAAGAATTTGCTGTGGGAGACCCAGAGGAATCCCTATCTTCAAACAGCAAAGAGAAGGACAAGAGACAATAGGGGAAGAATCACAGAGGCCACGGCCAGCCCAAGAGGCTTTCAATAAATAGCTATGTTTGGGATGCTCAAAAGAGATGATGTACATGATGAAAGAACCTCAGGTGTACGCTATGTGATTTTTAAGCCAGCATGTTTTCTCATGACGTGGCTAGACTTCCTCCTCTTATTCAAAACAATGATTCCTCTTCATGCATTCAGAAAACTACAGGATTGATTTTTAAAGTAACTGTTTATTTTAAAACAGCATACTAACAGAGATAACAAACAGAGAAAATATTAGAACCTCTCAATAATCAATATGTTTGGACACACAGAATGAGGCCAGATGAAGCAATACCATATAAAACTCAATTTATAACAAGCAAATTAAAATATGCTGACACCAAATCTTGCAACAACAGAAGAAATGGGAGATGCTTAGTGTGTACCTTGTGCCAGCGCTCTCGCTGGGATCAGGAACACCCCTCAGCTGTATCACGAGCCGTGCATTCAGCTGGCTGGGGAGCCCTGCTGGGACTCCCTCACTTCAGTCCCTGTGCACCCTCCAGGCTTTAGAAAGTCTCTGTCCCTTCCCTTTTCCATTTCAGGGAAGTAATTTGCTTGTTTGATTTCTTTTTTTTTTCCTTGGGGCTTGCATTTTACACATACAATCCTCTCCAAGTGCCAGCCCAGGCCCAGCCCAGCTTCCAGTCGTATCTTTTATCACACCTTTTATCCTTTTACAGAAGGATATTTTATCACACAGGCCACCTTTGGGGAGCTTGTCATGTAACAGTTAACACACCGTACATAACTGAAGGGACCGCATTCATATGGCACAAGTTACACAAAGCCCAACAGCTTTTTTTTTTTTTTTTTTTTTTCCACTAGGTTCTGATAGCCTCAGAAGCAGAGCAAGGTCTCTATAATACTTTTTTGTATTAACTGAAATACCAGCACTCCTATGCAGGAATAGGACAAAAAAAAAAAATGTTGGTACACCACAGAGGTGGTACCCTTAGAAACAGCTTCACCATTTTCCTGCAAAAATGAGAGAATCAGGTACATCTATCAGGCACATGTTTTGGTGCAGAGTTTGAGCCTCTGTATAGCACCACCTCCAGAGCACTGCTGCACTACTAAAGTAGTGTTAAATAAAATATAGAGTTCTACATTTGCTTTCTTCTAGAGATTTTTTTCTGCCAAATTGGGTCAACGTAGAAGTAAAAAGGAGAACATTTTAATCCATTAGCAAACTTAGCCTGAGATCTGAAAATTACTTTTTGTGCTTAGGAATGTTGTGGACCCTGAATTTGGCATGAGATATAGTGCATATAGTGCATGAGATATAGTCATATATAATCCAAAAGCCGATCCTCTCTGCTTTACTAAGTCTGCCATGATTTTAGCAAATATTTGTTTGTGCAGATGGGGAGAGGCAGGGTTGGATAATATGAGCAAATAAGAGCTTCATAAAGATATATTTTTGCCAGCATTCAAAATCAAACCTAAACACACAAGTTATTGAGCAGCAGCACTTACTACCTTTGTAAAATCATCAACTATTGTGTACCTGAGTGCGCAGCATAAAACTGCTCTGTCCGGATCTGTGGAGGGATCAAACAGATGGCAGAGCCCACTGCAGTTCGGATGAAGATTTCCTAGCTAGATAGGAATGAGAACAACAGTAAAGCCGCTTCAAGGTCACAGAGGAGGTGAGAGTCCTGGCCAGATTTTCCCCAGCGAGGTGCACGTGCAGTCTTTATTCCAGAGTTAAAAGGAATGAAGAATTTTGGATGCAACAACTACTGTGGTATTTGAGGCTTCTAGAGGCTTCTAGGGGCCTCTAGGCGCAGAGATGCACCAAGCTTAGAAAAATCCATCAGTAAATGTCCTCTGTGGAAGATGGTTTTGCAACAAGAGGAGGCTGTGCTGGCTTAACTGGCATGTTTAAAGGCATATTCTATGCTCATTTTTTCACATAGTTATTCATGACTATTTTTATGTATTTTTTTTTAATTCAGTCAGATCTGCAGGTGATCATACAGCAGTTTGTAAATAACATTAGTTGTGAGTTTGGCAACAGAAATGATTCTCAAATAATGTTTTTTGTTATTCAGTTAGTTCTGGGCCCAACACACATCATCTAGAGCTGTTGGCAGCTTGTTTTTTCCTGTGCTTGTCTTTCATTCCCCCACAAATCTTTGAATTGAGTAGTTATGGCTTTAAATGGAAAATTTCCTCCCTTATTTGTTGCATTCTTTTAAAAATAAAATTTCCTAGCTGACTATTTTGTGACATCCATCAGGCTCAGGCTGTATTTCTCTCTTGTTTATACCGTTAACCTGGTTTTAGTTAATTTTCACTTCCCAGTGTCTCTTGCATCTGTGTTTTTTTCTGGTTAACAGGTTATAAATTACCTTGGTATGCTGGAGCAATTTGCTCAGCTTCAGTTTTAATTCTTTAATTTCTGGATACAGTTTTATAGAGCTTGATCCCTCACATCATAAAATAGGTGTTAGTGGTTTACTATACTGATTTCTTATTGGTTTGAAATAAAACAAAACCACACGAAGAATCAAGCTTATAGTCTGAGTGTACGTTTATTCTTTCTTTAATAGGTGCCAAAGGCCTTCTCTGAGAAACACTGGATTCAACCCTTAGACTGTGAGAAATATGACTGAGGTTAAAGTGGCTAAAAGAATATGGGTTAATGTTATGCAGGATGACTACTACATGCTAGATTAGGATGTTATCCTCAGAAAACAAAGCTAAACTGAAGCAAGTTTAGTTATCTCCTTCCCATGAGAAGCAAGGGGTCTTGGTTTTTCTCATCGGAAGTGAAGGAGGTATTTCACAGCAGAGATAACAGGTCTGCAGTGGGGTGACTGCCAGGCAAATCTGCTCAGCGCTGCAGTATCCTTTGCTGAGTCACCTCCGCTCCTCTGCCAAGTGAAAGATGGTGGCAAGGAACGGGCAGCAATTCCCACTTGTTTCCTGCAGGGCTCTCTGAGGAAGGGTGGGTGGAGTAAAGTGGTGTCACTTATGCCATACTATGAGTTTTGGGTGGACTACGTGCCTTTTCACATGGATATTTAGTCGCTGGATTATGTAAAGACCTGCAGCAACAGAATACCTCCTGCTGCTTGCCCCAAAACTGCTTGCAGGGACACTCACATATTTCATTACAAGGGTACCGGGATGTCTTGTGCTTCCCTCTAGAAAGTCTGAGAATGAAGAGAGATCATAGAATCATAGAATCATAGAATGCCTAAGGTTGAAAGGGACCTCTAGAGGTCATCTAGTCCAACCCCCCTGCACATGCAGGGCCACCTAAATGATGAGACCCAGTGATCTGAAAATAAAAATAACACAGGGAATTGCTCTTCATGTGCTAACCTTGAGTGGTATGGAGAGTCCAATGCCCCTGGACTGTTCTGTGCTGCCATTTCCCCATTGGTATTTGGGAGCTAACATTTAACTAGAGGCAGTGAAAAAGCGTAAACATCCTTGTAAATTTTTCCAAAGCTTAAAAAAGTATGCAGAGACAGTACTACTTCCTCTTTAATCGAAAAGGCCCAGATACAGCCTCCTTGCATTAATTTTCTTTAGACAGCTCTCAGGAGAACTCCACAGAACTCAACGTACTTCCTACCAACCAGCTCAGCTGCACAAAGGCTGGGACAAGCAGTCACAGAGTAGCCAGTGCACATAACCGGGTTGCTGCTACCACTGAGGTTGCCTATTAATAGTTATTCGGACTTGCATTGTGAAGGGCACTATTTTAGTTTCATGCTAGCCAGCCAAGGTCTTGAGCTGATGCTGATTAAGCATCATGAAGGAGACTATGCAGCAAGTCAGTGAGATTTGCATGCTGAAAGTCGTTTGTACTTTGAGAGCTTGCCAAAAATAATGTTTCAGAGGGCATGTATTAACACTGCCAAAATCAAGCTGATAAATAGCTGTATCATTGAGTTTTGGATACAGAATGAGGGTCAAATTCAGAACAGCCTAGCAATAGGCTATTCACACAATCTAGGTGGGATGGGATGGAACCACAGCATTTTGTAATCCACCCTTATTAAAAACTTATTTGAACTTGTTTTATCCTAAAGTGAATTAGAGGGAGTACAGAGAGGAATTAAATCTGAAAAGTAGATGACTAGGCAAATTTAAGGCCATACAGTGCCTTGGCTTATCTCAGGCTGGCTTATCTCAGGCTTTGGGAGTTTCCACTAGTTAGGCACAACAAAACAAGGAGGGGAAGTGTTTATAGTTTCTCCTGGACTCTGTACACATTCCGGGGCTGATCCTACAACACCGTCATTCATTCTTCCAGAGTTATAGTTGTTCATATTTATTATGAAATCAAAAATAGAAAATTAAAAGTGTCTAAATCAAATATTGCATGCTATTTCTCTCCAAGGGGAGAGGAATTTGAATTTAAACAAGGAGGCTTTGTTGTGAAAATATTCAGCCTTGCATTTCATTTTTACGGGAGAATTTTATCTCCCTGGGTAACAGGCAGCAAGAAGCTTATCACTTTTTCCTATTTGGAGAAAGACAGTGAAGAGAAACATAGAAGAGGTGCAGAAAGCTGTCAGATCTTGGCTCAGTGTCCTTCACATAGCTGCAATGGGCATGTCCTGCCTAGCTTCTCTTTTTCCATCCCGTTTATTTATATTCCTTTCTTTAACCAGTGGGTGCCTCTTCACTGCTTCTTAACCTAAGACGACAACGTCTTTTTTTTTTTTTTTTTTTTTTGGTAAGATCCTTTGGGCTCAAGCCAGTTTTAACCAGTTTTATAGTCAAGGACGATGTGATCAGGAGAGATTTCACAGTTGGTCAAGTCTACCAATTGCTGAAAAGAAAACTAAGAGATTACCAAAGAGACAACACTGCCTAAAGTCACGGCCAACTATAATACTGCTCATTACTCTAGCTTCTAAAAAATGTGATATTTCTAACACACACACACCCCCATAAAAGACACTACATGGAGGTATGTTGAGAATAGCATGGATAATTTATTGAAGATAACTAAATAGATGGTTACTACAGCTTTCTATGATTTTGTGACCTCTCTGGTGTCCTTTTTTATAAATCAGTCATAAACCCATGGAGTAATGACTGACCAATGGAAATCCACAAACAAAAGGGACAGTCCTTTGTCTGACACCATGTCCAGATAATAACAGCTAAGAAAAGCAATTAATGGAAGCTATTTGTTCATAACTAGAAAACTGATATGAAAGCTGATTATATTCCTGGATCAATGGAAAACAAGAGAATACGAACACATAATTCTTGGAGTTTAGAGTTGAGACCTGATATCCAAAATCATCTGTAGAGTATTGCCATAGTGCCTCCTTAAGGGCAAAGCCACCGTATTGGATATGAACATACTGGCTTAATAGGCATTAGCTCTTTCTGCATCTGTGTTTAGATCACTAAATGGCTTGTTAGTGAAAAGTTAAACACAAATTAAGTCTCAGGGCTAAACATTATGTTAGAAATGTTAGTTAAACTTTTCAGACTCAAATGATTGCAGAACTATTGCAAATGCTGAGTGAATATTTTTATCTTTTTTTTTATTATTTTAATTGTTGTCCCTGAAACAGAGCTGGTCTTGGGGTAAAATGGATCCATTAAAAGAAGAAGGATTGAGCTCCAGAAAGACTCAGGAGCTTGATTCCATGCAGCATACAAAGTAATAAGGATTTCAGTGTGTTTGAATGATGCGTTCTCAGTTTGAATCCTGCTCAAACAGAAAACCTGTGAAGCTGCCCTATTCCCAAGCTTACCTGCGAACAGGGGAGTTGATAGCTGTCCATTTCATTCAGAGAACAGACATACATTGGACTATGTACTAAATATTTATTGCTTTCTCACTCTTCCCCCAAACAAGCCCATGTCAGTCAGCGATAGAATAGGGCTGTGCATATAAGACATTTGTCTTTAGCTGCAGCCCATCATACCACTCCCTTCCCGGTCTGACCTCTCATTCATGTTCAAGGGTGACAGACATGTCAGGATGACAAGCAGTCATCTCTGGGCACAGACCTCCCCGCATTTCAAGGATTCCTCCTCTTCCCTGCTGCTGTCAGTCATCACTCATTCGAGTCTGGAACCAAAACTGTGGCTGCCTTGCTGCTCCCTGGTCACCCCATGCTTCTCCCAAACGTCCCTCGATCCCATCAGCATAGCGAGAGTTAAAGCTGGATCATGCTCCTTTTTGCAGCATTTATTTATCTGTGTGCAAGCACTAATGAACTACCATCCCCCCACCCCAAATCTTTTGCAAGAAAACAGTGGCAGTTCAAATGCTTGTTGGAAAAACACAGGAAAGGGATGCAAACATGGTTGAGCAGGATTATTGGTCAGCTTAGAAACAAATATTTGAGGGAACCTTTCCCCACCATTTTCTCAGTTATATTCCAGCTAAATACCTACCTGGTTGACCACTGTTGATGTCCATGATCAAAGAATAGCTACAGACTCTGGAGGGACGTGTGTTTCACTCTCTTAGGCTAATTAAACATGACTCTGTTGCAAAGCCTTCAGGACAGGCCTTAACAGAAGAGTGGGAGAAGGCTGTACATTCGGTTCACAAAGAGGAAACATTTTTAAAGGTCAGATCTTTTATCTTTCATTTCCCAAGTGCATACAAACCAACCCATGCTTTGAAATTCATTGCTACTTCTGTTGTAAATAAAGAAACATAAATAAAGGCCGATTTATGAAGCAGAACTGAACAGTATAGTTTACATAGCATTCCTCCCCTTGGAGACTCTTAAAAAGCAAATTTTCCCAAGACGTGTTGCCTTACAGTGGATATCAGATTTTTTTAGAAGAAGAGGGGAGAAAAGCGCGTCTCGGCAATGGTGAAAACTGCTTTGTATTCAGAGAGCAGGGCAATTCTTCCTGCTTCAGCTGTGCAGCACTGCTGAAAACAGGCAAAACCACCAACAGCTTGCCTGCTTTTATGAATCCAGGTTGCCCTAGTTTATATGGATCTATATGCATGTGCCTGTATATGCACAGTTGCTCGGGGTGAATGGAAAGAAAAGCTCCATCTAGAAAAGCTGTAGGGTATACTGAGTCTATTAAGGGCTTAGTGAGACACTGGCAAAAGTCAGTAGTTAGTTAATGCAATTGCAAAAACTGGCACTCAGAAATCAGAAAAATAAAGTAAAAATAAAATAAATGAATAACAAAAATAAAGAACCATGATGGATTTGTAGTAGCCTGTTGTGCTTTATGAATGTAGTTATTTCAGGGAGAGATGCTGCTGGCCACTGATTACAAATGTATAGCATGCATGTGGACAGTGTAGAAGAGCCAAACGGCTGGCTTGCCTCTGCCATTAGGCAGGTGGCCCTTGGTCTAAAAGAGTAAACTGCCATAATGGCCTTTTTACAGAATTTATTCAAATGGATAATGGAGCAAACTAATACAAAGCAAGCATGCTGCTTAGTTTGTTCCTTAACAACGTGAAAAAGTATAATAATCAGATTATGTTCTGGTAAGGACAAAGCAATAAATCAATAGTTTCAAAGTGCTTCCATACCAAATTAGCACTCCAGGCAATCATATCCAAATGATGAGGCTATCACTTTCAATCCTTGTCACTAATAACAGTGTGCTAAAATTGTTGGAGGAAGAGTTTATTTCAGACCCAAACAGTCCAGCATTCTTGACTTGCCTGGGCTAGAGCACATGTAGCATCACATGTGTGTTTTTGATTTAGACCTCTACTGAGCAAGAATGACCGAGGCAAGCAATATTCCTATTTCAACATAAGCAGGTATAGCTATCTAGATACCTGCCATAACTATTGCCTTACACTTCTTTCTTATGTTTTTTTTTTAAGAGAACTGGATACCATTACTAATTCCTCTGCCCACAAGCACACTTTTTATGAAAGCAGATTTACCCTTTTAATGCATGGAGGGGGGGAAATTGCTAAATAGTGCATGGTGGCAGATTTTTCTACCTCAGAAGAACTCCCTCACTAATTCTGTGAGGAATTGCCATTTGTTTTTATGAATCTGTGAAAGGTGTTTTTGCCTTGGCTGTGCACAAACGCATATTTGTACTGGTGGGAGGAGGAGGAAGAGGGAAGATAATTGGACTGAAGTCAACCTGGCAAAAGATTTATTCGATGATGTGCCGGCAGCCATGTCCAGGAGTCTGGCGAGGGCCTCCTGTCCCGGGATGGATCATGCCCAGCAGCCTGGCGAGTGTCTGCTGAGCTGGGCTTGACTGCGACAATTCCCTGGAACAGAGGTTTACTGCTTCCGCTTTGCTTGCTGCTGGTGACACACAAGCTGATGAAAGGCAAATTGCAAAAAAAAAAAAAAAAAAATAAAAAAAAAAAAAAATGAATATATATATATATATATATATGTCTACTCTACTATATTTTCCTTAGAGAAGGATGGGGAATGTACCCCATAAAAAACCTGTAAAAATATGCAGTAGTAGAGGATGTACTTTCTGGTGATGCTGAATATCATTCTGTAGTGAAGCTGAACTTCAATGTGCACCAGGCATAAAAGCATCTGGATTTATCCTGCATAGAAATATGCTGAGATAAAAGAAAAAAAAAAAAAAAAAAAGGTCTCTAGGTATTACTTTCACTCAAATACCTTACCAGGAGAGTTCAAAGGCAGATATTAGTGGCCTTTATTAAAAGAAAGAGTTTTCATCCCACCAGAGAACAACTATGTAATGCCCAAGGAATATGAAGATAAGCTACTATAATTTCCCATTGTGTTATTTTATTCTCTAAGACAAACTTTTGCTTGCTTTCTTAAATGTATAATGTTGACCATAGAAATTAGTTGGCTGAGATTAGATGGCTGCTTCCATGACAGCTTCAGTGAAAGGATATTGGTCAAGGATGGTCTGAAGAGAGCAGTCATCAACTTGGCTGTCATCATTGGGGAAATACTGGGAGTGTTGTGCAATACCTGGATATGCGAGTAAACAGACTGTACAAGAAAACAGCTCAATCACTCTTCTGAGTAGATCACTATGAACAACAACCAAATAAATCTAATGGGTGGTCAGAGGAACGTCCCTATGACAGGTATGGATGAGTAGTAGGAGCACAGTGGTCTCCTTTTCTGAGGCTGTTCAAGAAAGTTTTGAGGGCAGTGAAGACAGTTGCTCTGGGACGATGACATTGACTTTAATAATTTCTTTAAATGAGGATGATCTAAGAGAAAATGAGCTGTGGGACAGAATAAAATGCTCTAGGGCATTCTGAATATTGCAGTAGGTGCTTGTTTAAAGTAGGTAGGTGCTTGCTGGAAGTACTTTTATTGAAATAAGTATTTGTTGCTATGATACACTGTTAGTTCAGTATCTTTGAAATCTAGTTCATGTCATTAGGCTGCGGATACAGATATGCCATAAGTATGTCCTGCAGCCACTGCAGACTGACCTAGGAGGGAGGGAGGGAGCCCCTTAAACACTTACCAGAAATAAGGCAGATGATTACTAGCAACAGCTCTGATCTGGAGGGCAGAGCTATCCCTAAAAGTGACAGGAAAAGCAAACAGGGAGCAGGAAGCAGAAGATGGACCAAGAGCAGCAGATGAGTGGGAATGGAAGGGAGCACCCACCAGCCATGTGAGCACACACGGCTACTTGCACAGCTCAGATTTATACTCAGGCTGTGGTCCTCTGAGGTGGCCCTCTGATGCTAAGACCCATCATCCTTACTACACACATTTCAGGAATTTTATTTAGACTGGATCTAGTCGTGTACCATGAGCTGAAGTCCAGTCCATAGCTGGAGCAACACAGATGTGCTGCTAGAGTGTCTTGTGATCTATTGTTGTTCAAACAGAAACAAATACCCAAAGGTATCCAAGTTAGATCAGCCTACATACTGTGTACAGTCAAGAGAGAGAATGAGGTGCCTCTAGAAACTCCCCCCATCTTAAACAGAGCATATCTCTCTCTCTCTCCATTGATAATTTAAGGAATGAATAGGAAATGTTGGATGACTCACTCCACTGAAGATACTGCCTTTTGGAGGAGGATCAGCAGCATTTATAAGAACATGTAGTGGTAGTGGCTTGTCTTTTTCTTCTGCCTCTCTTTGCCATCTCCCTATATAAAAAGACTGGTGGGTGGAACATGTGCCTGGAATGTGAGCAGCCCTGGCTCCGTGCCCTCGGCTGCCTAAGAAAATCTCTTTTCCTCCAACATGAGAGTAGGCTAAGTATCAGATTCAGTTTGCAGGGAGTCAGGGAGGAAGCGTGAGGCCTCCTCTATCTATCCTCTTGACAAAAGGACCCCTGTGCTGTCAGTAATGGGTCTTTGACTGAGTCTTGCTCCCAAGCCTCATGGGGTAAGCAGGAAAGCCAGCAAGAGGAGTCTGAGCTCTACCTGGGAAGTGGCAGGAGTTTCTGCTCTTTGCCACATGTCAGTAACAGCATAAATTGTCACAGAGCAGGACCCAGGGTGTTCTAGCAGAGCACACCAACTGCCCTTCCTAAGCACTAACTGGAGCCATCTTCCTCTTGCCTCTTCTGCTCTGGTCCTGTGACTCTTGGGTTTTGGCCAGAAGAGTTTTAGTGCAAGCAAGCAGGTTCCTGATGTGCTAGATGTCTGCCAGAACACAGGAGTGCTGCACACTACCTACACACCTTGGGGCAAAAAATGGCCCAGCCTTCCACCTTCCTTATCAGGAAGCACAAAGAGCGGTGAGGGAGCTTCATCTTTCATTGGAGACATCCAGNAGCAGGACCCAGGGTGTTCTAGCAGAGCACACCAACTGCCCCTTCCTAAGCACTAACTGGAGCCATCTTCCTCTTGCCTCTTCTGTTCTGGTCCTGTGACTCTTGGGTTTTGGCCAGAAGAGTTTTAGTGCAAGCAAGCAGGTTCCTGATGTGCTAGATGTCTGCCAGAACACAGGAGTGCTGCACACTACCTACACACCTTGGGGCAAAAAATGGTCCAGCCTTCCACCGTCATCTTTCATTGTTGACATCCAGAAGGAAAGCATAGGATTGGATCCTGGCTTCAGACACACAAATCCCGGGGCAATGCTGGCATACAAAGGAAGTATCTCATAAATTTGCCTTATTCTTGGGTTTTTAGCTGCTGATACATTATTAAAATTTGTATTTCTAAAAACAGTTTCAGAACAAAGGGCTTTCTGAATGGCAGGCCTTGCTCTTACTGCCTCCAGCTCTGTCCCTCCCTTCAAAGTTATGACCTTGTAAGACACACTAGAAGGAGTATGCACTCAGTTGCATCTGCTCCCACTCACAATCCAGCACGTTTAGGTCTTTGACATTGTGGCCCATAAGTTGGAGCAAACAAGGCACAGGACACATTTCCTTCTCTTGACATTGCTAAGGGGCCACTGACCTTGGCCACCGGAGGTGAGTGACAGCTGAAGCTGTCACATATTAGAGCAGCTGCCGTTTCTCGGAGTCCACATGTGACAGTCCATATCCGTATGCCAGACCAGTCCCAGAAGTACCTCACCCATACAGAAATACAGGTACACTGATTTGAACAAAATCTTTTGTGCATGGATAAAGTTCTGCCAATAAGTCTGCTATTTGTGCTGCTAAAAAAAAAAGAAAGCCATATTTTATGAGCAAACCAAGCTATCCCAACAAACATGAATCTTGCTAGTGCAGCTGGCTCTGCACCAGAGGTTTTTGCTGACATAGCTGAGCCAGTCAAGAGTTATTCTTCTCACTCCTATCAACAACCTAGACGGGAAGATATCTGTAGTAGAGACTGGAATAAAAGAAATCATCGTTTATCTTTCCTACACTGCTCCATTTTAAACAGGGTCATACAAAAATCCATGTTTGTAGTTTTACTGCTGAGAGCAATTTCAGCACCCTGTAGATTTCCACTAGCAGTGATTTAGTGTGGCTGTAAAATTAGAGAGCCCAATTATCACCCTGCTCTGCATGCACAGCTCTCCATTCTGGTTACCAGAGCTGCCAGTATGTGCATGGGAGAGACATCTCTGCCCACAATGATTTCAGCTTCTGAAAACAAAATATGGGGGGAGCACATGCAGAAAAGGAGCTCACAGTTGTGTCTTCCTGCTGTGCACTCTGCTTACATTACTATTTTTTATTTTGAAGGAAGCAATTCTGGCAAACATAAATATTATTTTAACAATTATAAGAATGCTGTTAAAAAAATGTGTGGATTAGCAGGGATGGCTGGGGAATCACTCACATCATCTCCTTGAAGGGTCATGGAACTTTTTTATTATTATTGATGTACTCTTGGAGATGGAAGCCCTTCAACCTTCTCTTTCTCCCCGTTGCCTAATAATGAGACAGGTGAATCGTATGGTGTCCTGTACAGTCTTCAGATCGGGAACCTGCAGACAGATTGCTGAGTTCAGTTAAACCATACAGGTGACATTGATCTTACTGACTTCACTGGGGTCTGGATTTTTCCTTTATGTGCACAAGGTTTCCCATGTGTATAAAGTTCCTTTGTAATGTGTTCTGCTGTTGTGCAATAGTTAAATTATCTCCAAATATTAATGTTTAACACAGATTTTCTCCTGTTTTACCTTAAGTTTGATTACTTCTAGTTCTGCTCTTACTTTCTCTAACTAACTGAATCATACTTCCTGCTGGGAAGGATGATGTCATTATCTGAACTTGGCCCTTAGACACAAAAACCCTGATGTTTCATTGCCTGCACATTGGGCAACCATTTAAAGCACCAGTGGTAGATGAAGCACAACCTGGTGATGTTCTGTGCTCGCTTTTTTATGGTGTAAGTAATAGCGCATTTTGCTGACCAGCAGAGAATCAGCTCCATAGGTTGAGCTCTATAGGCAAGGTTCAGAAACAGTTTCTGTGACATAAGAGGAAGTTCTCAAACAAGTCAATCATGGTTCAGCTGAACGGATGTTCCTCAGTCACTGGCTGTCTTCCCTGATTCATGCTACAACTACCTGAAAGGAGACCGTAGTGAGGCGAGTGTCATACTCTCCTCCAGAATAACTACAGATAGAACAAGAGGAAATGGTCTCAAGTTGCACCAGGGGAGGTTCAGGGTGGATATTAGAAAAAATTTCTGCATGGAAACAGTGCGGAAGCTTTGAAACAGGCTGCCTAGGGAAGTGGTGGAGTCACTGCCCCTGACAGTGTTCAAGAAATGTGCAGATGAGGCACTTACGGGCATGGTTCAGCAGGCCTGGTGTTGAAGGATTGGACTCGATGATCTTGGAGGTCTTTTCCAACCATCATGACTCTGTGATTCTATGATACGGTGGGTGGTGTGTTTGCCTGCATGCGTGTGTGTGCTGGTGGAAACTAGCAGAGAGGGACACTCTACCCTTTCTGTGTTGATCAGCCTTCTCAGGAACATTAAGAAAAGCAGTGCCTGTGTCATGGGAACTTTGGGGACTACCAGCAGGGAAACTGTATTTGGTCAATCAGTAGATTGTTGTTGGAATAAAATCTCTTCTCTGATTATGCAAAGTGGCTTTCATAGCCTTGAGAAGAGTGACTCTTATTTTGGCAAGAATAGGAATAAGGAATGACTCCTTCCCCATGATCACTGTGGCCAGGATGAATAGTGTTGTAGTATTTATTGCCTTTAATTTTTTTTTTTTTATTAAATTTAATTTTTTTTTAAAAAAAAAGATGCCTAAAAACATATTCAGGATTTAAGGAAATGGATGTGAGTTGTGTACTAAGGAGTTCATCCTTTTAACCAGATAGGATGAATGTTCATAGGATAAAAGTTTATGAAAGATTGTGGACAGTTTCTCCCCTCGATATTTCTGTTCTTCAGATGTTTTGGTCATTTGCTCAAAAATGCCCGTTATTTCTCAAATTCTCAAATTTGTGCACTACTGATAGCTCTGTTCACTCTGTATAGAATAAACTCTAAAAATCTCAGTGACATGCTGTGAAAATGGAACATGCAGCTGCAAATTCTGTTAGGAAAAAGAACTTCTTCCTGAGGACCAATATGTTTATATTGGAGAAGGAAGAGGGCAGGAAACTTTTTAGACGCTCTCCTAACCTGCTTGTTGTCCTTGAGAACATTCTGTGTCATGTGAGGCATGATTCAGGGTGCTATAAAGTCTTTCTTGCCTCTGGCAGAAGCTTTTTCCAGATGAGCAGTAGGAAGAAAACAAAGTTGTAGCTTGTTATGAAGCAATGCAGAACCATCAACAAGCTCTTTTGGCCTAGTCCCTTGAGAGGAGGCCAGAGTGGTAAACTGACATAAAAGAGCATCTCTCTGACCTTGAGTTGATTCATTCAAAAAGTCAAAAATCTGTTGTATTTTTTCTGGGAAAAACAGGAGCAGAACAATTTTTTTTTGCCAGGAAAAAAAAAATGAAAGGATTCTTCTGTCCATCTTGGAGTGACTGAACATGCTGTGAATGGTGAGGCTCACAAGAGGAAAAGCTTGAAGCAGACAGGTTACAGATACTGGCTTGAATTACTCTGTATGTGGCTCTTGCTGGGAAAGGTGTTTGGATTCACTGAGGGCCTCCTCAATACAAAGGAATGTCCAAATGCGATCTCTGAGGAGAGAGGTGAGCTTTATCCTGTGTTAAAGAAAATTGTGACGTAACACGAATTTGGCTGAGAGGTAATTTCTGTTTTGATACCAAGAGTGTCCCCGTGTACGGGCAAACTAGTGTTGAAGCAGCTTGGATTCAGTGCAGAGGACAGCATTGACTGTGTTCATGGGTGTGGATATCTGTGCACATACATAGGCATAGTCACATGTCCTGTAAAACTTAAGGGATTGTGCTGAGGACTGATGTAGCTGAAGGATCATTGAATATAGAAGAGCGAGACTTTACTAAAAGAAGAGTGTATGTAGTGGTGTTCCTTAGATGACCCTGTAAGTATGTGTGTGTGTGTGCGTGGATTAGGAAGCAGTGTGTGCTAGGGATCAGTGAAGTTTTGTGGGCAAGCGGTGGCTGATTTTGTTTGCAGACTGGCTGCATCTCTTCTCCATCATCATGTTTGTAGACTGGCTGCTTCCTTTCTCAGTCCTATGGTTGGATGTGATGATCTTGAAGGTCTTTTCCAACCATAACGATTCTATGATTCTATAATCATGGCAAGCTGCTCTCAGCACCATGATCATGGCCTGCAGTGGTTTAGGCAGAGCAGTGGGTTGATAGAGCACGCCAGTTTAACTGGTAGCCTCGTGAAAGACAACAGCAAGGACAAGGCACAGCAGCTGGTCCGAGGCAATCCCTGTGTGGCATCCCCAGGTTTGGCCTGCCCTGCTCAGCGGTAATACCAAAAGAACCAGACACTCAGGGAGCCACTGCACGTTGCCATATTGATAAACAGGGGTGGGCTGGTGCCCCTTGAAGCTGTACCTCTGGTGTGCCTAAGAGTATTTTGTCTGCAGCTGTAGCCCATCTGGAGAGGGGGCAGGACAGACATATGGATACCAATGCAGGGGAAGAGAGCAGTCACTGCTGGTATTTGATGCTGGGGAGGAGTGTGGGAGAATCACAGCATAAAAGCTGTCTCTGTTTACTTTGGGAGAAAATGCTGAGCTTTTCTTGAGCTGCAGATCTGCAGTTTTCCTCCCCTTGCTGCTAGCTGGCTTCAGCAAGACCCTGTCTCCCAAGCTTCATGAGAGTCAACAGAGTTGTGCCTGCATGGGAAAGTGGTATAGAGCATAGGGGAGGACAGCAGCCAGACCCAAGAAAGCCAGCAGTTTGCTGGGAGAGGCCACGATGGAGGATATGGTGTTTTTGGAGCTATAAGGCAAGTTGTTACATTGGAAAGTCAACTGCAGGAAGGGGTAACCTTAAATACAGGGAGAGATGTATACAGCGAGAAGAGCTGGGATACTGGTCTAAGGCAACTACTTGTGAGACTGAGAGTCCCCTATGCATTCAGGGTGTGGAAACGCTAGCATTTGCAACTCTTTGCAAAGTTGAGAGGGCCCTGTACACATAGGGTGAATTGTTGGATTATTTTACTGTCTCCTTTAATGAACTAACATGACACCTGGACACCTCCTCTTCCATGAGATTAGAAAAGGAGACTATAAAATCCAAGGGAATGTCCCTCTGAATTGTTTTACTGCCTCCTGTAATGAGCCAGCAGGAGAGATGGGAGAGGTGAGCCTGATGCTGTTCAATAGTGACAGTTTAGCAGTAAAAACATGAAGAAGTGATTGCAGACAGAGTGGTTTTGTGTGTGTAAAAAGAAATGCACAGAAAAGCGAAGAACCTAGCAGGGAAAGTTCCAGAAAGGAAATGTTACTTTGATAGAGCAATATGTTTGCTGGAGGATAAAACTGAGCAAAAGGCACAGGTAACCCATTCAGAAGAGTGCCTTCAATGACATCTTACTTTTTTGTTGATATGTCAGTCACCATGTTGACTCCTGGGACATGAATTGTGCTTCTCAGTGCTACAATAATAGAAATGATTAAACATATCTGAATAATTAATCACATCCGAAGAGAGTGAAAGGAGTGCTGGAGAGTGAAAATTGGGAAATCGCCATTTTCACAGAGGAAAGAGATTAAGTAACAGTAAGAATGGCTCCTCATAAGTTCCCAGCATATCCATGCAGCAGCTACAACCATAATTTAGCAATCAGTTAGAGTCAGGGTACATTTAAGCTCTTATAAAATATATGGTTTGATTTGGTTCCATACCACCGGTCGTCTGCTATCGCTGTTATGGTTTTCCATTAGGATATAATAGTCTGCCTGTCTGTATTTTAATAGCACGTTCTGGGCAGCTCTCTGCACTACCTAAACACAGTATGTAAATAAAGGATTGTGGATTTTTAACCCACACATATTTCATGAGTAAGATTATTGAATTTTTTATAGCACTCCAATAATCTTTCTTCAGGGGTCACAGTGCCCTTTTCTAATAGGTAGGCTAAAAGTTTCTCCATTATAATGTGGCCTCCACTTCTGGAGCTTGCAGCTTGGCAGCTGAAAGGGAGAAAAGGAGAGAACGTCAGGACTATTCCCAGGGGATTTCTGAGGAATCTGCCACGAAGGAGTTACAAGACAGGCAGAAATATGTAATGAATATTGCTTCAGGACATAAACCGGAAAAAATGTCCATCAGGAAAGCTGACATGATCTCAAATGTGTCAATTTAAAAATCTAAACTAGGACATTTGGACATTGGCTGAGTGTGGAAAATTACTTGCAGGAATAGTTAATGCAAAGATGTCCTGATCCCAGTGCCTTAATGGGCTCATTCACTAATTATGCTCAACCACGGCTTGGATTCAGCGTCCTGGACAGACAGATCAATGGCGCGCTTCTGCTAGGGGCACAGTTTAGCTTCTCCCAGACATCCAAACTGCTGTCTGGATCTGGGTCTACACAGGCTGTGGATGTAGAAAAATAAGCTGTGTGTACCCCATGTAACGAAAGATCTTGTAGAAAGTACCCTCTAATTCAGCCTGCTTTCCTATGAGTCTGTTCTAGCTCTCAGACCTCATTCCTCCAGAGCACAGCCTGCTTATGCAAATGCCAAGTAAAAAAATATGGAAACTATCATTAGTAGCTCTTAAATACAATGGTTTGGAAGCCATTCCAAAGTTTAGGAGATTCCAAATCTGACTGCAGGAATCAGCCCCTTAAAAGCCTACAGCCCCAGTAGAAATCCAAACTTACGTACCAACAGCTCTGATCTACACAAGTAACAAATGAATTCTGCTTCCATGGTCATGTGTGGCAGAATATATTATTAATGAAAAGGTGATTATGTCTCACTCAAGTCACCTCTCTGGACTGCAGGTAACTAGGTGAATGTGCCACATTCAGTAAAACAGGATACAGGAATGACTATATAGCAGGTGATGTTTCTGGATGACATAGTCATGGAAATGACCACCTGTCAGCAGTGTGCATTTTGGGAAGACAAAATAATGTCTTAATTGGACGGGAAGACACAATGGAAAAGGCAAAGAAATCTTGCCTGTAACATATCTGTGAAGGCCAATCAATATGCAAAGCTGGCATGCATCTAATTTAGCACTGAACCAGAGCTATATCCAATCAGGTGGTGCAGATTAAAATTAAAATGTACTTTTTTATGTTGTGTTTTTTTGGTAAATCTGAACTTCTGTTTTATGTAAATGTGCTTGCATTGTTTCTAGAGAGCATTTGTCACTTCTTTCCTTGGGTCTTCCAGTTTGAATAGATAATCCCCAAACAAAATCTCATTAATGCTTTCTGAAAATAGCTCTTAGAGTTGCAGCTTCAGTCAGGGCAGCTGATTTTGCATTCCAGACTCAGTGAGCATCACACAGGCCAACACACAGGCTTGGCACAACAGAAGAAACAAGTTCCAGGATGATTTGCCTGTCAGACACACAGTTAAAAACCATCGCATCTGTGATAAGCAACTATATCCTCATTATTCCCTCTTAAATGCTTATGTCACTTCTTGATTATTTCAGGCGGAGTGGAAAAGGGCCCTGTCACTTTACATTGCTTAATGCTTTCTAATACAAAAGACCAGGGTGACATTTCATGTGAAACTTTCATATATTCACTCTTTGTGGTGGGATGGATATTCAGCAAGAGCAAAGCCTTTTGGCTACAGAAGTGGAATCCTTTACAAGCTCTAGTACATCAATTGTTAAAAAAAAAAATCCTAAAAAAAAAATCCTCCTTATTTCTCCTATCTGGAAAAAAACTTTCTCCCTTGCGAGCATCTGCACTCTAATGGCAAGTTATGGTAGCAGCAAAACTCTGGGGCTAGGAGATCGATTCAAACCCTTGTATTCCTCTCAACTTCTAGACAATTTGATGTAGTTGTCTACAATACTGGCATCTGCAGGTAAGTGTTTCAGCTCCTATTGCGGCCCATGGGGCTAATTAGCTCAATTTAGAAGAAAGCAGAGGAGGAATCTAAATGTCCATTTGAAGGTAGCTCTTTAGATCCCATTGACCATAAAGGGAGGTGGCTCACATGTAGCCCCAAATTCAGTTGTCTAGGTGTGAGGCTGAGTTTCACTCTATATGTCCATTCCTGGGATTCAAATCCTTCTCACAATGGCAGTGGTTTGCTATAGTTGCATATAATTTGTTCTTTATCAGTTTCCATATATGGAAAAAATATGAAAAAAAATTAAATCACATAGAAACTTTGATAAAAACCTTACTGTAAGAAGATTCAAAATGGAAAGTCAGATACTTGAAAGTTAAAAAAGGGTAGTTTTAAAGTTACTGCTGCAACACCTAATTCAGTCATCTATAAATATAATGTAATTTTCTAGATTTTCTAGTGTTAGAATTTTTCTATCCTCCTCTCTCTTCATTTTCAGCTTCAAATTACTTTTTTTAGTATTAATGGAACATTATTAACAAAGTGATGTAAACATATTGCAAATACTAATATACAAAAGCTATATTTATTTAGGTTGTGAAGTCAAGCACTTTAAAGTCAGGAAATCCCAGATGTACTCACTGCAAGTGCAGCAAGATACCTTTTCCACCCCAGAAATCTTAGAAATTAAATTAACACAAGATGAACTATCTGGTACAAGGTTAGGATAAGAAGACAAAGCGACTTGGGGAAGTTATGTAAACTAGGTGTGAGAAAATGAGTGATTACCTTTTTTCTTCTCTGTGGCTACAGGAAACCACTATTACTGTTGACATTTCTGAGATGCTATTCTGTCTATAGTCCATATCCCTGGATCTTCTGAAATAACATCAGGAGAAACAGCATGCCCCATGACGCCTTGGGAGTGCCTTCCACAGATAGATACCTGCCAACAGACACATTTCTGTGATTTACAAGTAGGAGATTCTCTGGCAAACATGCAACAAGTAAAGAGAGGACATTTGGTGCTACAGAGCGTCACGTGAGATCTCGTGTAAGGGTAGCCCCTGCAGAGTTCAAGGCCGACGCCTTAGAGCGCAGATCGTGCCGTGCTCATTGACATTGTGCAGCCCTCGCCTGGTGTCGCTGGGCTGCCATGTGCTTGCTCGTGTTGCCCTTCGTCATGATGATTTCATCTGGAGTGCTGTTTTCGTGGAGGAATCTCTGAGGTTTGGTGTGTGCGCACAATAATGAATCCTGTGTGTGAAGCTGTGGTGCAGATCTTGGAATATTTTTGCATAAGTACCTCCTGATGGCTTTGGTGACAAAGAACTGATGCTGCCCAGAAATCTACACTGGATATTTTATACACTGAGAACAGAGGAAAGGGGATGCAAAGTAGGCTTAAGGCCATCTTCCTTCTTACCAAATGTTCCTGCAGAACATTAACTCCAACAAATCTCCTCCTGACCTCTTTGATTTCTACATTTTTATCCTCACACACAAACATGTTGATCACAGGGACGTAAAAATGAACAGATTTCCTCTCCCCCTTGCTGCACTGGGCAAAGGCCTCTCTCTTGCCCACATTCCGCTCACTCTGGTGGGCTCAGGACAGCATGCCAAGCTGCTCCATGCTACAGGTTTCTGATGGAGGTCCTGGTGGAAAACTTGCCTATTGGAAATGCTTGTGAACCCTTTCAGAAAAGTGTTTGAATTACTGATTCCCCTATTCATCTACTAGTTTAAGCATTAGACTCATGTCTGTGCTGTGGGACATAGATTATTTCCAGGTTTCTGGATCTTCATGTGTCTTCTATCCACTTTCAGGCCCAGGGTTGAGTCAAGACTTAAACATGGACTTAAACGTGGACCAGCCTCCTGCCTGCCCCCCCCAAGTTCTCCTGGAGAAAATCCTGCATGTGCAGGCCAGAAGGCAGAGGCATCACGCTTTGTCTGCTCTTCCATTTGCAAGAGGAGGGGAGCAGGGCTGCTGGGCTCACTGCAGTGCCCAGTTATCTCACGGTTCAAGTATGGCGTATGTAGCTTTAACCAGTCCCAACCGAGTGCTTCATACTCCACTGTAATCTGGCTCAGTTTCTTTCATGCCAGATGACTCATAACACATGGGGGAAGAGTAACTTGATATAAATGGCAACTCTCAGCATGGTCGTATTAATCATCTTAGGGTGTTATTGTCCCACCATGTTCCTCCCACTAACTGATACCCCTCCAGAGTGTTCATGTCCCAGATGCTCGTGCAGCAAAGGGTGGCTAAAAAATGCATGAGAATGTGCCCGTGCACGTTTGTAGCTCTCCTAATAACCAGCGATTCTCCTTTTTATTCCTCTTGGAATCTCAGCAATCCACTCCCCACCCACACGCCTGCCATCTGCTTTAGGCTGGTTGGTGTATTAGCTGTACCCATATGAGAACAACTGCACACAGCTCATCATCAGAAATATGTCCAGTGTTGCTTTCTTTCCAGTCCAGGAGGAGGAACTCTTTGAGGATATGGAGCTCTCCCTTTTCTTGGTTGCTCTGAATTTTGAAAAATAGTTTTTCTGTAATGATCACACCACTGTAATGACCCAGCATACAGAATTCTCTTCTTCTTCCCACCTACATGTGTTTCAAAATACACCCTTGCCCTGATCTTTCCTTTAAGAATACAGCCTACTGTTAGTACTCTTTCCTATTGTTAGTATGGATTGTTAGACTGTTTCTTAAGTTTCCTTGTTGCAGTAGCTGGAATAAAAATACCAGTACTCTGACCTTTAGAAGTGCTTGCTTTTTTAGCTATCAAAACAAGTCAGTGTGCAATATGCAAAAACCATAGAAGAATATATATGTATGTTGGTTTATGAATGTGGGGTTGAGTGGGTGAGAGGAAGAAATGGTACAATATAGGCACATGGATTTATCTTTATAAGGCTGTTTTCAGTATAAGGAAGAGGCTATTTCTTGACCTTTTCAAGAACAAGCAGTTGCTCTACATGGTACCATTAGCTCTAGTAGCTTTTCTGGAGATGCTACAACTTCAACCAAAGTTGCCACTTCTGAAACTGGGTGATTTTCTTTGACTTAATCCATGCTGCCTTTAAACCCCTCTCTGATGTAAATATTGAGCAACCTAAACAATATTTTTATATAAACATTATTTGTTAAAAGTAAGGAGTTTTGTGGGGTTTTTTTCCACAGAAATGGAGAAAAATCTGTTCCCACTGTAAATGTTTCATAGCTCACCTGTGGTACTTTTCAGTATATCAGTCACTGGGCAATTGCACATTTCCATATGAAAAAAAAAGGGGGGGAGCTATTTAGTAGTCACTACTGAAACAAAAAGGAAAGAAAGGTAGAAATACCTTTCTAAAATAAAAATTATAATAATTCAGCTGGCTAAAATGGCTTTTGTAAGAGCTTTTCAGAAAAAAATCCCCTCCCTTCTGACCCTGTTAGAGGAATTTATGACCAGAAATAGCCTGCAAACTGAAAATTGAAATAGTGCATTGAATGAAATATCTCCTGCAGACATTATGAAGGAAATACTGTGCACATGAGTGTTAATAACATATTTACCATTACTTGCTGTCCGGGACAGAAGAAATGGAAAAAAGGAGAGAGTGAGAATTCTAGGCTAGAGCTTTTTGTATAATGTTATCTTGTGATTCTCCTCCTACATGCCAACAAAAGCAACACTTCGAATTTTGGCTGATAATTCAACTGGGAGAATTTCACATCAGTTTGCAGATTATCAAAGGAACTACTGTAACATGAATAGCAATGGAGAGTAAGCAAAACAACAGAAGGAGAAGATGGAAAATATTCCCAAGAAACCAGTGGGTATCTATCTATCTTACTGGCAATCAGTCTAGTCCATGTAGTTCAGCAGTCCTTGCCTTTGCAGCTAGCACACCCTGAGAAACCTGGCAGTTCGGGCAAGTAAAACAATAAAACAGCCTGAACTGGGTAGATCATTCACATCACCTTTTCTCCAGTGATGCTCGGAAGTGGAGCTCTCCGTGAGCTCTGAACTTACATTGCAAAAGGCAAAACCAAAAGAGCAAAGCATTGCTTTTACACTTTTGTGGTGCCTCATTTGTATTTTGAGACCTGCCTTCTGTAGTTACCAATATATTTATTTATATATGTTATACTAACATATTATACTAATATATCTATTGCTTACGTAATCCTCATCCTTCTGTATCTCCAGTTAACGATTGTATGCTACTCCTCATGGGAACCTTTGGGCACAAATGTGTCTTTAGTGCAAGAAAATGTCTTCAATGCGATTGGACGTAGATGCTCTGTGCTGGGGCAGGGAAGGAAAGGGAAAACCATGCAGTACAGTGCCTCTTTTGTTGTTTTTGCAGCCTGCTGTTCATCCCTACAATAAGTGCTTTTTTTTTTCTTTTCGATAAGTTGTTGTTCAGAAGAGAAGATGCACATATCATGAGCACGGAGATGCTAGAGACGTGAAGGGTTTAATGGGTGCCCGAAACTTTTCCTAAAAACCCATTATTGTTTCTAAGTCCTTGTTACATCTCTTTCTGATCTACCTTAAAAAGGCTAATCAATATTTCTTTTTATATCATTTTCCTTAGAAAAACTAATTTTGCAGATTTTAATTCCTGATTCATTTTAGTCGTTTTTTCCCCCAACACATGGGAGCATATGGGGAAACCAAATGCAAGGGAAGCCAAACAAAAGGGGTAGAGGAGACCACAGAAAAAACATGCTGTTTCTAGCTCATTCCTTAAAATGGGCAATGTCAAAGGTCTCAAGAGTGCTCTCCAGCACTGTCTTCTCTCAGCTCTAAACAGTAAGAATGAAAAAGAAGATATGGCTTTGCCATTGCATGCAGAGCCCATTGTTTTTCTTTGTTAGCAAACTACAATATCTGAGTTCATAGCACAAGAATGCCGCCAACAGATTCTAGACATACCATATATTTCATGGGTTTAGCAACCCATAAAAGTTGAGAGGAGCATCTGATTTATCTCAGCAAATGGCTCCAGCTGTTTTTAGGAACATATTTTTTTAATCAAAGGAAGTGTTCACTAAATTAAGTCTTGATTTGAATTTCCTTGTCAAGGGATGTATTTACAAATCTATTTGTAAAATATTACCTACTTGGTAAAAGCATTTTGAATACTTTGTTAATTCAGTGTGGTGTGACTTTCCTCTAATGCCTGTTTCTTCCCAAAGGAAACCAAAATGATGATAAGTAATTGCTGGATTATCAAGCAGCTCACAAGCTCATTTTCTGGCCTGAGCAGGCTATTAGAGTTTCATAAATGCTCAGCCACATGCATTATTTTCCCATGATAACCTGTTACTAAAGAGACCACTGAGGAGGGGACCAATGACCCAGAGAGAGATGGAGGAATATTGACTTTCCTGAATGATCTGGCATTTCACTTGCTTGTGCTGAATGGTGTTGCCTCTTTCAAATATGAATGCAACAGATACATGACCCCCACACCTCCCAGTGTATTGAAAAGGGGATAATGAGAATGTTTGATATAATAAAAATGCATGAAATTCAGCTTCATCTGGTTTTAAATAGTGAGTTTAACCTGTACTTGACTACAAGCATCCAACTTTGCTGTTTTACCTGCTCACTTTGCTAGCAACTCTGCTTTTTTCCCCTGAAGCCTAAATCCTGAAATAAGACAGAGATGAAAAATCTTTGGATTGACCTTCACTGGAAAAAAAGCTTATTGGTCTTCACAGGCCTGCATAAATCACTAGACGACAATCTTTCTTTCAGAAGGGAAATCAAAGGAGGAGCGTGACAAAATACATATTTTTGACTGGCTAATACCTAATTTTAAATACTAGCTGAACACATTGAAAACATGAGGCAGAGGATCCGTTAGAGGATTCTTTTTTTTCTCGAGAATGCTGTTTTGACAAAACTGAAGCTTATTTGCTGATACATGTGGCTTTAATTAAAATATTAGGAAGAGTGATTGAAATATTCTGCTCTTACCTTACTACAGCTTTTATATTATATTGCTTTTCTACATAAGTGCAAAATGAACCCTGATGGATTTAAGTATAAAGAAAATATTTTGTCAATATTTTTTGTATATTTTCCTCCATATAAAATTCCATAATATTCTATTTTGCTTGCATAGAATGAAACAATATTTTGAAGCCATGCTGTTTTCCACAGGATGGGATGTGTAGTTTCTCACTTCCCCTAGTTTTAGGGCAGTCAGAAGCTAGGGACAGCAATGCTGAGCCTGTCCTGAGATCAGGAGTGAAGGAGTACAGCACATGGAATGGCCTGAGATCTCTGCACCGTACTGCAGCATCAAAATGCCTCAAAAGCTGCATTCAGCAGTGGCACTGGAAAATTTTATTTTTCCACTTTTGCGCACGAAGCACTTGTTTTATGTTTAATTTAATTTATTTTATTTTTCCCAGGGATTTTTTTTCAGAATCTGTCTCTCTACTTTTTAGGTGCTTCGATGAGTGTAAGGCGCTCTGTTGGTGGTGCACATGTAGGTCAGAGAACAAGAAGGAATGCTTAGCCCTAGTCCAAGAGTAGAAAACCTCCTCAAATGTCTTCACGAGGGGCATATTCAAAGCTCTGCTGGAAGGCTGAAATATGAATGCTATAACACTTGGCTATTTCATGGGTTATAACTTTTATCAGTATGTAAATTAAATACAGTGAATTACTCTTTCAAATATTCAGAGTAAAGATGTTCATTGGGCCACATTATTAAAAAATAAGCAATGGGAGAGATGGATACACAATGTAAAAACTCAGAGGCAGAGAGGTGTGATTAGTGTACAAACAAACTAAACCTTTATCCTGAGCTGTGCTGCACACTTACTTTTTGACCCGAGGAAGGTCATTCCCTCACACTAATTCATACATGGCTAATCTGCAATGTCAATGTCTGAAATTAGGTCAGGGGGATGGGGGCTGCAGCCTCTGTGTTTGACACAGCTGCTGAGTACTTGCAAGCCCTGTGGATTCAGATGGCAGCAGCATGAGAGAGATTTTGGAATCAAAACCTCAACCCCCCTTTTTTTTTTTTTTTTTTTTTTTTTTTTTTTTTAATCTTGTTCGTGGGTCTTCTAAAAACTTCAAGTCTGACAGCCTGGTAATTTTCTCCTGAGTGAAAATGTGCTGTGAGGATCACACTGCTCCTGCTTTGTGACTCCAGAGCTCAGAGCCAAGCAAAAAGACAGGGAGAGAAGATACTGTTACCAAATCACAGATACTCTTAAGGCCCTGAATTATTGTGTTGTTCCTTTCAGAACAAAATTGCTTGCAAGAAAACATTTCTTGTTTTTGTAGTATTACAGCAAGGGTCAGATAAGACTGGTGTCTTAAACATTTTATTAATGAGGATTTTCAGTCTGACAGTTTCAATGCCTGCTCAGTTGCTGCTGCTTGTACTCATGCATAGCAATAAAGCCTATACAGGATTCTAGTAATGAACAGCAATCCCTAAAAATTATAGGGAATTAGAATAGAAAAATAGAGAACAGTGAAAACTCAGATAACAGTCCCTATGCATTATAGCCATCTTCCTTGTGGATTGTTAGAGAAGAGCGAAAACTATGAAAAAAACAATTAAATAGAATCTTTGAGCTTTTAAATAGCAATCCAATGTACTAATGTGCATCCTAACCCAAATTCAGCCCTCAGTTAAGTGACTGGAACAATCACGTGGTCAGAGGAAATTCATGAAGTCAGACTTATGCCTAAATTTGGCTTGACATGTTATATGAGGTAGCTTACTTCTTTTTTTTCCCCATTGAGTGAAAATACAGTTTTCAACCAAGATCTGTTACACCCCTTCAAATATAATACACTAATTCCTTTCATAGAAGCTCAGCTGCACCAAACAGAGCTTTATGCAGTGCACAAAGAATAAAGAACAGCTACAGTCCTAGCACGGGCTGGGATGAGCACGATGTGTATCTGCTGCCTTGTTTGAATTCAGCAGCCTTCTCCCTCCTAAAAGAACAAATGGATCCCGCTTCCCCCAGCATATGGCAGCAACACATGCAATTTACTTCCCATATGGGTTCCCTTTCAGGCAACCGTCAGGCTATAAAACGTCAGAAGAAATTGCTTTGGACCCACGTTATGTTGTGCAGACTCTTAGCGCTCCCTTTGTGGCACTGTCCGTATCCAGGTGTGTGCTGTTAATATAACTGCTGTTGGTGCTGCATTGGAGCCTGAAAGTTAGGGGCACAGGGATGCCTCTACCAGCACACCCTGGGAATTCCTCAGATGCCTCTGATCTAATTTAGCAGCAGATTAAAGCAGTTGGTGCAACAAATAATGGGAACAAACGAGACGACAAAAACAACACATATCGCATAGTGTATTTTATCACTAGCTTTCAAAGCACCTTGTAAACAGGATAAGCAAAATTATTGCTATTTCAAAGGTGGAGAAACCAAGGCACAAGCAGATGGGCTTTCTGAGGTCTCAGGGCACGCCAGAGCAGTAGCAGAGCTGGTATCAATGTTAAATTCCTAAATCACAGTCAAGCTCTTTAGGCACCTGATCACCCTGCTTTTACTTACATATTTTGGTCACATATAAATAGACCAGGCAATATCTGTGAATAGTTTAGACATATAGGTGTAAATGTGTGGGTAAACACACACACAGAACAGGCCTTTTTATTTCTTTGGCTGCCTGTACAATCGTGCTTAATTTTCACTGTTGTGTAGGCAGCACAATAAAACCAAAAATGTTTAGAAAATGATCAGACACAGGTTTTAAAGACTATTATCAGAAGAGCTTTCCTTCTCCAATGAAGACAGCATGCATGTACTCAGTGGGAAATTAGATGCCCAGGCAAATGAGGCTGGAATTTCTGGCATTGTAAAGCATACAAATCAACACAGCATTAATGTAAATAAATAGATAGTGGCCTGGAAAGTGAACAGAGAACATTTGTGCTTGATGTAATTGTAGTGAAGACATCAGCAGAGAGAGAAAAACAGGATTAAGCAGGAAAGAAAATCACTTTATCAATGCACATGCCTTGCGTGTAGATGGTTTTGGTACTAGGATGGCCAAGAGAAGGAAGTATAAATTTCCACCACCATGGACTTTTACAAGCACAGTGTTGGGCACAGTGTATAAGATAGGCTGTGACCTTACACTGGACCCAGAAGATAAGAGAAATGGAGAAAGATTAAAAGGATATTGAAGTTTTAGCCACATGATGTGACTTCTAGGTTGATGGGGCACTCATGTAAGTACATAAGTTTACTTAATGATCACGGTGTGGGGAAGATGAGCCAGGTGCTGTGATATTCTCCTTTCAAAGAAAGAAAGGAGAAGCAGGAGTTGTTGAAATATTAAAGGAATGGGCAGAGAAAAAAAAAGATGCCTTGAGAAAGGCAGAATTGGCAAAGCCAAAGAAAGAAGAGATTTCAGGAAGGAATGTAATACTGATGGCACCAAGGTGGGTTAGGACCTGAAGAAGATGTGGACCAGTGACTGAAGAAGAAGCAATAGCATCTAGCCTATGTAACAGCCACCAAGAAGTACATGTGTGATGAGCCAGTGTTTGTTCCCATTTCATTTGCCATGGCATGGAAGCAGATAAGAGATTTTTACGTGCTTAGTGAGAGCCCTTATTGGAGGGTATTATTTTTCTTACAAACCCGGCTTGCATCATATCCCTTGACCATCTTAACAATGACAAACAAAAGCATCAGTTTGCCTGTCCTTAAATGTCTTTGCCACGAAACCCAAATAAACATGCTGTGAAAATGCAAGCATTTCACTGCCGCACATCACGCGTCAACTCTGAGTCAGTAATTTGGTCTTGCTGAACTTGAGATTCACCAAGGATACTCTGGGCTCAACGCTGCACACAGAGACTGTTGTGTTTGAAAGGAAAGGCAGAGAGGGAAAGGGACCTGCACTATCAGCCCGTAAGCAAGAATTTGCAAAAGTATGTGGAGGCTGCAAAGGAACATTACATCAGTCTGCTGAATTCCTATCTGGAATTCCTATCCTGATTAATCTGATGCTTTGCTTTTACCTCTATCAGCTGTCATGGCCATTTTTATTGAGACTGTATATTAAGTTACTCTGCACTTGACCTTTAAGTTTGCAGCTAGTAAGTTTTTGATGTATGTTTTTAATAAATTTTCTTTAGTCCACTCAAACAACAACCTCCTCAGTGCCAAACACCCCACGCCCAAATTGCACTTCACAGGAGACTTTCCATTTATTCCGGTCAGGTCAAGCCACAGCTAAAGTCCCATTCCTTGGATGCTTGCAATGGGCTATAAAACTGACAATGACACACAAAAAAAGAAACCCTAGTGCTCAGACACAGTAATTGCTCAGCAGTCCATGAGAGAAATATTCATAGTAATAATAGTAATCAGCACAGAGAGAATGGAATCTAGAAAGACCAACACACAATTTTCCTATGTAGACCTCCAGATAACATCTCTCTGCCTAGTCTAGACTGGAATTAACCTTATGAATTCAGGTAATTATTCTTCATGCTGACTTGTGCGTGGATGACTTTAGAGATCCTTCTCCCTTCTGTCTCCGGAAAAAAAAAAAAAAAAAAAAAAACTGTCTACATGTCTAAAGGTGTCTCAAATCTTAATTGAAAGGGAAGTGTTTGCCAAAGGTCAGCTCGAGTGGAAGAAGAGCAGAGCTCACACATAGCTCCAGGGGGCCATGGAGCATCTATGTGATATATTTGCTCAGAGGAAGGTGGGAACCACTCTTTGCATGGATTAATGCACTAGGTATCTTTTCATGCTTCGAGAATCTCGTGTTGCTTGTTAGTGTCCTCCTCCTTGAATGCAAAATGGCACTCAGAGACCAGAAGGGCACCTCTTTGATTTCAATGACAACCCTGGGTCATTTGGATTTAAAAAAAGAACAAAAGGATGAGAATTACCAGGAAATGCTGAATGCATCCTTACAGTTTGGCACAGATATAGGAATTAGAGCATGAATGTTCTCACAATGTCTTTTGTAGAACTGGACATCTACCTGTTTGCCATGCGGACATTTCTCAGTAGATACAGGCACCTCCTTTGGCACTATTTGCATTCCCATTTTTTTTCTGTTATGAATAAGTGTAGGGTCACTTCTCTCTTTTTGTTGCCGATTGTAGACAATATATGACATGAATGGAGCAATACATTCTTTTCATTCTTAAAGTGTTTTCTTTCCCCCCTTAATTTCTCTTATTTGAGGTCTTTGTTCCATGCTGTAAGCCACTCCTGGGCCCCAGAAAGCCAAGGGATTTATTGGGTTGCTGCAGCTAAGAGATGGGAAAGAGCAGAGGGATGTGGTCCATCTCACTGTGGATAATTCTCACCATGCTGAGAGTCTCTGAAAAATGGAAAGAGGATCCTCGCTAAGGGCTGTGCCCTGAACAGATTCTCTGTGCCAAACATTGCAGGTGGCTCCAGGGTGGTCGGGCTAGCAGCCTGGGCTGCAGACAACCACAGACTTGGGTGCTTGGTGAAGAGGCTTGGAAAGTTTGTCTGCTCTCAGGTTTAACCTATGTTAAGAGAGACTTATTCCCTTCAGCATACTGAAAAAACAAAAGCAAAAAAACAAAAACCCAGGAGAGAATTAAGAAGTTTCCTAACCAAAGACTGAGCTCTGTAACGAAAAACTGACTTGGCAATTTCAACTAAAGCTGACAAAACTGTCGCCAGTTTACCCAGAGGTTTTTATTAAGCGTGTCCTCCCGCTCTCAGGCCTGCTTCTGCAGAGACAGCCCTCGAGATACAAGCTCTCCGCCTTATTGCAGCAACCAGACAGCTCTGTGAATACTCACTGCCCATCAGCTGGTTGCAAAAGCAGACTGCTTCAAGGAAAGGCACCAGCTCTTTTATGGACAGTTCAGATTCCTGCTGCATTTAGGATGTGGAGGTTACCCAACTGGGCCATGTAAGCCCCATACTCTGCAGTCTGCCTTCTTTAGACACCCTTGGCCTAACAACCCTGACATGCTGCCACCTTTAAAGAGCCTACTATACTTTTCATAACAGCCTTTGACACCTGTTTTGCACAGGTACCGGGAACTTGGGAACCAGATATTATGTGCTAGTGTTGAGAGATGCAGAGTGCTTGAGGTCCATGCAATTTCTCTGAGTTTGTCGCTCCTGAAGACCAGGTCTCATGTTGATAAATCACCCTGGTGACTTGGCAGGGCTCCGGTTAGTCACTTGCAACACGCTACGCTCAGGATGAATGGGCTCATTGTCCTTCTTCTATCCATCTCCACAGTGGGAAAGAGCAAGAAAATCCATCATGGTTCTGAGTACTAACAATCAGCACAGCCCAAAGTAATAGTTTTATCCCATTTCAAAGTGGGTAAGTTCTGCAAACTACAAACAAAATGACTGCTCTGGCTAACTGGCAGTGATCAGGACCACTCCTGTGGAAAGTTTCTGCAGTCATTTACATTAAAATAGAGTTGTTGTGTCTAGTTGCACACAAGGAAATGAGGAACAGGTGACTTTTCTGATGTAGTCAGAGCTAAAAATTGCAGATTGGAAAAAGCTAACTGCCCCCAAAATTTAAAACCCTTTCTGTCTTTACATACCTCCGCATGAGGTTCAACTCACTATTCCCTTGGAGCATCAGAAAAGCTTTTCCTCAGCAGAACTGGTTATTATCATACTATATGGATACTTAAAAGCAACATGCACGTGCTCCCTGCAATACATTCTTTCAGTGGAATTTATCATGTTTTCCTGAGCGGTTGATTGCAGTCCTGTGGATCCTGGCTGCTACCCTGACCAAATCAGCAGTGCTGCTGGAAAAATAACTATAATCTCACGCTCTCCTTTTCCCAGGAAGGCAACTAGCGAAATAGATAGTTATGCTGTATTGCAGCTTCCTATAGCTGTTTTTGATTGCATTTTCCTCCCTAGCGCTACAATAAGAATTAAAGTCCCAACTGTGGTGTAGTTTTTAGATGCTCTCCTGCTGTGCAGTGATGCTCTGAATTGCCCAGTGATTCAGAGCTCTGATATTTCATGTCTAATGGAATTATTTTTGGATGGAATGGTTGGCTTTTCTGAAAGTGAAGGACTCAATAAACTTGGTAGGAGACAAATTACATGTGTCTACCCTGGTTTCCTTCGGAGATTGCCTCAAAATCAAATTATCAGGCTGCAGTTTTAAAAATTGGTCTTATTGCCTGAACGTATAAGCACCTTACAGTAAAACATGGGAGCACTGTGATTATGCAAAACACAGGGAAGTCAGAGTTACAAATAGACTTGAAAGAAACCCAGTTATGTCATAGCACAGAAGGAGGAGAGGGGGAGAAACTAAAAGCTCTCTCTCTTCCTGCTTTGTAGATGATACTATCAATAACTCTGTGTATTATAGGATTATATGCCTGGGAGGTGCGTGCAATGTGCTGCCACATGAGGTGCGTTACGTAATTACTGGATTAGAATTAAAGCACTTTCCTGCTTGAAACCTGAGTTTAAAGCACTTCAGAAAAACCCAGCGGCTCCCGCCCTGGCTCCCCTCAGATGTGGCTGTGCCCCAAGTGCCTGCGTCACCTCCCCGTTCAGTAGCTGGTGCCCCTGAAACTACACTGGGATTCAGGGTGAAAATCTGAGCTAGAAAGTGGGGCTCGAATGCCTGCTGATGACTCGTGGCCTAGGTTTTTGTGGCCTAGGGAAACATACCTTTCCAATTAGTTAAATTCCCAAAGTAAGCAAGCCCCTCCGAACGCTATCCATTGTGGAAGAGTCCAGCCTGCACAGGAAAGAGCAACGCACGCTCCGTAAGAGATGGTCCTGGCTGGTCCTGTCCTGCGATGGCTGGTCCCATCTGGACGCAACCATGGAGGAAGCTCAGCCCTGGCACCAGCACCAGCATGAATGGGTTCCTGGGCCTTCTTGAGCTCAGTGGGGATGTGCCCATCTCACGTGTGGGTGTAGGGGTCTCAGCTGGAGGTGCCGGCAAGCAGATGTCAGTCAGATAGTACAGAGATGCCAATCCGTATAGAGCAGACCCATTAGAGAGCAGCGGAATTAAGCCATCCTCTAGCATGTCCTGAAGACCACAATGACCTTTCCAAGCCTTTTGGTCCCATCAGCTTTTGGCAAAAGACCTGTTTTATGAATGTAGTCACCTCAGATCGTGTGTCCCCAGAGAATACCCTTTCCACCCATGCTCATGGGAGGCACCAGCAACATGTGCAGTGGCCACAAAGGTCCTTTCTTTTTCAAAGGGTTTGTTAATGACAAGATTGCATAAGAACCAAACAGGCTTGAAAATAACTGTGTCCCATTAATCATGACAGCAAATGTTTGGCTGAATAAAATGTTTATTGTGGCTTATGAAGTGTTCTGTACACATAACCTTGGGCAAGACCCAGAAATTCTGGGCTCTGCACTTCAAAGGCATCTGGTTAAGCAGTCGTGGTGAAATGATCAAAAATCACTGTTTATTTGCTCAAAACATTAACCAAATGATTAGCTGAGTAATGTGAAACAGAAAAGAAAGAGCGAACCCTTCTGTTTGTGTGGAAAGCAGTATTTTCCAGATTTTTCTAAGCTGTTTTGCATTTCTGGAAAACAAAACTAAGCCGAATTTGAAATAATTAACTCTGGTGACATTCCTATCTAAACCAAATCCAGTCTGTCTTATGCAGGATAATCAGCATAAATCCACAGGGAGAACTTTACGCAACCAAACCTGGATGACTTCTTGCTATTTAATACATCTTATTACTCCTGTATTTTCCTGTTAGCAACATAGCTTCTTGTAAGAGACTTCCTTTGCTACCTGAAAATGAGTGATTCTACTGCAGATGTTTTCTCAATGCCATTTGTGATTGAAACTGATGCAAAGAAAATATTTAACTCTGCCTCAGGATTCTTAGCCTGCTTTGTTCTTTCCTGATTATCCAGGCACTCCAGAGACCCTTCTAAGCTTACAGTTTCTCATACCCTTAGAGATTTTAATCACTTATAAGTTCTTTTTCCAGCTTACCAAAGTGTGTCTTACGTTTTAGCAGCTATAGTTGTGCTTTCTGTTAGCTTTGCACATGTGAAGAATTGCACAAGAAAAAGCTGTAGTCCTTGTTCTTTGAACAAAATCTGTGTCCAAAGGACCGTGAAGATACTGACAGAGTGGATGAGATGCCAAAGGGCAGGGCTCCAAAGTCATGTGAGACGCCCAAGGCTGTCTTGGCTAGTCACCAGTTTCTGCTGTAGGTGTCCCATCTGTGTCACGCAGGACCTCTGGTGCTTGTGATGGTATTAGAGAACAACCGCGAGGCCCTATACCCTCTCCTCAGGCCCTCAGGGTTCCTCAGACCTAGGTGCTTCTACTGGCTAAAGCATAATAAATGTAATGAAAGACACTGTAAGCTGTTAGTGACTGCTACCTGCTTTGCCTTTGCTTAAGCTCTTTGAATGCTCTTTGAATGGTGGAGCAGGTCTCCCAGCACTGCTCTGACTCGTACAGCAGGAAGAAGCAGGAAAAGTCCCTTTGGGGCGGAACAGGAATCCTTAAGGGCTCCATGTCGCTGGGGCCCACAGGGCAGAACGGCACATGGATACTTAGTACCAACCCAATGCTTCTTGCAAGTGTCAGATTGACTCTGCGTGCGCTGTGCAGAGTCAGCACGTGGTCAGTAAATTCCGACCAGTGGGATTTATCTAGCTCCCAGCACATACCACACAACTGTACATTGTGTGTGCACGAGTATAGAGTAGGTTCAGTGCCTCTGCACCAAGCGCAGTTGCTCTGTGTGGGTGTGTTAAATCCCCACATGCTAAAAAGCATCAGAATAGCTGCACATGCGCCACGTGAGCAATGTGTGCAGAGGCAGAGCAAGGACTACCATCCTTTCATGTTTATGTACACAGCGGAATAAAATCATATGAAGTGAACCCTCAGGAAGTGTTGGGCTCTACTGCTCATGTGCTACATAGCAGATCTGCGCATGTGTTTTAAAAATGTTAGGGGGCATTCACATGTCTGGCATCCTGCTTGGATTCCTGAGAATAAAAAGAGCCTGTGATAACCTACATCCAAATTAATCAGAGCAAGGAGAGACAAAAGACTAGCAGATAATTTGTAATTTGTTCACTGTGAAATACATAATAAAATCACTGTTATTATAAATTTATGGGATTTCATTGACAGTACATTAATCAGCACAGTAAAACTGATATACATGTTTGATTGCCATGAAAGGACTAGCAAAATGAGTTGCCCTGCTTGCAGCTAGCATTAAAATCAAGTTAGGAAGAGCATATGCAATGCTAGGCACTTATGCAGTTCATTAGTTCCAATGGGACCAAGCATACATTTAAGTATCTTGCTGAACTGGAACCTAAGGCAATTAGAAATGTATTATATTGCATGCACCTTTTTCCCCACATGCTGAACATCCCAGAATCACAGTCACACAGAATCACAGAATGGTTGAGGTTGGAAGGGGCCTCTAGAGATCTAGTCCAACCCCCTGCTCCAGCAGAGACATCCAGAGCACGGGGCACAGGGTGGCATCCAGGTGGGTTGGGAAGATCTCCAGAGGAGGAGACTTCACAGCCTCTCTGGGCAGCCTGTTCCAGGGCTCTGTCACCCTCACAGAAAAGAAGTTCTTCCTCACATGGAGGTGGAACTGCCTGTCGTTCACCTTACAACCGTTACCCCTCATCCTATTACCGGCCACCATGGAGAAGAGCCTGACCCCATCCTCCCCACGATCACCCCGCAAGTACTTGAACATGTTGATCAAATCTCCTCCGAGTCTTCTTTTCTCCAGACTAAACAGGCCCAGCTCGCTTAGTCTTTCCTCATATGACAAATGCTGCAGTCCCTTAATCATCTTCGTGGCTCTCCGCTGGACCCTCTCTAGAAGCTCCATGTCCTTCCTGTCCTGGGGAGCCCAGAACTGCCCCCAATACTCCAGGTGCGGCCTCACCAGAGCTGAGCAGAGGGGCAGGATCCCCTCCCTCCACCTGCTGGCAACGCTCCTCCTCATGCAGCCAGGATCCCATTGGCCTTCTTGGCCACGAGGGCACATTGCTGCCTCATGGTCAACCTGTTGTCAACCAGGACTCCCAAATCTCTCTACGTGGAGCTGCTTTCCAGCAGGTCAACCCCTAATTTGTGCTGGTGCCTGGGGTTATTCCTGTCCAGGTGCAGGACCCTGCACTTGTCCTTGTTGAACCTCATGAGGTTCCTCTCTCCCCAACTCTCCATCCTGTCTATGTCTCTCTGAATGGCAGCACAGCCCTTGGGAGAGTTAGCCACTCCTCCCAGTTTGGTGTCACCTGCAAACTTGCTGAGGGTGCAGTCTGTCCTCATCCAAGTCATTGATGAACAAGTTGGGCAATACTGGGCCCAGTACTGACCCCTGCGGGATACCACTGGCCACAGGCCTCCAACCAGACTCAGCCTACTGCATGGTAGGAAGGCATTGATTTCTAGCAAATACCCTGCTCCTCCATCATTACTGCAGCTAGATCTCTGTTGAAGTGTACATAACCACAAGATTATCAAAGCCTTTGCAATGCTGTAAAGTTAATTTTAACAAGAGACACACAAACTCCTATGAAAACAATGAATCAGTCGTAAGTGGGTTGATAAGCAAATGCTTTTTTATTTTTGTTTGGGTGACATGTGTGGCCCGGCAGTGAACTCCAATTTCCAAATGAATTAAATAATATTTTGCAGATGGTCAGAAAAGGGAAACCAATTTACAGTATTAAAAGAAATCACAAATACTGTTCAAGTATTACAGTGGAAAAGAATCAATGCATTCTTGAAACTAATTAACAACAACAAGGAAGTGTTTATTAACAGTAATGCAAAGCTTTACCAAAAATACTAAGCACACATATCCAATCATCATAAGCAGTGCAGTCATCCTGGACCTGTTTACTAGTAAGAGAGATTAGCTGAAATGTGCAAATGTTATAGTGGTGGATGAAATGCAGCAAACTCTTTCTACAAAGGAGCTGTATCTCATCCTCTTGTATGATGTGCCTCATATTTGCTGAGAAAAATAGAAAATGTACATGCCAGAATTCTGTGTAGGGAGTGGAAGTCAGAGGGAGATGGATAAAGAAGGAATCGATGCCTCCATGCCGTCCCTACTCCACATGGCAGCAACATCCTCTGCAGACAGCGCACAGGAGGAGTGCTGAGGAGGATGGTGCTGACAAGGTCCCCACATTTTTGATGTCAAACAGAAACAGGGTTTTGTGATGGATCCGAGGACAGCCATGGGAGCCCAGGACAGACAGGGATGCGTTGGTGCCCTGTGCATACTGCCTGGGACCAATAGCTAAGTGGCATGATATGTCTATGATACTGGAAGAGAGAATCGAATACAGCCTGGAAAAGCTTTCAGAGATGCTGATCGCTTGAAAAGATATATAACTTAGAGCATCAAGCAGCTTTTGCAGTGGTGTTTATTGTCTCAAAAATTTTCACAAATGTAATGCAATTTTGTGCAGTTTCACAGAGGCATCTATATAGTTTTATTAAAGAAGCATTCATTGCTTTGATCTCTTCTGAAGAAGATCTACGCATTTGCAGACCAGAATATTCTGCCGATGAGGAGTGTTTTCTCTTGGCAGGATTCCAAGCATCAAAATGTAGGCTTTTGTAGCTGTGGTGAGTAATCTGTCAGCAGGGAAACCATGACAGCCTAGAAGAGGGAAAAAAAGAAAAAAAAATCCAATCACATTGGAAACAGATTCTCTATAAAAATAAATAAGGGGAAAATATTTTCTATCGCAGAAGCCTTGTGTTGAAAATTATTGTCCTGACAAAAACTGCACGCATAGATTTATTTGCTAGAGTTTCTGATGATGAATCAGGAAAGACCTGAAAAATCTTTTAGGGTGTTCTGTTTAGTAACTGATAAGTTTTCCCTGTCCAGCCAAAATATATTAATGGTCCATACAGGGGAAATTCAGACAAAGCATGTTTAGATCAAACACTGAGCTCCTTTTTGTGGGTCATGGTGTGTCCTCAGCTACTCCTAGTAGTTGTTGTAGGTACTCAAACCTCCAGCTTTTCATACCTCCAACTTTTGGAGGTTTCAGCAGAAGCTCCATTAGCATCACAGTCATACCTGAGTAAGGGCTTTGTTATCCCAGTTTAGTTGCTTTTTTTTTTTCTTTTTGCAGTAAAACCTGGAAAATCCTAGCGGAGGTTGATGGTTTGTCATTTTCCTCTTCTGCCCCCTTCCAATACTTCATATACACTTCCATAAGTCTTGGGCATGGCAGAGAACAATGGAAATGCCACACAAGTAAAATATAGGGTTGAAGTGGCTACTTTGGTCTCCTCCCCACATTTGTATACACAACAGACCCCTGTGCTTTCCTTTGTTTTGCTGAGGCACTACTTGGTTCACACTGTTGTTACTTCAGAGCAAGGTCAGACTGCAAACTGGCATTTTGGCACAGAATTGGATTTTTAAGGGCCATGTGGGGGGTTGTGGTCTTGCTGCCTCCCTTTGCTCTCCCTTGAGTGCTGCTCAGGGAGACAGGAAGCCGCGGGCCCGTGGCGGGGACCCAACACACGGCCCTCAGCCCCCACTGCTCCCCATGTCGGAGCTACACCCGGCCCCACTCAGAGCTATAGCGCAGCAAACGATCCATGCTTCACTTGGCTGGCGGAGCTGAAAACACTTGAAATTAACATGGAAACAAGACCCATATGGTCTCCTTTTTAGCCTGATAAAATCAAACTCTAACACCTTTTTCTTTTCCCTCCAAAAAAAGGTGCAGCTTGAATCCAAAATAAAGTTCTTGTGTCCTCTAAAAAAACACTGAGGCATTTAGTAACATTTCAGAAAGAAAATCAGTAATGTGAGCACTCTTCAGAATTTTAAGGCCAAAAATATGCAATGAATTTAACACAATTTTGTTTAAAAAAAGCTCTGATTAAGTCCAAAAGATGTATTTCTGGCAAATATAATACTCAACCACATAATCACATGCGGCAAATGCAGAGCTCTTCTGAGAGCTATTTCAGTTTTTTTCATTGCTCTGAAGGTTTTCACTAGCTTTTGTCAACATGATGGTTCTAAAGCCAACAACAAATAACAGGTTACTGAGATCTGAGAATAATTTTCTGAAATTCTAGAAATACTGAGAGGGGAATTATGGTTTATATTAAATGCCAAATGTCCTCTTGTGGTTCCCATGGAACACACAGGGTTACCCAGGCCATAACTGAGGGTCCTTATGTTTCAGGGGCCTTGAAAGATTTCTTCTGGCAGTGCTTTCTCAGAGAAAGTTCCCATTCGGGAACTTTTTCTGAGGGGCAACATTTCTTGAGAGAAAACTGCAATATCTCTATCACTGTCTGCTTTAAGGGAAACAGTAGTCAGTAAGATCAGTCCGGCATTTAGCAAGCTTTAAAATGGAGGGACCAAGTCAATCATTACAATGAAAGTTGCTATTTATACTGTAGATTTCATTAGGTGATAAAAACTGGGTCAAGCAGCAACAAACTATCATCAAAAGTTACATTTGTGGTCAAAAACATTTGTGCTACATATAGAGTCAAAAGTATATATGCTGCTGGATTGGATGCATTTGAAATCTATGTATTAATACTTAGGGTTTATTGAGGTTCATACCAAACCTTTTGTGAAAGGCTGAACAAAGCCTGACCCTAACCTCTAACTAGGTTTTATTTTCATTTCTTACCATAATCGTCCATTTTCTGTTTTCAGCCTCCTGGAAAACCAGTGACTGTGGAGAATAAAATACTTCATCATCAACTTCTTCTGGTTTTCTGGGTAAACAGTGTAAAAATACCCAGTTGGAAGCAGCAAATTTTGCAGTCTGTAGATCAAAAAGCATATAAAAATATAGGAACATGCTAAGGCATTAATGAAAAACCACTGTAAGTGGTAAAAATGTTAACAAATGTTATATTAGCTCCTGCTCTAGTGACTTTGATGATGAATTCAGAGAAATTCCAGTGACATCAAAAGAACTGCCCATCTGTGAATAAGATGAGAATAGCCCCACTCAAGTCAGTAAGAGTTCAGTGCTGACTTCATGAAAACCAAATTTTATTCCAACTTATTTGGCTTTAGTAGGGCAGTAAAACACTAGCAGCTTAGTGGATCAATACATTGGAAAGCCATCTAGTAATGTAATACTATGGATAACTGCAACAAGAGCTTATTAAAATATGACTTAAAAGGCTGTGATCATATAGCGTTTCATATTGTCACTCATCATATATTGATCTAATATCTGAACAATGATTTAAAGCACTTTAAGTCAGTTCAGATGGTACATACCTGGTAAGAGTACTTTGTGAACTTATATTAAAATTCTGTCAATTAAAACAGTAAACCTATTAGCAAAGAAGATGTCCTTTTTATGTTCAACAACAATTTTTTTATGACTTAACACTTTCTCTCTTTTTTTTTTTCAGATAAGTATTTTAGCTATATGATTTTTAAGGACACATCTAATTAATGCTTCATGCATTGAAAGAGGTACACAAAACTGCCCCAAATTCTGCCCAGGCTACGGGCTTTTAGATTTAACCTATGAGCTGCTCATTAAAAATAAAACATAAGGCATCTTCTCTTGTGACAAAGAGAAAATACAAGGTTAGAACTTTTTATGTCACACTTAAGAATTTTTAATGTCATCAAGAAGTAAAGGGTTGGTTCCCTCGCACTGCTCATGTTCTGGAGTTAGGTGTCATTGCGAAGCTCTGAGAGGTGCCAAGCCATGGGAAGAACAGGAGCTCAAATCGGCCTCAGTGTCCTTGTGATTTTTTCAATCTGAGGTTTGCATATGAGGTTTGCCTGTGGTTAGTCCATGGCCTCACTGGAGGAAGTACCAAACCCTTGGTTTGCTGGTGTTGATTTTCACAAATATGATTTACAAAACCTCAACAAAATAATAAATCTGAGCTTTTACCTGCATTGTAATCTGAAAACCTTGAAATGCCTTTAATCTTTCTTTCTTTTCCTCTTCTTGTCCCATGCTTATCCATGTATCTGTAGCTAACACATTGGCACCACTTGCAGCTTCCAAAGGATCTGTTGTGAGAAGTAACTTGGTACCATACTAATGTGAATAAAATAAGATCAGGAAAGTAAGGAAGTTTAACCTCATTTATAACATAAAATAAACTCTATTCTAGCATCTGTATTAGGTTATATCTTAGGTTCATACCTCTTTGGAGTACTGCTCAGCTATTTTAGTTACTCTGAAGTCTGGTTCAAAGCCCTGCCACAAGAGAAGATAGATAACATTACAGAACATATTCGTTTGTTTTGTTTTAAACCAATTCTTTGTTTTACATTTTATATGTTATATTACAATGCAACATTCGAAAAAGATGAATATAAAACACTTCCACCAATTTGCAATGATTCTCTCTTTTTTCTTTGGTGACAAGTTTGGGGATATTTCAGTGCTTTCTCAAATGGACTTTTCTTCCGCAACAGAGCCCCATGATTTACACAGCAGTCATGACTGCCCCTTAGCCCTTATGAAGCTGGATCACTATAGTTGCTCCTGTTTTGCATCAAAATAACTAATCAAGATTCTGAACCTCTGTTCTTAAATAATGTTGACACTCAAGATGCATGCAAACACCCTAGCCAAGGCCTTTGGAAAGGATTCAAGTGGCTGACACGGGAATTGGCAAAGTTTGATCTCCCTTCTCCATGCACCCAGCTTTCTTACTTTTGGAGTTGCAATACGGAGATGCATTCCCAGCTTTGCAGCACTCATCATGATGGAGTTGAGGACGTTGTTGCCATCCCCGATCCAAGTCACTGTGAGCCCATTCAGACCACCGTAGTGCTCCTGCCAACCAAATCACACAGAGTCGGGTTGCAGAGCGGGCTGAGGTCAAAGGCGGAAGACAAGATGGATCAGGCCGGTGTGACCCAGGGAAGGCTGGCTACCTCCAGAAGCCAACTGCTGTCCACATGGGACTATGGCACTGGCTGGACTTGAGGCAGCTACCAGATGGTCAGCAAGGGAATGGCCCTGTGTCTTGCCTTATATGCAGACCTGAGTGTTAGAGCTTTCTCTGATGAGGAATATGTTGACTCGTATGCGATACAGTGAGGCCCAGGGTGCCCAATGCACTAGTGATTTCAACATCAGAGCGGCAGCTGCCCACTGTGCTCTTAGGTGTCAGTGAATGGTAGGAATTGTTAACTCAGTTCTAGTGACCAAGGTCCTCCCAGCCTTGCCCAAAACTATCTAGCTATCCCTATTCAGGTTTGCTCTAAGTTCTTGCCTCTACGTTATGTTCCCTTCTACAAGATGGCCATGCCCTTAAAATGTATTTTAACTAATACTTCAAAAGCAGCTATGCCACTCATGGCTAGTTCCACTGAGTCACAGAACTGAGGTTGGAAGGGACCTCTAGAGTCTACCCTCTCTGCACAAACAGGGTCACCTACAGCATGTTGCACAGGGTCGCATATAGGTGGGTGTTGAATATCTGCAGAGAAGAAGACTCCATAACCTCTCTGGGCCGCCTGTTCCAGGGCTCTGTCACCCTCACAGTCAAGAAACTTTTCCTGACATTCAGGCAAAACTTCCCATGTTTCAGTTTGTGGCTCTTGCCTCTTGTTCTATTGCTGGCCATCACTGAAAAAGTCTGACCCCATCCTCTTGACATCCTCCCTCAAGGTATTTCTACACACTGGTAAGATCCTCTCTTAGTCTTCTCTGGGCTGCATAATCCCAGCTCTCTGAAGCTTTCCTCATATGAGAGACGTTCCAGTCTCCTAATTATCTTCATAGCCCCATTCTGGACTCTCTCTAGTTGCTCCATGTCCTTCTTGAACTGGGGAGCCCAGAACTGCACACAATACTCCAGATGCGGTCTCATCAGGGCTGAGCGGAGGGGGAGCATCATAGAGCATCATCTTCCTCAACCTGCTGGGCAACACTCCTCCTAATGCAGCTTAATGCAGCCTAATGTACCATTGGCCTTCTTGGCCACCAGGACACATTGCTGGCTCATGGTCAGCTTGTCCACCAGGATTCCCAGGTTCTTCTCTGCAGAGCTGCTCTCAGCAGGTCACCCCTAGTCTGCCCTGGTACCTGGGGTTACTTCACCTTAGGAACAGGACCCTGTGCTTGTTAAACCTCAGGAGGTTCCTCTCTTCCCATCTCTCCAGCCTGTCCAGCTCCCTCTGAACAGCAGCCCAGCCCTCTGGGGTATCAGCCACCCTCCCTGTTTTGTTTCACCAGCAAACTTGCTGGGAGTGGCTCTGTCCCCTCATCCAGATCACTGATGAATAAACTGACCAGGATTGGACCCTGTACTGATCCCTGGAGGACAGACCTTCAGGTAGACTCTGCACTACTGATGGCAACACTTTGGGCTCTGCCACTCTGTTGTCAACCCACTTCTCTGTCCATTCCTCTATCCATCGCTTCCTGATCTGCCTATGAGGATGTTATGGGAGACAGCATGGAAAACCTTGCTCCATCATCTCCACCGTCTCCATCATCTGCCGTCAGTTACATAGCCAAGGAAGGAAGTGACTGTTAAGACTACTAAGATTATTAAGCAGATTACCCTCACTTAAAACAGTGTTACAGTAGCAACTGTAGTTTTACCCAATTGCATGTTGCAACTGTGCAGTTACCCTGGCTCTCAGTCAGCAGCAGGTAAGGTCTAGGGAGAAGTAAGAGCAGCATGAGTTGCGCATTTCCAGACTAGAACAATTTAAGGCCCTTCAAAGAGGTTTTAAATATGCGTATTTGTATGCACTTAAGTTGATACCAGAAAATATGTAAAGACATAACCGAATATTTCTATGTGCCTGCTCTCCATCTTATGACTCCAAAGACATGATGGGGAGCCTTCTCTTCTCAGGGCACCACTTCAAAGCTGGGTCACGCTGCCATGGCACTGTAGGAATGGGAAGCCAGACAGTGCGTCGGCACAATGTGTGACATGATTCAGAGATTGCCAGGGAGCATCAGCCTCCCCACTGTAGAGCTGAATCAGCTGGCAGCCTTGTGGTCAGTCTCAGTGAAGATGCCAAAAGACTGAACAGGAAAGGGGCTAGAATGACCCCCTCCCCTCCTGGCAGCAGCTTCTCCTGAACAAATATTTGTGAAGCTGCTTCAGAACAAACCTTGTTTTCTGCCAGTGACCACAATTTTGAGTCAAAAATAGTAGCGTTTGGAACATTTGATGATATTAAAATGCAGTTGCAATCTAAGCCTCGTAGACTCTTAGGCTGCCTATAGTTTAAGTGCAGTCATGCTGGTGCCTGATTTCAGACTAACTAGCTTCCCACCCTTTGGTAGCAAGCCACCCTGTGTCACTTCTTGTAGTTTCCTTGGTATTCTCTCCCTAGTAAACTTTCATTTTGGCAACAATGACACTCATAGGAGGAGGACAAAATTAAGGCATTGACGAGGTCATTTCCAGCTAGGGGTTAGTGATAGCTGAGGCAGGAATCCACAACCAGGAGCAAATCAGACGACCCTGACTTCATTTGATCTCACTATTTAAAAATAGGCATCTCAGCATGTGGTGTTCAAAGCTGGCTGCCTGACTGACTAGTGAGTCACAGATACACAGCTATGTTAAATAACTTCCACCTTATTACCAGATGCTACTCTGCATTAAAAGAAGCACAACATCTCAACTATTTTTGTCTCTTTCCTCAAGCTGGTCCAGATCTGGTTTGAAGAACTGGAGATGACCGCACAGTAACCCTCATAATCTGGACTGTAACTTGCAAAGCCAGCTCTGCAGTGACTGCTGTGTAGAGGGTACAAAGCTGAGCAGGTCTTAACAAAGATATTTTGCTGATGGAAGAAGCCCTAGCTCAGCGTGTGCCAGGTAACTCCAAGCTCTTCGTTTAAAGCCAGTGCACCATGACTATGACTGTAGTACATAGACCTAGAACCACGGAATCACAGAATCATTATGGTTGGAAAAGAGCTTCAGGACATCCTCAGTCTTCAAGTATGACTGTGAGAAAGATGAGCTGATTGTGTTGCTCAGAAACAGGTTACTCTGGAATGATATAAAAACTACAGCGTGTGACATATTTTCTTTCTCTGCTTTATAGTGAATGCTTATACAACTGCACAGAGAAAATACTGTGAAAAGTGGTTTGCCACAATGGTAGCAATCTAGGCTAAGCCAGAATCTTTACAATATGCCCAGATTGCCCCTTGCATCCCTGCCCATTTTTTCCAAACCCTATCATACTGAGGTGGACATTTTAATTGCTTTAATTCCCCAGTTAATATGCCTTTATATTTGGGATGTGACTTCAATATATTTTTTCTACTTCCAGTAAAACCTCACACACACACAAGTAATGTAGAAAATTAAAAGCCCTTCTACCTTCTGAATTAAAAGCCCTTCTACCAACCACCAGTTGGCAAACTGGTGACTGCTTCTATAGTGCTTTTGCTATTCACATGAAAAAATCCTGCTAAATGATTAATGCTGATTTAACAATCTACTTAATCATGCTCATGCTTATTTTACTGTGTCATTCTCTTCTTACCCATGATTTAGCATTGCTCGGAGAAGACCAGTTTAATTAATTAAGAACTTTCCCGTCTGACTCCGTGTCTGGACTTATTTCTAGCTAGGCTGAAACTCTGACAGCAGTGTAGGTTGCTTCAGAAATGTTTGACAGCGTCACTCATAACAGCTTCAATTACAAAAAGCTTTTGAATAATAAATTGATAATTTATCAAACCTAAAATTGGAAACCAAGGGACCAGTCAAAGCCGTAGCCCTTTAGGAGGCAGTGCAATCCAGCAGATAAGAAATTGGGCAACCTGGCATCTACAGGCTCTCAGCCTGAGCTAAGGAGAGATGCTGGGCCAGTCTTTAGCTTTGTCATGGTTATTGAGGCAGGATATTCCAGAGGATTGGTGTGGATCTTATTTGGGATTTCTAATTGTTAGAATAATGATGATGATAACGGTGATGAATTTGGAAACAACAAAATTTGAGCTTTTTGGGTCATAGAATGAGGACAGAGAAGTTGAGAGAGAATACATGGCAGCCCTCTTCAAACTGTGTAACACTGTAGTTTGTTATGTTATTTAAAATAAAGCCACCTATTTACTTTATAAAGCAGCAAAGAATACTGACAAGCTAGAAGAATCTATGTAGATTTCTATATAATGTTTGGAAATGAGATAACCCAAATCAGAAAAATAACAGTGCAAAATAAAAACAAAATTTACAAGGGGGGTACTTGAATTACACAATATTTATTATGATTAATGCTGATATGCCGCTGTTTAGTAAGAATAGAGATGAACAAGCAGATTAAAAAATTTCTTAGTTGGACTTTTGAGACCCCAAAATAGCCAATTTCATATTGGTGATGCTAGGTAGGCAAAGAAAGCACAACAGTTATAACCTACCAGCAGATTTACATTATATAATTATAACCTAACAGCAGAATCCAGAATCTCCCTGACAAAATCTTTGTTGTTATACCAACCACTTCCTTTGCAAAAAGCAAGTCTGCTTCAGGACAGTGACACACGGAGCTAGCAGCATACGGGTCGGCTCTGAAAACCAGTCAGGCCACCTTGCAGTCAGCTGCAGCCAGATGCAAGTTAGCTGATTTGGCAGGGACACTGATACCAATGGAATCGGGGTCAGCATAGGGTTTGTGCAAAGCTGCCCCCTCAGCCTGGCCTCGGGCAGCAGCGTTAATGAGCAGTAGCCTCCCCTTGGCCATGGAGAGGCACCTACGGCCAGAGGAAGGGGCTGCCATAGGCCTCCAGCACAGGCAGCAAAGCAAAACGGCACAGTGACGGCACACAGACACATAGTCTCAGAAAGCCAAATCCTCAGACTCTCAAAATCAGATGGCAAAGGGCTTGCCATCATTTCTAGTGGGTTGTAACTCGCCTCAAGAGCAAATTCAGCTCACAAAAGCTTTTAAGAAAGAAGGTCTCAGGTATGCCAAGCAAAATGTAACTCTTGCCACTGCAAGTGTCACTGCAGAGGGCATCGATACTGAGCACAGGCAAGGGGAAAACCAGCTTAGCTAGGTGGCATGTGAGGGGTCCACACTGCTCAGGAAAAGGCCACAAGGCAAAAGGATGTAGGATCTGAAGAATCTCACCCTCATTTTCATGACAGGAGCACAGTTAATGATCTGACAGGAATGTCCTGAATAGAAAATGAGAAAGAGGCAGCCCTGAAAAATACACTAGCTGCACTGTTTGGGAATGCTCCTGTAACAGAATTCACTAAAGCAACAACAAAACTCACTAAAATATGCCTGTCATAGGGTAATGAGAAGCCACGGTGCATCAACCCAAAAATATTCCCACAAAATGAACAGAAAATAGGCAGTTACAGATGAAAGACAAAGTGTTTGAAGAGGATTCAAAAAGGCAAATGACAAAATTAATAGGATTTAGAAAATGGAAGAGCAAAAATATGCTAAAGAGGGTCAAAGAGCACTTACAGATCCACAGACAAACACAGAAGTCCTAGAAATAGATGAGAAAATAAAAGTACATTTTGTGTATGCACTGGAAGTAAGGTGGGACAGATTCAGGCAGAAAAATATTTACAGAGATATGGAAGAAATATTTTCTCAAGTCAAATCAAACAGCTGCATAAATTCTCTAGTTTATATGCAATACAAGGCAATACGTGTCATTATGTACTTTATATGTATTTCATGTATATCAAGCACATTTCCTTTGCACTGCAGGAAAGCAACCTAAATCCTATATACAAACTTTCACCTTGAAGAATCAGTGGTACTATCCAACATCCCTGTATTAACCTTCTTACAGGCACTGCTCAGATAACATATGTTTCCACCCTAGGAAATGCCATCCTGTTTTTTTTTTTTTTTAAGTCTGTTGCAAAGCTTTCAGTGGCTCTGGTTGAGCCAGCATCTCACATTTATCTTAGTACATTTATCTTACCACCAGGCATTGCTTGAATTGCGGCTTAATTCTGAGGAAGTACTTAATTTTATGCTTAACTTCAGTCCCACTATAGCTGATAGAACTAGGTAATTGTTTTAAATTAAGCACGTCCTTAATTATGTTGCTTGATGAAGATCTCTCTAAATAATGTGTCATGTAATTACTGCTTAAGAAAAAAGATGGGAATAAATGTTTTTGAATCTGACTTTCCAAATAGTTACTGAGATTAAGATTTAGGAAAAAAGAAATAAACAGGGTGTTTGAGAGTAACCTGAAGAGTTACCTTACCTGAAGAGTAAGGTAATCAGCCAGAATCTGGAGAGGATGGTGCGAGTCAGACAAGCCATTGATTATGGGGATTGTGGCTTCTTTTGTCATTAGGTCCAGATCAGCGTGCTTATAAACTCGAGCCAGGATTGCGTTTGTCATGCTGGACAGCACCCTAGAGGATGGTCAAAAATATCAGAGTCAAACATCATAAATATATGCCCGTTGCATTCTTCGATGTGCAATACATAAATATTAATGGGAAGTGATAATGAATTGATTTTTTCCAGCTAAATGAATAATTCATGATGCCTACATAACACACTTAAATGCAGACATTTAACAATGGCTAATAGGTAAGTAGTTTTAGTTATTAACAAACCATATTAAATAAATGAAAACTGCTCCTGTATTTAATGCTTTTTCTCTTTAGTTTTTGATTGTAGCATTTTGTAGTTTTCTTTTGATTTAGCATTTATAAGGGTTAACTGAAATAAAATAAAGAAATGGCTTGACAATGTAATACTTGAATATTAGATATTTGAATATTTGGCAAGTTAGGAAGCGGTAAGGTGTAACATTTCTTCAGTCTTATAGCAAAGAACAAATGTAGCATTAAAAGAACATTTTAGCTTGCATGCTAACCTGACCCATGTGAGGATTAGGACTAAAAATTTGTCTCAAATTACCACAATTCTTTACTGATCTCAACAGAAACCAAAACAGAAGGCCAACAACACCAACCCTTTCTTTCTCCTATCTACATAAATCATATCACCATTCAAGCAACATCAAAGTTTGAAACTTGGTACATAGGTAAGGGCATGCAGGAATCACTTAGTCTTACTTTGTTTGCCAAAGGGCGAAAGATTCAGAGATTAGCATAACATACTCAGTATGTTTTGATTTTTTAGATAAATTAAACATAAACTGTGGCTTGGCTTAGCTTGTCATTTTTGTTATAATCAGGCTCTGAAGCATGACTTTATAGTAGTATTTTGTATGTTTTAATATTATCTCTTATTGAACCTTAAAACAAAACAAGGAGGAGACTGGAGAGTGAAAAACTCCTGCAATATCCATCCTTCTGATTAGCCACAAGATTTTCTGATATCTCCTCATGTGGAAATATGGATGCAATTGGTCTTTGGTCTTTATCAGACTATGGTCTTTACCCAGAGAAACCACCTGATGAAATCAGTAATTTTTTTTTTATTAGGGTCAAACATTCTGTACATGTGCAAAGCTCCTCTAAAACATTAGAGAATTCCCTGTGCATCTCTCTCTGAAGAAAAAGATACGAGGAAGTGAAAGGAGGAGCTGAACAGAGTATTTACTGGCATATAGGGTATTGGAATAGTTGTTACTTGTGCCATTAATTCTTCCTAGCTCACAAGTTTATGTTTGCTTGTTTGTTTAATCTGCCTTGAATCATGTGACTATGGACAACCTACTTTGATTTGAACAAGTCATCAACAATGGGACTCATGATCCCTCTCCTTGGCCACTTAGTAGGTCTCCACCCTAAATTGGACATAACTATTCCCTCTGTTGCCAAGGAAAAGAGGAAGTTGCATTGGGAAATTGCCCATTAGGTAGCGTTTTAGGACATTAAGTCTGCTGATCCCTACCCCATATGCCTGGTAAAGAATTTAGAAAGTTGCTTCCTTTTTAGTATATGTTACTGGCCAAGTAGTGATCACTGATGTACTTCCTTCCTTATTTTGTTGATAGTAGACACTAGAATTTCTGCACACTTAGTGCAAGACATCAGGCAGTACTTCTGTCAGCATTTCTAGATGTCATATTATAGGAGAAAACCCAGTCAGAAGCTGGGCTTATCCTTCATGAAAATCAAAACCAAGCTGAGCTCAGCCAAAAAGCGAGACCTCATCTGATGGTCTGCTGTAACCAAATGAGCCTGAAGAAAATGGTGTAAGGCTGGGATTGCTTAAAGAAACAAACAAACAAACAAACAAACAAACAAAAAAAGACCTTGCTTAAGAAGAGTATCTAATGAAAATGAAGTTTTCAGAAGTGAGGGACAGTAAGCACAGGCTCATCAGGTGACTGATATTAATAGTTTCCTTGTGATTGAGAGAGTGATCAAGGCTTTTATGTTATCAAGGTTTTTTTGTTTTTTTTTCTTTTCTTTTCTTTCTTTCTTTCCTTCTTTCTTTCTTCCTTTCTTTCTTCCTTCTTTCTTTCTTCCTTTCTTTCTTCCTTCTTTCTTTCTTCCTTTCTTTCTTCCTTCTTTCTTTCTTCCTTTCTTTCTTCCTTCTTTCTTTCTTCCTTTCTTTCTTCCTTCTTTCTTTCTTCCTTTCTTTCTTCCTTCTTTCTTTCTTCCTTTCTTTCTTCCTTCTTTCTTTCTTCCTTTCTTTCTTCCTTCTTTCTTTCTTCCTTTCTTTCTTCCTTCTTTCTTTCTTCCTTTCTTTCTTCCTTCTTTCTTTCTTCCTTTCTTTCTTCCTTCTTTCTTTCTTCCTTTCTTTCTTCCTTCTTTCTTTCTTCCTTTCTTTCTTCCTTCTTTCTTTCTTTCTTTCTCCATAATTAAACACAAATAAAAGCATTCATTTTTTGTTGCAGATCTCTGTATGTTAAAAATAGTATTGTGATTTTGGGGACATTTACATATGTTTAGAGTAAATTGTTACTATCCAATATTTGGATACCTTATTTTCTCTCTTGAAAGTATGTATTAACTCAAAGGTTTAATTTTCTAACTAGACTACTTATTTCATTGTCATTGATACTATTACAGGGACTTAGTGCAGACTTTTCTCAGTAAATGGTGAAAAGGCTTAAAAAAAACCCCATTCCCCATAGATGAGAAGATTTGTCCCACAGTAATCTCAGTGAACTGTTAAAAGTCACTGAGCTACAGTGGTGCACAAATGAACTGCTTTATTCATTTTTCATTTCACGTAATATTTCAGACATGCTGAACAGCACTGAAAGGCTTAGAGCTCCTTAATGGGTGGTAAGTTTTGCTCTTGTGTCAGTGCAAATATAAATGTTTTGTGAAGCACGAAGAATTGTATTATGGCCAAGTAATAAGTCACTCAAAATATGTTCACAGTCAAAATGCTTTCAACACTTACCTGCACCAACTGTAATAAAAATCTGGGACCTTTACAGCCCTTTGCTGTCCCCTTTGCTGTAAGTCTCAATCTTAAATACTTCAAAAGCCTTTAGAGCCCCAGACAAAAACCTGTAAATAATCGAAATACCCTGTGGGTCTATGCAGGCATTATTTTTTTTTTATTATTGTCATATTAACTGAATGAAGTTGGCATGTCACCCTTCATTCACAGGAAATGCCAAGGAATGAATACTTAGCTTGTTCTTTTGGGTAAACAGCTCAGTCTTAATTATGCAAAGTCAATAGTAATTCTGCTAATGAGAGGAGGAGTAAAGCAGAGTGTGGGGGACTCTGTAAGAACTTGGGAAAGCCAACAGCACTCACACCACTGTAGCAACTGAGTGCCATGACTCAGCAGAGATGTAAAATTCCCGGGTTTGGGTCATAAATAGGGGCAGAGCCTGGAAGAACAAGAGGGGATGGAAGCTGGAAACGGAGGCTGGTGTTGTGATATTTTCTCCAGAGAATGGAGAGCTCTTCTGAGGATTTGCTTGCTTCTGCCTTTTGCTACAGGTCCTAATGCATTGTACCAGCTCCTGTGCCTATCTCAATCCCAATCCATGGGTGACCCCCCGGACCAGCCTCAGTTCCTTTGGCAGTGCCCAGTGCCAGCGGCTGGGGCTGCCCGCACTGCCCTGCTCCCTGTCAGGGCTGAGAGACAGGGCAGGCCCTGCCCTGCCAGGAGTCACTGGCCCCACGGTGCCTCAACACACTGCCCTGCAGTCTCGCACAAATGGCACAAATGCCACAGTGAAATTTCATGCTGCCTCTGGTAAATCTCACCTTCCCTTGGCTTCACTGCTCACCTTTGACCACTCTGCAATCCTTCTACATCATTTTGTTTTGGAACTTGAAGTAACTCCTTCCCAATGGGGACAATGCATTTCTTCATTTCCCACTGCCCTGATGTGTCCAGTACCTTCTCAATTTTGGTTCCTTTTAGCTGGTACAAATATCTGATCCGTCCCTTTCCACCCTGGCACATGAGCATTCCTGTCCATCATGCAAATCCCATCTCCTAGCCTGACTCCCATCTCCTCACTGTGGCTACCCCTACACTACTGGAAGACGCTTGGAGAGTAATACCTATTTTCATCAGTCTTTGGCATTTACCTCTAAGATGACACAGTAAGCCATACATTTGACTTGAAAAATCCTTCATCGTTCATGTCAACAGAGCTATAACAAGTAAGCTATGGCAATGGTAATAGCTGCTAGCTAACCATCCCTGCACGCACAAGGGGCTGGTCATGAACAAGGTTTTCAAGCGGTGCTGGTAAGAGAAGGAAAAGTTAGCCTAGCAGTCCTGACAGAGGGTGTTGCAGTGGACGAGGGCACAAAGAATTGGGAACCTGCTGCAAATTTGGGGGCCAGTTTTGTGCTGGTGAAAGAAAGAGACCGCAGTGGTTTTCAGTGCCACCCTCCACAGCCTAAGCACCCTCCAGCAGCTGGCATGCCTGGGATGAATAAACTCTCTGCTTTTGATATCCAGTCAGCTATATTTTTAGCTCCACCAGAAGTAGGAGAACAGAACAATATTAAAATGTTCTAATTTTGTTTATGTGCCATCACTACTGGAGCTATATAACTGAAATTTGTAAAAAACTTCTATTTATGTGAGTTTTCATCCTCACTGGGACTCCATAAACCCAGATTTGATAAATATATCTCCTATTGTGAGATGTTTTGGAGAGCTAGAATAGATAGAATGACAGAGCTACAGAACTACAGATTCTGTGAGCTGACCTGCAAATATTTAAGAAATGTGGAGGGCCACCTGAAAATTTGTGGAAAGAAAGGATTAACTTAAAAAATTATACAAGAACCATTTCAGCCTGATAGAATACTTCCTTATACATCTACCAATCAGGCAAACAACACCTTACCAACCTTGCTGTATCTGTGAGACTCTCATTTGTGCCCAGATGTATGTCTTGTGTTGCAAGGAAGCACGGATGTCCTCCAAGGAGAGCAAATCCTGCAATGAAGACAAATAAAAGAGAAGTTAACACGAGAACAACATACAACCAAGCTTCAATATCTCTCTCACATAAAAGATATTTCCAGCAATAAAAGTAAGGCTCAGCAGGGCATGCAAATGTTTCAAACTCTTGAAGTCACACTTCACAAAACACAAACCAAGACATTCTAGAACAAAAACACCCAAGTGATATCTTGCTAGAATCCTTGGGCATCAGTTCTGATCTCTTTTCAGAGGAACACTCATTCAGGCTGCAAGCCCACATTTTCCCAAATGCATTACTATGGTTCCAATTAAGAGCTGGATAATCCACTCATCATGCTGTATTTCTGCTGTATCAACTTAAAGGTACTCTGCATCACAGAACTAGGAAAGTCCTTGTGAGTCGACAAGTCTAGTTCCACATCATAGGAAGAAGCTATGGAAAAAGCCTGCAAGAATATTCATTCACCTCAAAAACCTTAGGGCTCCTCATGCCCTATCACAAAATTAAGAGCTTGGTCAATGAAGTGCCTTAAAAATTACAGTGTGATAGAGAAGGAAAGACCTCAGGTGTTGCCAGCATCCCCCTGTTAGGACAGGAAGGAATTCACAAACTAAGCCAAGGAACTGGATTAGGCCCAAAGAATGAAATCCATTCCTTCACAAGAAATCAAGACTTAAGCACTGTTTAAGAATATAAAACACTTCTGGGAACTTAGAAGAAGCCTGGATATTCATTTGGGTAAAGATCTCCCTAAGGGCAAATCTCAGGTTCTGTCCTGCCTTGTTTGCATGACACCATCACCAAAAAGTTGCTATAAGCAACCGACTGACCCGAACAGAAAGAAAAACAGCTTTGAGTCACCGTCATATAAGACTCTGTGCTTTTGCCTCCCTGCCCTGAGTCTCCAGGATGATGGCCCCAGGGTTTTTGACTTAGGAGCTGACACAAACAGTTTAGCAGAAGTGTTGCACAGAACAAAAAGTCTTGTAATTGGGGAAGTACAAAGCAGAGGATTTGAACTGGGCTTTTAGGTAGCCTCTAGGGCACTTTCTGTGCATTGGTGAAGATTTTCCACATGAAAACAATTCCCTTCTAGTAGATAAATGGTCAGGAAAGTCGCTCCCTGTCTCTAATTTCCATGATGGAGGAAATCTGTAGAGAATCCTGATGCGAACAGATCAATCTTGTCAAAACAACAAAATGCGGAGTCAGTTATCTATAGCAGCAATGACAGAAATCTAAAAGGAAACCTGCATTATTTTTATTGCCATGAAGAGAAAAGCTGCATATAGCACTTAAGAGCTGAGATCCCTCTTCTTTTAGCAAGGCTTGATCTCTTGGTGCTACTAACAAATTCTGGGCCCTTACACACACACACACGCAAAGCAAAACAAATAAAAAAGCTAAAAGCTGCTCGAGCCGGTGCTAGCCATTAGATGGCACTGCAAACATCGCTAGGACTGCAGCTTCAACAGGGTGTGAAGTTGATACCACAGCTACCACTCTGTAAAGATGACTGAACCAGGACTGAATAGTGAAACTTTTCAGAGAAGAAACCACGGAGCTGAGGTGAGGCTCCAGGCCAGGGCAGATCCCGCCCTTTCTGCGCAGCCACAAGGGGCGGCTCTCATGAGAGGTCCTCCTATGCAGCTGCAGGGCTGCTGTGAGCCCTGCCACTGCGGATCATCCTAGACTTTAAAACCAAATGGATAAAAATAGCATCAGAAAGTCACNTCGCTAGGACTGCAGCTTCAACAGGGTGTGAAGTTGATACCACAGCTACCACTCTGTAAAGATGACTGAACCAGGACTGAATAGTGAAACTTTTCAGAGAAGAAACCACGGAGCTGAGGTGAGGCTCCAGGCCAGGGCAGATCCCGCCCTTTCTGCGCAGCCACAAGGGGCGGCTCTCATGAGAGGTCCTCCTGTGCAGCTGCAGGGCTGCCGTGAGCCCTGCCACTGCGGATCCTAGACTTTAAAACCAAATGGAAAGTCACTGTCTTTTGAATGCTCCTATAACACTGCACCAGACCCCTTCTAAAGGGCCAACTCCTCCCTTGTGGAGCCTGAGTATATTCATGTTTTTCAGTGGGCCAGATTTTACTCTGCCATCATTAAGGGTTTCCCCAATTCACAATGATTAGCAACAGACCCAGCAACTTTTAAAGAATGAAATGTTACTAAATCCGTTATTATTATTTATCCTTATAAAAACATACACTACAAATTTGCTGGTTGAACTGCCTTCTTTTCATGTTTTTGCAGAAGCCTTTTTGCATTAAGGCAGGAGGATTTTTTTTAGGTTTCCCCAGACACTTTCACCTCCTCTCTACACCTCCTCTCTGCCCAAACACTGCATCTGTGAGAATGTGCATGTGAACCATTGCCTGGACATTACAGCCCATCTATTCAAGACACGTTTTTAAGTCAAGACCTCAAGGATGAAAAGTCACCCATGGTAACTTCCCGTTTTTCTGCAGTTATTTTTCGAAGTCACATATATTGTTGTATCAGTGATTTATATCGACATGTTCTACACAATACAACAGTTCTGCACTTCAGGCTTCTAAATGAATACACATCAGTCAATTCTTCATATCCCAGGCTCTCGTGGACATGTCCTGCTTTTCTGTAAATGGTGCCCAGGTAGAAAAACAGGAATCAGACCGTTTACCAGACATCAGGTAACCCAGTCAGAGCTACCACCTGGAGCCCATGTACACAGCAGAGTCCTATGGTGCTGGACATTTTGCTCATGAACCAGCCATCTGTGCAGGGTTCGAGAACGTGTTTCCATCCAAAATTTTCCATCTGGAGACACAGGAGCCCTGTACTGTAGTTTTGGATATAGTTGCAAAGAGCCTGTGTTTTAATTAGCATGAAGAATACTAGTACCACTAAAGTCACTGGCAGAACATCTCTAAAAAGGTATTAGAAGCTGGGTGTCCAGCACACAATGCAAGAAGGTATACAGAGCTATTCTGCCTGTATTATTTCCTCTTCATTTCTACCTTGTGATATATTGCCTGCATTCAGCATATGTGAAATGGATGGATTTATTTCTAATTTCCTCACGGAAAAGCAATTGCAGCTATGCATTTTAAGAGTATCAGTGACAACCAATGTATTTTACACAAAAGCTATAACACAAACAGGGTATTCACCTTTATACCATGCCTGAGGATGATTATTTTATAAGTAATATATATGACCATGTGGGATATCTTTGTTTTAAAAAGTTACACAAGATTTTATATAGAATGGATTTGGGATTCTGACTGCAAACAGATGACATATTTTCCAGTTTAATAGCACAGGTGACACATTTTCTAATATAATAGTCAGTGATAGTAATAAATTTATCAGGCTCAGTGAGAATGGATTTATTTTGTCAATATGCTGTGGAAGCTATTTGTAGTTTTGCATTAAACTTGCAAAGCAATTGCTAGTCTTAAAAAAATGTAAAGATAATATGAGTTTTAGGAATATTAATTGCGACAAGATTATATTTGTTCAGAAGAGTAAGGCATTGAGGAATTGCACCACAAGGATCAGAACATTATTCAGTACAGTTCCAATACCATTAGAATAACATAATTTAGAGACACAAAATGTCAACTGTTCTTTTTACAGTGCATTGCAAATTAATGTTTATTTAATTCAAATGTGGAGGTGTAGGGACAACAAGACTTTTGAAAAGACCTTCACGATGTTAATCTATAGCAATCATCTACTAGACACTACACAGAGCAGATTTTGTAACCAAACTCTACTTCTTTTTAATGAAATACTTTGTTTTTCATCTATTAGTTCCTGAGCATTGCAAAGTTTATTCATATCAATATGATCACCAGAGCTTTGTCCCACAAATGACCTTTTCCAAAATCTTGTAAGTACAGCTCTTGGGAAATGCTATTTGAGACCATTTGTGTATTTTATAAATAAGCATTTCAGTCTTCACTGGTCATTAGAAAATTGGTGTGAATTTACTTCATTTAGCTAAAAGGAACGTGTATGACCCAACATTTGCTTTAAATTATAAATTCCAAGGGAGAACTTACGTAACTCAAAAAGCAGCTGAAATGTATAGAATTTCCCTGACTTGAAAAAAAAAAAAAGAGTCTGCCTTCAGATAAAATTTTAGGCTTAAGGGACTTAAGACCAATTAACTGAAGGTGTGAAGTCGATGCATATATGGTAAACTGTATTAAAGTCCCTTGTGGGAAGCTCTTACTCAAAAATAAGTAGAGTTTTTTTCACCAGAGCTTAATCTTTGGATGAATTTAGGTGCATTAACTCCCAGCCTTAGGCTAATTCATTTGAACTTTCCTTAGCTGCTCCTTTCCATAAGCCTTCAAAAGTCAGGGCCTAAATAATGCTTCTGTCAGAATACACAAGCAAGAAGGATAAACATGTTCAGAGAATTCATGATTCCCTGCCCATGTACTAGGATGGCAGGCAGTTATAAATTGGCCTAAGAACTCAACCGTGGTTCAAAGGTGGGCTGGTTTCACAGGGAGAGAAGTCCAGATAAAAACCCATATGTAAGTCCTGCTTATCTGAAGAGAACAAGTGCAGGATCAGCAAACAAAACACTGTGCCAGAGGACATGAAGGCAAATTCAGAATTTCTTGCAGATGATCTATTTGCATCTTCCTCCCATTATTTTTACATTCTGGCATTCTATTTTATAGAGAAATGTGAATAGTCAATGTATTTCCTGTCCCTTCTCCGGCAAGCACTCAGCCTAAGGGATATTGTATGAATTTAAACATGAGAAGGGCAAGGCTCTCCTTCCCCAAATGAGCAAAAATGTGCCCAAAAGACAGACACCAACCCGTACTCATTCCTGGAGCGTGAAGTTAGAATGGATAGTGACAAAATACAGGGACAATATTGCTAACACAAACACAAGAATGATTTATTTCAGTGGTCCCACTGACTTCAGAGCAACTACCTTGTCAATAAAGATGTGCTTGTGTTTCAGTGCTTGCAGAACTGTATCCTGAAAGAATAATGTTCTAGGGCCTGATCTTATTAGGCTAATACCCAGGAGTCTCCATGAAGTTATCTTCTCCTGTAGGTAATCATGTTAAGTTTCTTTTTCCCCTAATCTACATCAAGGCACTACTGTGATTCCCAGTCTAAACACATACTCCAGAATGTGACAACGGTAATGCATAATACATTAGAAAGATATTTATTAGAGCTTGCTTAGGATTAAATTTGAGATACTTACTAAAATGTGTGTTAGGAAAGTGTGTATCTTGCTAATATGACTGGGTGCTTATATCAGAAACACTTACTTCTGTCTTTTATTTTATTTCTAATCTATCTCATTTCAGAATGAACTTGGGGAATTTTCAGTGATCAAAGGGATGTGCCTGTAATATTAATAGGCAGGGCAAAACACAATTAGCTACCATTCTTTTCCTATTTATGCTTTCCAACTTCAGACTTCTTCCGAGTAGAAGCTCCTAAATACAAAATCATATAGTCTTTTTCAGTGCATACATGTTCACAGTACAGATTTTCAAATAAATCTGACTGTTGATTTGACCTACCTGTTTCTGTAGATAATCTTGTTCTTGTGCTTCTCTTCTCAAAAATCATGGCCAAAGATTTTCCTTGCATCAAAGGCATATACTGGAAAACAGGAATAGAAGGCAGTTCAGTTTTATAACCATTACATACTTCCCTGTTTAAAATGCTTCTTTCACTTTTTAATCCACCATCACTACAATGATAAGTTTCTTTACCATAGTTGTGTTCTCTTGACCTTCAGATAAGTTACTAGCAATGGGGAAGGTTAGATAGAAAGAACTAATTTGGGACAAAAAGCAATTGCACTTGGGGGCTTGACTTGAACTGGCATTAAGGAGAACCCTTATACTAATTTTGTCTCCATATAGCACAAGGAACCGTCTTCTAGTTCCTACCCCACTCAGTGCTGTATGCACACCACCTGTAGATGAATGGGGTTAGCCAGTAACAATTAGCTGTACAAAGCCAGGGAACCTCTCCATTAGCAAAATCCGCTGAAGTATGTGAAGAACAACTCTGAACATTTTGCAGGAAGCTTCTTTGATTTGTGATACATCATTTACAGTATTTAAAGTGCTAAGTGATGATGTTATGAAAAAAACAGATGAATTCTTCATTCCCAGTCTTTCATAACTGCCATCATTTTCACCTCTGCAGTGACCTAAACAACACCTAAAGCATTTTACCTCTCCTTTGTGTTTAATTCTTTGTTTCAAATCTGAGGCCATCCATAGCAAATACTTGAGTTCATCTGCTGTGTAATTCTGTAGAGTGAGGAGGTCACGGCCTTTCAGATGCACATTCATTTGTGCTGGTTGCCCACACCTGAATCAGAAGAGCAACAAAAGCATGCTTTTTGTCATTTGACAATAAATCCTACTCTTGAAAAAGCCAAAGAGCAAGTAGTCAAAATCTGTCTTGCTGCAACCCCCTCATTTGATCCAGATGGATAGACCTGATGGCCTGTGTTATTTAATTTGAATAACTTTTACTGTCACGTGGAGACAACCTGCCACAATTTACTCTGATGATCACCACAGTAACAGCTTTTCAAACTGTATCGGAATCTGTGCATCAGAAGTAGTTTCTTATGCCCTCTGATATGTGTATGACTTGACTGTGCTCCCTAATCAAATAAACCTAAATGCATAAAGCCATTCAGGGCTTTGTGAAAAGACTTACGACTAGACTGTCAGGGCCCATGGGGAACTGATCTTGGTGCTCTTTCTTCCCCTTGCACACTTTGGGGAAAGATAGGACACTTGCCACATTCCATCCCTCATGCTTATAAAAGATTGCATTTCTATAAATACGTGTGAAATCTCTTGGTTCTACATTGTACTGGGCAATGAGGTAACCAAATGTAAAAATAGCAAAATAGCCACATGCCCTGGCCCTTTTCCTGTCACACAGAAAGCAGTCGGAGTGCGAGCAGTGTGTTTACTCAGTGTGCGCAGAGTGCAACCAGCCAGATTTCTGAATGTGAGAAGCTAGTTTTAGAATCAAGTGAAACTGCCTGTTAATCCCAGTTGATTCAGTAAGCTTAGATGACCTGTCTTAATGAAACAGTGGAGAAAAGCCAGTATTTCCGCAGGCTTAAGTCTGGTGGTGGCAAGTGGCAGTTCAGTCCCTTCTCTGTCACCGTTTCTACAGCCCTTTTTAACTTAACACAACTTGCAGGGTACTCTTGCTAAAGTTTGGATGGGTACAAGCTAAACATACCCCCTTAATTAAAGGCAGCAATTTTGAACTAATGTGGTGAGTGAAAATCAAAGAAACACAAATAAATTGGCTGGGTGCAACTACTGGTCTTTTATTTCCAAACATTTCCTCTTTAGCTCACCTTTGAAGTCCAGCTCAGTTATAACACCTGCCAATTGTCAGTCTTTGAGCCCACTGCCAGGAAAACTCAAGAAAAAAAATATAAAAAAGGATAATTTCTGTTCATGCTTCAAGTCAGTTGTGATGGATCAAAGCCTGGGTGGCAAGTACATGGGCCTATAGTGGCTTCTAGAGATTTTAGCATTTCATTAGTTAAACCTGGAGGGGTAGACTCTTTTTTTCCAGTGAATTTTGTTGATTAGGCTCAAACTGAAACTGAATGTAGAAGACCACAGTTCTAAAACTTATGGTGCACATTAGCACTGTGCATTTGACATCCCAGTACAAGTTGCATGACTTTTCAAAACAAGTGGCAGAATCTTTCCTTTACTTGGAAACATTTAAATGTATTTTCCATCTAGGCACCTTAAAAGTGCTGTAGCTACACATTTTACCACCCCCGTTATGAAGGCTTTTTTCATAGTGAAAATGATGATGTATAACTGCAGAAATATGGAGAAGGTTTGAAGAAGCAGCGCATGCAACGCAGATTCCCAGGAGATTAATACCCTTGGAAGCGAGTACAAGCTGTCAATGAGACAGCAATGAGCTCCACAGGTTTTATGGAATACCACAGGATTCACCACTAAGCTAAGCACAGAGCACTACAAAGATTCCCATCAAACTGCATGATTGGAATCCAGCCTCTGCACAGCCCCAGACTGCCGGAGGGATGGACCTGTCTGAAGCACTAAGCAGACAAAGAAATGGATTTCTTGCTGTCAAAAGTTCAAAGTAATGTTATGTATGTATTTTCTTACATGCCATCTCTGAAATTTGATTCCTAATTGAAGTATAGTCTAAATTGTATATATGGTAAAAAATATTGGTCAGTAACACTTAAAGTAATAATGTACATTTCCAAGGCATAAAGATTTACACTCTCATGGCCTTTAATGAGATAATGTTACATATTTTGCTATAACTGTTAAATTTCTGTCTTCAGACAAAAGTAAACAACCTAGAAAAGTTGGAAAGCACCCATATGCCCCATTCCAAAAACCAAAGCGATAAGGAAACACAGGGGTATGAAAATGATTTCCTGCACTTCTATATCCAATACCCACAGAATGGCATATACCTGGCATTTGAAGAAAGGTTGGTCATTCATGTGTGAGGCAGCTTCCACTCTAGAATGAAAAACAGCCTACCAAGACAAACCATTGAAAACAAGCCCTGAAAACTAAGCATTACGAGAGATTTGCACTATTTTTAGTGTTCTTAATTCTGAAAAAAAATGTAGTTTCATAATTGTGTGTTCTTATTTTTCACCTCCAGAACATTGGCTGCTTGGTCCAGTTTTGGGGAACAAAAAATGCTCACCTGTTCTGTTATGGTCTATATAATTGCCTGCTGTTTGGTCATTCTGCTGTCCTTTGGTGAACTGTTTCTAGTCTTCAGCTGCTCTTTGAATTTCTAATTACAGCCTATGATTACTTGAAGACAGCTGAAAAGATTGTCTACTCTGAACCTCCCAAAGAGAAACTCCTGTTCATGACCTCTTGTTTTACTATTTAGCCTTGCTGAGAGGTATATTGAGAATCATGCATCTCTTAACTTCTAGTATATAAAATCAGTTACCGAGAGAGGATTTGGAATCGCCATTCCTAGATATTTTCAAGATTTGGTAAGCAAATCTATAGCTGACCTGATCTGCTGTTGTCATGCTACAACCATAAAGTTGTACTAGAAATCCCTTCCTGCCAAAATTTCTATATTCCCATGAGGATGATTCTGTTTTATTGCTATGGCCTTCAGAAATGTGTTCCTCTCCCTATTGTCCACATCTTCTGAAAAAGAGACAGAAATGGTCAAATAAATTCCAGAGAAGGGGCAGGAGATAACATACCAAAGTTAAAATGTAACAGGCAAAAAAGCAAGGTCAAACAGTTGGCTTATTTCCTTCTGAGCAGGGATAGCAACTGCTCAGGATCGTTAGCACGGATTGCTAGATCTTGGGTTATCATGTCGTATCAACCTTCATGTGCTTAACTTGTTCGCAGAGAGTGATGATAGCTTATGCTAACAATAAGATATAAAACATAAAAACAGAACCCTAAAAATAACATCCAATTATTATATGGAGAGTCTTAATAAATTAGCAGCTGTTTTCCACAATTGTTTTTCTATCATCTTTGCTAATCAGAGAAAGTTCCCACCAATTGCCAGCAGTGAAAACCCAAAATCTATAGAGAATATATCACCCAGGACTACTTTAAAATCGCAGCAACTGAATCACATAACTTGGAAAATATTTGTTTTACAGTTGGTGTAAATGTAGAATTAAGCTTCAAGTCTTTAGTATTAACTTGACTCTTGAGATGTGACAAGCATTAGAAATGGCTCACTAAAACATTGTAATAGATACTATTCTGAAGTCACAGAGAATGGGAAAATCTATGCCACTGAAGAAAGAATTCCAAGTCAGGTTTTCAGGTCTAAAAGTTTAATTTGGAACTTTGTATCACATACTGCTCTTCCTACCTGCGTAATGCACGTATACAATTAAATGAATGCTGAAGTTGAGATTCACCTTTCAGCTTCAAGGAGAGAATCCTCTCCCCCGTACTTGAATATTTGTCCAAACACTTTAGAATTTCCTATCCCTTTTTCAGATAGTTATTTATTGTTTACAAGTATCTGCAGTGTTTACTGAACTCAAGAAGAAAACAACACTTTTTTTTCCATGTGTTGCTAAACCCCATGGAAAGAATTAACAAGATTTTCACAGACATTAAAAGAAAAATCCGTGGATCTCACAGGGACTCAGAGCTTGCTGCCTCAGAAGGCAAACACCCTAGCAGAAGCCTTTATCTGAAACATTTACCTGTTCACGGAATGCAATTGCTTTCGTCTCCAAGTTTCTGATTAAATGTCAGTGATTGCCAGAGAAATCTACAGGATAAGCTTACCAAAAATGTCGCACCAGATGCCTGCTGCTCTTTGATAAAATTGAAATACTGAAGAAGTTCCTCAAATTAAAAAGCATCTTCCTTTTGTATTAGATTTCTCTTAGTCTTGCAAATAAAGTAAAGAGAAATAAAGTCCTAAGAGGGAGAGAATGAGCTGTGCTGCTGTGCAAGCAAAGGTAATATGAAGAACAGATGGCCTTATCTTTCGGTAGAAAAATCCTACCTCGGATTTTTCCAGTCCGAGCTGGGCTTGGTGAGGGCTGAAACTGAATCTTTTACTCGGTCAAATTCTATAGATAAAGATTCTTCACAGGCTCCATTGCACAACTCACAGTTTGCATTTCTATGTGGGACTGTTATACTTCAGCTGTGTCAGTATCATTTCTCAGCAATTTCATGCTTCTTAAATACTTTACGGGAGCATAGCCAAGCAGAAAAAGGACAAGAGAAGAATGCAGAATGACTAAAATAAAAACAACCCCCTTTTTTTTTTGAATAAGCTTTAAGTTGTGCTATGGTTGCATTAAACAGCAGTGAGGCCCAGTAACTTCAAGTGTTATGACCAACAAAACTATTTGCATTAAAGTTCTCTTTACATTTAGAAGTTTGCAGTTCCTAAATAATGGTGTGATTTCATTTAAAATTTTTATCTTCAGATATTTCTGTCAAGTCAGAATTATGCTGCAGGTGCTATAGGTGCATAGGCCTTGAGTACGTAAAAATATTTAAAATACTTATTTAATTCAGGGTGATGGCCTGAGGCAAAAAAACCCTGTATTTTCTCAGAGGCAGCAATGCGTCGTACTCTACGGACAGGATGAGATAGCTAAACGATACATAAAAAATTAAAGATTGCCTGCCCAAGAAGCAGAACCTGCATTGCAGGAGTCCTGCAGGGTGATGGTTGCATTCGTTCAGGCAACCCAAGGACAAACTGAGGACCTTAGAATAAACATGACTGAGAAGTTTGGAAAACACAGCAGCCGCAAAGGGATGTTGCACTGGGTTGAAAAAAATAATAATAATAATTTTAAAAATCGGGAATGAAGAGGTGCGCAGGGGCAAGCCCAGGGGTGTATTTCTTTCCTACACCTTCCTCCCCAGTGCAGTTCCCGGCGCTCAGTCCCCGGGCCGAGGGCTGTGCTCGGGCAGCGAGCGGTGCCCAGGCGGGCGGGCAGGCGTCGGGCCAGGGGCAGCCCTCGGCATCCTCCCTCCTGGAGCCGACGCTCCCACGGGCCACCCCGTAGGCGGCTTCAATGGCNCGGCAGGGGGCGCCGCTGCCGCCGGGCCGGGCGCGCTCCATGGCGGTTGCCAGCGGCGCGGGCTTTGTTTACTTCCGCCCGTAGCCGCCATGGCGGCGGAGAGGGAGGACGAGGAGGAGGGGGAGCTGCCGGTGCCCGGTGAGCGGCCCTCGCGCGTCGCGTCGCGTCGCGTCGCGTCGCGGGGCGAGGAGAGGAGAGGAGAGGAGGGGGCGGCGGCCGCGGGGCCCCGCTGGGGCTGTGCGCGGGGCCGCGCGCGTGGTGGGAGGCGTCCGGGGAGACGCGGCTCAGCGTGGGGCTGCCCTCGGGGCCGTCCTGCCGTTAAGGGGAAATCAAAGGGAAAGGTGGGATTTGGGCTGTGCTTGGCCCCGGGCTGCCTGGGAGCATCCGCCTCGTTCGGAGGCTTCAAGCGACTCGTTGGTGTTTTACGGACCTCACTTTTAAAAGTTGCTCGGGTTTGGTTTCCCGGTTGGCAACTTGGATTTCAGGTGTGCAGTTCATGAGCTGTAAAGGACACTTAACCGAGGCAATATGAACTACTATACTATATATAGTGTATACCATATATACCGGTATGCCTTAAATGAAAAATTATATGGTTCTTCTCCCTATTAATGTTTGTCTCATGTTTCTGATCTGTCTCATATCACTAGTGCCGGAGATCTCTGTAAGCAAGTTCAAATGATAGGCAGTGTGGGTGTCTTTCCAGCCTGGGATTAAAAATCAAAATGAAAATAATGTTTTTAGATCACTCCTGCCAGTATATCCATGCTTTCAGGTTTATATACTTATAAAGTTTGAATTCTTTTACATAAAGTCTTGTTTTTAATAAAACAAAGTGAAATGCATCCATTGGCAGTAAATACAAACCTATAGATCTGCTGAAAGCAGTATGTGAAATAACAAGTATTTGTAAATATGGAAAAAACTGTTACATTAAAGAACTATAAAAATGAATATCAAATTTACAGTTGAGAGAACTTTGGGTATTGGATGTGGGGTGCAGATCATTGAATGTAAATCAACATTCCAGTATATTTATTTCTGTGTAAACAATGTTACTCTTGAAACAGAAGCAGCTGTTATTCTGTATATTCATTTACCTTAGCATATTAATTATTCTCCAAAACATAGTACACCGTGGTATTTTTTCATTTGCTGAAGAATGACTTGGTAGTTAAAGCACAAGATTTGAAATTTTAAAATAGGAGGTCTAATTTTGCCAAATGCAAATTTTCAAAGACAAATGTTACGGTCCTAGCTCAATCTTTAAATTTTGAGGAAGTAATTTGAAATGTTTTGATGAAAAGTATCCTCAAAAAACTCGTGTTCCTTTACAAGGTGAACAAATAGTTAATTTAATAATTTAAAACAACAGTACTGACACTTGCTTTTGAGAGTGTGAAGGACTGAGAAAACTAGATAGCACTTCCACCTTTGGAATCTGGGTTATATTCTAGGGAGTTTTTGTGCCCTTTTTTTTTAGATCATAGCCGTACGATCGAAGGCATTTGTGGCAACCCATGATTTTGGAGGCTAAGAGTTTTGATTTTAGGGGCCATTTTTAGAGCACGTGTATCTTTGCAGATGAGTGAGGAAGAGTGATCAGTTTGGAGCCTGTCACCTCTTTACAGTGTGTGTGTCTGTCTCTCTAATCCAGTTTGGAAAATCTGTTTGAATTCAAGTATAAACGTAAGTGAGAACTCTTTGTCTCAACTTGCTTTCAGGATCAGCCTTTTATTTGCTGTATGGGGGCAATTTCTCAGAGTTTTTTTTCTGGCTTTCACATATCTACTAGTTTTTCTTAGATGGCACTGGTAAGGTATGTTATTGTGCTTTCAAGTAAATTATTGTATCCTTAGAAAACAGTCTCCTGCAACAACGCCTAGTCTCGTAGGAGATTCTTGGACCCTAGGAAGAAACTGGAGGAGTAAAATATGAACCTGAAAATGAAGGCATCTTGGTGAAATGGGAGAAAACTCTTCTGTCATTTTTAAATAGGGAAAATAAGTAATTAAAATATGTAATGAGGTAGGAAGTTATTATTTCAAATGTATGAGGTAAAATTTACTTGCACTAAAATTGACCTTGTCTTTTTATGTTTTAGAATCAGGTGCTGTTTTCACATTTGGAAAAAGCAGTTTTGCAGAAAACATTCCTAGCAAGTTCTGGTTCAAAAATGACAAGCCTGTACACATATCATGTGGAGATGAGCACACTGCTATTGTTACAGGTCAGTATTAGAAATGAAGTATATGATAAGAGAGTGTGTGTTTGGACAGCTTGGAAGTTGTGACTTCATGTGAATTCATGTGAATTTTGAAGTAGACATAATATAAAAATGAGTTTAGGGGAGAGGAGAGGAAACTCGTTTTAAATGTCAGATGACTCTGAAGTTAGTGAGAAGTGACCTAAGGATTTCCCAAGATATACTCGGAATGCACATGAACTGCTATGTATTATGCTAGTTACAAACTACTCATTATACTGTTCAGTTTGAATACTTTATGTAAAACTGATGGTGCTCAGTCGAGAGTCTTAAACAGAGAGCTTTATGTCATGGGAGTAAACAGGATTTGCTGACAACAGCTAAAAAGTTCACTGGGAACCTGCCTGAAGCAATATATAGAATTGCATCTCGGGAATGAAATTTTGAAATACTAGTTAAATGTGAACCGAAAATAACTATTGAAGGAGCAGATAAAAACCTTAAAAAATCCTACTAAAATCACAAAAAATTACAAAAGCATTCCAAGAGGCTCCCCCTCTCATTTCTTTGAAGCAATGCTCATTGAAGAATTTGTTCTATTTAAAATAACGAGAGAGACCAATTTGTTGAACATGTCAGTTATATTGAAAACTGGCTTCTGATAGATAACAGGACTTTTGACAGAGCCCTGGAACAGGCTGTCCTGAGAGGTTACAGAGTCTCCTTCTCTGGAGATCTTCCAAACCTGCCTGCATGCCACCTTGTACCACGTGCTCTGGGTGTCCCTGCTGGAGCAGGGGGGTTGGACTAGGTGATCTCTTCCAACCTTCCAACCTCAACCATCCTGTGATTCTGTAATAGAAACTTCGTACTAAGACAATCGTAAGTGTATTTTCAGAATTTTCTTATTGAAATATATTAATTTCCCAGCAATGAGCTATGGTTTATTTGGGGCATTAGTAATTAAATAATTCTTGTTGATGTTTTCCTACCGTGTCCCCAAACAAAGGTGAAGATGCTATATTTTTTTTTTTTTAGAAAGGACAGTTTCAAGCATGATAAAAGAAGAATATAGATTACATAGACTCCAGAATATCTTCAGATAAAATTATACAATCAATTGTTCAAGCTTTATTTCGTAGAAGGTGATTTAAGCAGGAACAAACGTCACGTGTCTTGGATTGAACATATTTTATTAAATTGTCTGTTGCATAACATTTATCAGAATATAACCCTGAGTACTGTGAAATTCTTTTTGTTTTTTTCATTTTAATACATCTTTCCAAATGGTGGTATCCAAATTGGAAAAACACTAGAATTATTTTAAGTTTAGACTAGTCAATTTAAATTTCCTCTTTGAATTCTCCCGGCGTTTGCCTGTGCCAACAATGTTACCTAACCAGCAACAATCTGCTAAGCTTTTTAAGCTTGCTGAGGACATCACAGTTGCATTCAGCACCCTTTCTCCTCTGTCTTTTCCTGTTGACCCTCTGTGTTTCCAAAACACCTCTGTAGCTGGCATTTGCTGTTGCAGTGTACAAATGTGTCACCAAGGGAACTTCTAAATAAAAATACCTTAATTTTCTCAAAACTTTGGAAGAGAAGGGTAGAAGTGAGGTACAAAATTGATTTTATACCAAGAGTTTTTTTAGGACATTGTAAAATAGAAACAAAAATGAGAGCATAATACTGATCCTCGCTGAACAACAGGAGAGAACCTACAGTTGTGATACAAAAAGACAAAGGCCAACAGAAAATGTCTGTCCCTCATCTGTCTTTCGCACCTGTGCGTGTACATGTGCACCATGCACCACAGACTGCTGATAGAGCGGGATGATGCAGCCCTCAGCGGGTGCCATTTAACACTGGCAATATCTGGACTAGAGGAACCCAGAAGTACGTGAGAGGAGCACAAGTCTCATGGGGAACCAGGAGCTCCCCGAGAAACAGCTGAGCCTGGCCTGGCCTGGAAGAGCTCAACAAACTTGTTGAGGAAAGGGAAGCGTCTTCAGCAGGTGGGTGTTAACGCATGCAACATTTTGTTTTCTGGCACAAAATTGCCCCAGACTTTCTTTTCATGCTGGGAGAGAGATTAGGACCTATGTATATAGGTAAAAGTACGAATACTACCAGATTTAAATCTGATTGAAATATATCAGATTTATACTAAGGTAATTGCTAAGAAAATAATCATCCAAACTGATTTGGCATACCTAAAAGCTTATTTTGGGCAAGACAGACAGCTACATGTAGCACTGAAAATTGATTGAATGCAAATGATGAAAATGCACAGGAACTAATATTCTGTTTTCAAACAAAAATATTCAGAAAATTTCAAATTTTTTACTTCTTTATTCACATTTCTCTTCCTCTGGCATGGTCTTGATTAAAATGTTCAAGGAAGTATTTTTCAAGCTGGTTTCTTAGACCTTTTACACTATCATGAGCAATCTGTCTTCCAGCATCACTTGTGATATGTTTAACAGCATTTATTACCTTACTGTTACATTTTGGCCCAAGAATACTGAATACTAACTCTCCACTCATTACATCTTTTTATAGCTGCAGGCTTCGGAAAGCAACCATGTATATTGCTCCAGTTGAGAGCTGTTCTCCTCCCAATGAGGTAAGTGTCCTTGAGTATATTTTTAAGAATTTTTTTTCAATTCCTTTCTGTTAATATATTTTCTTTTCTGCACACCTGTTAAAATTAACGGTTATCTATCTTTATTGGCCTTGATTAGGGTGTCCTAGGCAGCTTGCCCATACTTGATCAGAGAGACTGGCCCTTCGTGAAGGGGAAGATGGTGATGACAGAAGATTCGTTTTTTAGACTCGGAGCTCTGGAGGGAATGAAGTCCTCGGTGCAAGGAAGTAGAAAGAAAGAAGTCTCAACTGAAAAAATAGAAGTGAGAAGAGGCATATGGGGAAGCACAACGTGATATTATGCATGTAATTTCAAGTATTGCAAGGCATTAAACATTCAGCAGTTTACACCAGAAACACTGCAGTCTCTCCAGGTCTTTGGACACAAATCGCTTCTTTCCGCCTAGCAACAGGCCATCAGGACAGGTCATAGTATCTTTTGCAGTCCCCTTCAAGGGAAAAATATGGAAGATGACTCTGACATGTACCAAAGATCAGCATAAGTATGAAGTAATCAACATGCTGAGTTGTTTCCATGTGTATGGTATTGTGTCCAAAACGTTACTCTTTTTAGTGTGCTTTAAAGCTTGCATTTGGGGAATATCATGACTTGTCATGAGATTTGTCATGTCATTCTCCTGAGATGCACTTGATTTGAATATGGCTTTTAAATGAACTGTTAAAGTGGTTTGTTCACAAAGTAGCACAAATAAATAAATAAATAAAAGAAACTGTGGTGCTTGGCATGTTATTCTGTCTCCTAAAATTTTGCCCAGGTGTAGCTTCTTGAAAGAATCTTACAATCAGCAATATATATAAATACTTGAAGTCTGTACATAGTATGCCTATGCCTGGCTCCCTACCAGTATCATTTAAAACTCAACAGAGAAAATGTAAAATGTATCTTTAAATATCAGTCATAAGAATTCTTGTCTACTGGCTATTTTCTTATCAGGATGTCACCATGAGGTGACTTTTGCTCAGCTGTTATTCCCTGCTGCTGTATGAATGCTTCTAGCTTCATGAACCAGAGGAGCTCATGATGGGTGGATTTCCCAGGAATCACAGTTCTGATGGCAGCTCACCCGTATGGGAAATGTGCTGGTCAGGAAGCACCTCTTCTTTTCTCTCTCAAAGTTCTCTTTCCCTTAAGATCTAAGCATCCTGTGACTTGTCTAATTGCTCTAAATAGTGGGGAAGCATCCACTAGTGTTATGCCGATATATAGATACTTTAGAGAAAGTCCTTAGTCTTGCCTTGGGAGGAACATGGAGACTGGAGTTGGGAGTATGCATTTCTGTCACCAAAACAGTCCTAGTGCTGTGTTCTTGATATTCTCATTTCCCTTCTGCTACCCAGAGTAATTAATCTTGCTCTGCTAGACTTGTCTTCTGCCAGCCATTCCACATGGCAGCCAGCCATGCTCTGCCTTTATCAGCACCAAAAAGGAAGCAACAAGCAATTCAAGTTTGCAGGGTTTTGAACTCTGATCCTTGCCTATTCATATGCTGTTGAAGTAATTTTCACTTTAATGCAACTGTGGTGATGACTAGAGATAACTCAGTATGCAACTACAGAAGTAGGGCTTTTTGCATGCAAAATTCTGTCACATTTCCTGGCCAGCTCAGATTGCATCGTGTCCCTGTTCCAAAACCCAGATGTGTTCTTTCTTTACAGGCATTTGATTTGGTTGCTCTGCAGTGCCTGTTGGTCTGAATTCACTGTCTGAATTATCTACTTTGCAGTTTTATGGTTTTCTCTTATGCTGATAAATTCTGGAAGTCTGAAATTATAAAACGCTGTCACCCAGTTGTTACATAATAATAAAAAATCCTCTTGTCTCTTAAACTTCTTGACTTCAGAAGCAAAATCTGAATTAACAGACTGCTATACGAAGTAGCAGATTATAGGATGAAAAGAATCACCGAATGGTTGAATTAAGAAGGGACCAGGAGATCATCTGGTCCTGCCCTCCTGCTCAGGCAGGATCAGCTACAGCAGGTTGTTAGGGACTACGTTCCATCAGGTTTTGATTGGCTGTAAGGATGGAAACTCCACACGCTCTTTGGGCAATCAGGTTTGATGTTAAACCACCCTAACAAAGTAAAGCAAAGTTAAAAAAAGATTTCTTACGTTTAAGAGTGGACTCAGCATGCCCAGTGTGGCTTCGCTAGTGCTGGGTAGAAGGATCACCTCCCTGAGCCTTAGCCAGGGGGTTGCTGGCCTTTACCACAAGGATGTATTGGTGGCCCACGGTCAATGTGGTGGCTACCAAAACTTCCAGGCACGTTCTCTGCAGAGCTGCTCTCCGACTGGTGGCCCCCAGGCTGTACTGGAATTCTGAACGGATAAACTAGTGTGATCAATCCAGTGATGGCAACTGAGTATCGTACTTCCACGTGAGTGCTACTTTCTCAAAAAGGCCTTTATAAGGTGTAGAACAGGATGCAGAGATACCTACAGCAGTGTAGGATACCACTTTCTGTTAAGGTGTGCTTTGCTCTCAGGCAGTTGTATATGCATTTTAATGTGATTGCATAATCAACAGCTTGAATAATGGTATAAATGCTATTAATTAAATTGTTAATGTAATTTCAACTCAGATTTCTCCCTGCTTTATTGGTAAGACCTGCTACTGACACATTGCTATTATTTCAAAAGCCATTAAATCCAAGAATTTGGTTGTGTCTTTAGGTACTAGTTATTGTTGGGTTTTTTGGTTGATTGGTTGGGTTTGTTTGTTTGTTTGTTTTTAACTACATGGTTGTATTTTAGAGGGAAAATGGATTTTTTTTTTTGTAACAGAGTAGACATTTAAAAAAAAAGAAGTATCACATCAGACTCTGTAAATTGCATTCAGAAGCCTCCTCCAGGAACCCGGGCTACTTAAGTACAGAACAGCCATAATATTTTTGTACGACTATGTGGAATTGCAGTTACGTGTTGTGCTCGTGTGGTAGTTATTGGTAGCTGGGTGACTGAAAGTTCATTTACGTGAGAGCTCTGTGTTGGAATCTCTAACTCGCAAAGGGCTGCAAAGTTCCAGCAAAAGTAAACAGTGACCTTTTAGCCATTCCGAAATATTTTTTTAATACCTTGATTTTGGAAACATATGTTGCTTTGGAAGGATTTCTGTTGGAACATGGATTTTATCTTTGTATGTGGACTTTACAGCTTTAGAAGAAGTAATATTTAAAAACAGTGGAAAAAAAATTGAAGTCACAGTTCGGTATTTGATCTGCATGTCTCAAGTTCATCAATCCATTCACATACCATCCTCTAAAAAACTTTGGTTATTCAAAACCAAAGTCAAAAGAGTTTGGTATTTGGAATGGTCAAACTTGTAAATCGAAAGCCATGTCATATCAATTTCTGACATGATTCTATGATTATTCCTGCACAGTTTTGTGACATAATGTTTGCATTTAGATGTACAAAACTGCCTGACTGTCTGATTGTTGTATGTTGTTTTCTTATATGAGAGTACCAAATAGTCCGTGGTGAAAGATACAGAGAACCAAAAAGACTTATATGTCTGTGGAACATACATACATGTTCTTCCAAAGAAGAACACAAATAACTTGCAAACATATTTGAAAATTTATCATAAACCATGTTCTGTAGAAGCACAAAATTGTAAATCCTTTCAAGATCAAGAAGATATTTAGTGGTAATAAAATAGACTTTTTTGCATCAACAGTAAAGTACGGTGAATATTATGAATTCTGGAGTCATAGATGTGGGTCCTCAATTAAATGAACTGCTGTTTTATAACTGATTCACTTGATACTTTGGTTCCTGAACCTCAGGAAGTGGGTCTGCCATTTTGTGGATTCTTCTGACTGGGAATTTCTCATTAAGTAGGTTTATATAAAATTTGAGAGTAATAGATTGATGCTATTTACTGATATCATTTCAGGGTGTTTTCCTTTTTTTTTTGACCTAATTGGGTGCATCCCTGTAAAGTCCAGGGATCTTATGATAGTGGTAAAGGTACTGGCTATACCATCCATTAAACAAATCTCATTTTTTTCCCTTGGTCAATGTCACTAACAGAGGGAGCCAAATGCAGAACAAAAGTGCTGCATTAAGTTACTGAAAAAAAAGTTCTTTATATGTATAATATAATTATTGCTTTTCTTCTGTAAAAGCACAAGGACAGTAGTTATTATTTATATTACAGTGTGGAATTGACTAATTTTAGAAGTTGCATTAAAAAGGAAGTAGTAAATAGTGTGATGTGTGATTGACCATATTTTGACCATCTTTTTGTTGTCCACATTTATAAAGCTTTTGAATAATCAAACTCTCCTATGGATTTTTGTACTTTTTTTCAGGAAATGGCAAACTCTATATGTTTGGCAGTAACAACTGGGGCCAATTAGGACTAGGATCAAAGAATACTGTCAGCAAACCAACATGTGTTAAAGGTTTGTTTGATTTTTTTTTTCTTTTTGAAAAGTGACCTGCATGAAAAAGTGCTTTGTAATATGCAGTTCCAAAATAACTGATTCTGCTTTCTTTACTCATCACATACTCAACATATTACTGTACAAGCACACAGAGATAGTTTAAAAGGATCCCTGGTGGATTTTCTGTCACTTTCAGATTCTAAGTACTTTACAGCCTGAAGTTTTCTTCAAATAGTTACAATCCTACCTTTTTAGATAGTTACAATCCTGTCTTTTTGAGGATTCTCATTTTGTGTAATATTTTCCTTTTCTGCATGAATTTACATAGATTTGCAAGAAAGTGTATCCAGTGCTTGATCTCTGTCATATTGTGCATTGTTACAGATCAAGAGTTGCAATAGCATTGCAAACATATATAATGTTTGTGTCATGTTTATCATTTTATAAACCAGAAAAATCTAATGGGGTCTTTCCACAAGTACTACTACATTTTTAGCAAGTGTAATAAGTGCCTGAGGGGGGCATAAATGTTAATATACTTATATGAAGTCTGAAGAAGCAGTAAAATAAATGCCCATATGTTATATTTTGTGCAGTATGTTTTCATCCCATTTAGTTATTTGTTTAATCTTTCCCAGGCATTTTATCTGGTCAAACAAAACTAACAAGTCAGTATTTTCTCCTGTCCTCTTGTGTCAGATCAGATCCATGCCATTGATGTGTTCTTCTACACTATTAAATCTGTTTACTCTCATCCTTTCTGTCAGCAGGTCAATCTGTTAGTTTTTCATTAAAAACAAATTAATGAGTTTGCTCAAACTAACTCCTTCCTGTTTTAGTGTATTTTGCTGTCTTTATCCCCTCCTCTCTCTGTATTTTACTTCAGAGGGAGAATAGCTGCTGCCAGGTTCACATCTTCTATCAAACACGTGAAAGGCTGATTCCTACCTTGGCTTAAATGGATTGAGTATCTATCTTTGTTTGAACTATCAGATTACAAAGGACAATAGAAGTCAAAGCGAATATGTCAGGAATTCAAAAACAGCCTGTCTTCCTTTTAAAAATGTGGGAAGGCAGGGGCATTTGTCTTCTCTTGGCAGTAGACACCTGGAGATGGCCCTGGACTTTTTTTCATGCTTTCAGGCATTGCTTGGCTTTGACAGCGAGGTTGCACAGACAGACTTTGCAGCTTCTGCTCGGACCAAATTTTTGTGGCCACATGTTTTCTAAAAAAAAATACAAGCTAATAGAGGAGTCATTAAGATCTTCTCTGATGCAGGAGGCAGAGCACAGGGATAAAAAGCAACAAGTTAAGCGTGTAAGAAGAGGCCAACATTGGAAATGCCACGGTTTCCAGTCCATGGTAGGTGTCAGGTAGAATAGGCAGGGCTCTGAGTTTGGAGGATTTATGTTTGTGCCTGCATGATACGCCAGAGACAGTTCTTTACTTAGAGGTTTGGTAGAAGGTAAAAGGGAGCATAATCTGAGTGTTACAAAGCTGATAAAGGTTGGATTGGAAGGAATGGGTAAGACTTTGTGAAAGGAATAATGGTTGCCAGCTTTGTCACAGACCAGTGTAGTGAAAAAGCAACTACAAAATCATATTATGTAAAAGTAATTCTCTTTTAAAAGCATCAGAATTATTGTATAGGGTAAATAGACACGGTAGAGGAAAGATAAAAGTTAAGGAAAAGATCAGTGATTGGAGAGAGGAGAGAAGGGCCAGAAAATTTGATTTTCCTCTGTTTCTGAAATGGAGTGCACGTAGCCTGGGAGAAAAGGCACCCTGTAATCACTGTTTCTCACCAAAATAACTCTGCATAACTCCTCTTACACACATTACCAGTCACTCACCATGACGAAGCTGCTGAGAAGTACCTGCCTGGGTGGGTGGTGTTTGAGATAAAGACAGTGTCATGGCAGCTACAAGATTTTTAGACCTACATCTTTTTCCCTTTCTTAGGGGGAATGATTTATCAAGTAATGTGCTAAACTCAGATAGCCAACTAATGTTGTTATTTTCCATTCCATTGGTAAAAATATGAAAAAAAATCAACTTACTGTAGAGCATAGCAATATTTTGTTGCTGAACCATCAACTTTTTCGTAATTCTTCCTCTTCGATTTATAGCTTTAAAACCAGAAAAAACTAAACTTGCTGCTTGTGGAAGAAACCACACTTTAGTTTACACAGGTATGTAATCTATATTATGTATATATTGAAGGTAGATTTCTTCCTTTAGTTTCATGCAAAGGAAACCCAAAAATATTTAGGAAAGAAAAAAAAAACTCAGAAGGAGGCTATTAAGATGCATCTTTTTATACAGTTCTTTGAATGCTTGTATTATTTCACACCAAGAAATGTATTAATTAGTATTATATAGGAAATTGCTAGCAATGGAAGGAAGAATAAATTTGTTGCTTACATTTGAAGTGCAATTTACATTTACCAATTTTCCTTTAAAGGACTGTAAAACTATTTTTATATATCTGTACTCAAATTCATGTTTTTCAAGTAATCTATCTTCAGTAGTGTGCGATTGTATGTTTAGGTAAAGATACATAGAGAATACTGTTTTGCAGCCTTCTAAAGTTTATTCGATTTTAGTTAGACAGGGCATTTTATTATTTCTTTAACAATGTGATTTATTTAGTTTTAAATAAATAAATCATTAATTTAAACTAAAAAATATTTTTTTTTTAGAGAGGCAGTATACAGAGATTTGATGCAAATGTTGTCAGGCTTCTAAAATTTATGGAAAAGAACAGCCCACTTTGTGTTTGCAATCCTTATGCTTGCAATGATGTTGTAAGGAATGTTCTTTTTTAGAGGATTTATACATGCAGATACCTTGCGCCCTGTAAGTAAGATTATTAAAATAAAAAAACACAATTTAATAACAGTTGAGTATGCCAGACTGCACAGGATAAGTATTAGTTACTTTTAGTGTATGCTTTGCCTAGGTAATTTGTGGCTATTTATACAGGAAGGACCATTTATCAATTAGATCACAGTTGCTTATCACATTTGTGTCTGGGTTTGTCTTATTAATGGGCCTTATCTTTTTCATCATAGATGAACTCTTAAAATGTGAAACATACTAAAATAAAACATACAAATCTTATTTTAAGGTAAAGGTAACAATCATCAGCTATAACTTCAATCTTAAGATTGTAAAACAGGATAAAGAGGTACTTAGATAAATAGAAAATGATTTAAATATTGAAATGAGTAAAATAATTCTAATAACCTATGCAAAAGTATGTTTCATTCACAGGGTTCAAAACTATGAAATTATGCATCTCTTATATACTAACATTAATTTAATTTTCTTGCCTGTGATATCTTTCTCCATTTTCCTACTGTTTTATCTTGAATTAAATTGTGCAGTCTTCGGGAAAACAGATTCTTCTGCCTCCCAGGACCACTGGAAGTCATTTTGTCAGAACCCTTGAAGAACTTCAGGTTATATTTACTTTTTAGATCCATCTCTGAGATGGTGGAGAAGCTCCATTGGTCTAAATACCCGGAAAAGCTTTAGCATGTTCCCACTGAAGTGTATGCAGGAATGCCTCCTTGCTAGTTACAACACAAAATTTACCTTCAACTTTAGAATATTCCAGGGCAGTAGACACCAACTTTTCTGTTATCTTTTTTTCCCATATAAAAATTAAATGACTTGCCCTAGTATTTCTGATGTCTTACTGTCACTGACGAGAATGTCCTCATTCTGTGTATTACATGTGTTTTTCTGTGTGCAGAAAAAGGAAATGTATATGCTGCTGGAGGTAACAGTGAAGGTCAGTTGGGATTAGGTGACACAGAGGAAAGGACCACATTTCATTTAATTAGGTTTTTTACCAACCAGCACAAGATCAAACAGCTAGCAGCTGGATCATACACCTCAGCAGCAATAACTGGTAAGAGAAACAGCTAATAAAATCTGTGAATGTGTTTTCAGCTTGGTGTTCCAGGGGAACTTGTATTTTAGCATTGTCTGCATGTGTGTTGTTTTCTGTCTCCCTGTCCTCTTTCCTAGTCATCCCAGTAATTGTTTTTAGCCAATTCGTATTTCAACAAAATCTGACAAGGATGGTCAATAACTTCCCACAATATTTGTGAAATATTGACCCGATACTTTATCGGGTCAAGAGAGAACATTTTGTACTGGCAGCCATATACAGTGGGGTCCAAGCATGTAAGTACTAAGAATTTACACAAAGGAGAGATAGTAATAAATGCCCCCAAAGTGGGAAGAGCTTTGGTTTGTTACTGCGAAAGGCAGCTACAAAACGTGAATCACAAGAAAACTCAGTTTCTTTAATTCCACTTTCTATTACAACTGTTTTGGTCTACAGCTGCAGGGTCTACAACTGTGTAATTACTGATTCTCAGAGAGACCTAACCTAGGCTGACTTTCTCCAGTGGCAAAATTGTACAATGGAGACTTGATGAAATCCAAGCGGCTATATTACTTTCAACCACTGCTTGTGTGCTCTTTATTCCCCTGTAATCTAATTTTTGTATTTCTCAAGCTTGGCTATAGGGCAACTGTTTCTGTACGTGCTTAGGATAAATTATTCAAGCTGTAATTTCAGAATGTAACAGAGAGCATAAGAAAGTACAGGGAGATGCCAGGCTGTTCTTCTTTGTTTTGTCCTTATTTTTTGTACCATTGGCTAAGATTTCATTAACCCCGTAGATGCTCATTTTTGCTCATTTCAGCTTATTTGTCACCAATAAATACATACAGAGAAGATCACGTTTTCTAAAGATTTTTCATCCCTTTTTGATTCTCATTTTTATCTTTTTCTACCTTTTTTTTTTTTTTGGTTTGTGTTGTTGCTATTGATACCTTTGTCAACGGAAGGTGGTCTTAATAAACCTGGGACACCTATTGTGATAGCTTAAGGAAAGGAGAGCACGGCTGGGTAGTGGAATCACCTTTAAAGAGAAATACGAGGAAAGAATTAGTTGGATATGTTATACTGTCCATCTTCCTTGTTTTTGAAGAAATGTATTTACATAGTATTTTAACTGTTGCCACTGGTCCAACAGTATCACTACGTTTGCTGTGTCGCTTTTTAAAAAAATGATATCCTTTTACTTCAGACAGTTCTGTAGCATTGTACTAAATATCACTTTCTGTCTCTGTGATGATGACATTTAGCAGTCATACATACGTTTTATAGAAGTCTTTTAAATGATTAGATTAACTTTTTATTAGTGTACTTTTGGTTTTAAGGCCATTCACTTTCTCTGTCTTTATTTTAGAGGATGGACAGCTTTTTATGTGGGGTGACAATTCAGAAGGTCAGATTGGCTTGGCTAATGAAGCCAGTGTCTGTGTCCCTTGTCAAGTAGTTGTTGGAAAACCTGTTTCCTCAGTATCCTGTGGATATTATCACTCTGCCTTGGTAACAGGTAAGAAAATGAGAACAGTAGTTACTACACTAAAGTCAGTGGTTCTCATGTTGTTGTCTTGGCAAAGGTAGCTCATGAGACATTAATTACTTCCAAAATTACGTATGTTACTTGTTAAAAATGCTCTTGTGGAAGAGAAAATTATCTACCTAGCTGTCTATGACCTTGGGAAATTTTACCAGAGACAGCTTCTCTGAAATGTAATCCATAATTTACTTGGGAAGCTCTGATGTAATCTTTATATAATTGTATATTTATGATTGAATTAGTAATACATTGAGAAAAAAATGCTAAGAATGTTCTGCATTGGCACAATGTTTTACAAAAAGATGTTAGGAAGAATAAGTGTGTTACCACTCTAATCTTGTTTTCATAGAAGTTATGACAAATGTAGATTAATAATATTTTTTCAATAATCCAACTTTTGAGATATTTATTGTTAGTAATATATGTCTGAAATTTTTGAGGAGAAGCAAATATTGCCGTGAGCTGGCCTCTGATTTCCAAAAAAAACCTTGTATTTCTATGGCTCTTGTTGTTTCCCAAAATGATGATGCCTCTCTTTTCTTTTTTAATAATACCAATGTTGTTCAATTTATCAATCAATAATGATAGTATTAAACATAAACAGGAATGAATTCCTCCAAGGTGTATAGATTTAAATGATTAAGCTCTAAGGTTTAGTCCCTTCGGAATAATTAAAGATTTCAAGGAATTAATAGTTTCGATTGACAAGATTTTAATGGGTACCCAGGAACTAACCCTTTAAATAGTTTTCTCAGTTTATATGATAAATGGTAGTTTTTGACATACAGTATCTATATACCAATCTAAGTATAACAGAAGTAATAATTGGATGAAGTATTAATTAGATGTTACACCAAAAAAAGTTGTATGCCACTTTTATTATATATATTTTATTAGAGTAAATGAATGAAGTGCCAAATGACAGATCAGGATCTGAATATCCATTAGGAAATGTACAGCTCCCTGAACTTGAAATGAAGGACTTCTGGGATACAGTAAGAAAGTGTGTATTTCACCTCACAGACAAGAGCTGAAGTGGTGACAAAACTACGCTGGGATGTGACAAAAGTTCTCTTTCTGATAAGGAGGTGAGGGCAGGCATCTAAATGCATAGAGGGAACAGAGTGTGCCGAATGCTCCAATGAAGAGGAACCTTTTAGTGGAGGCAGATGAGAAGAAGGGATTAGGATAGCAGCTGAATAAGAAATTTGGAATGATATATGTTGCAGGGCTCAGCCGATGAGCATGGCACCGTATAGTTTCCTTTTGTAATGTGCTTACATTTGACATCAGCAGTATACTGATGAAGCAAACTGCTAGGAGCGCAAGCACATCTAGGTTAAAATATAAAAGGTGGTTAGTGAGTACATAGTCTGGTCACAGAGTGCCCTCTCCAGGGCAGGATGTTCATTAAGAAGAGCGAACACAAACTTTTCAGCTACAAAAAGAGTACATCTATAGAAAGTTTATGACATTTAGTCATCTTAATTTGTGCTGCAGTTCCACCAAAGAAATCCAGTAGTACCTAGCAGTTACAAGGAAATCAGTGATCACTGAAACTTCTAGTTGTCAAGAAACTTCTAGTTTCCTTTTCAGTTCATCCTCTTTAGGATTTTTTTTTTTTTTTTTTTTTTTTTGCAATATCACTTTCCTTTTTCTTCCATTGCCATTTAGGACATTAGACCCTTATGTTTGAAGCATGTCTTGCACAAAGAGACAGAAAAATAAATGAAAGAGCTGAGAGAATGTAGCAACACCTTTTGGGGCCACATACAGATCTTTGTTTGACTAATCTTGAAACACTCATTCAAGAGGAGAGTACTAAGCCTGGCAAGCACACCCTCAGAATCACAGAGTGATTGAGGTTGGTTGGAAGGGGCCCCTAGAGATCATCTAGTCCAACCCCCTGCTCCAGCAGGGACACCCAGAGCACGTGGCACAAGGTGGCATCCAGGTGGCTTTGGAAGATCTCCAGAGAAGGAGACTCCACAGCCTCTCTGGGCAGCCTGTTCCAGGGCTCTGTCACCCTCACAGGAAAGAAGTTCTTTCCCATACATAGCTCATTTGTCTGCTGGCACCTTTCTCCATGCCGGAAAGGAACTGGATATGGTGGATCTCTTTGGTTGTTTTTCCCTGGGAGGACTGTTACTTATATAAGCAAGGTTAGGCAAGATTCTTACCATGAAAAAGTCTTCAGAGAGAGCTTCATGGGTACCCCGAATTCCTTTTGTTTATTTTCTTTGTGACTATTTTTAAGTGGCATGTGAAAAGGTTATCCATTCTACTTCCATACATACTTCGCTTCCATACACAGAATGCCTGTGTTTGAGATGGTTTCAACAAACTTGACCTTGAATAATGCTTCTTTTTTTTTTTTCTTAATATATACAAGGACCCCTGGAGTGATTAAATTCTTTTGTCTACTTCACTTATCTGCCACCAGCCACATTTCGTATCCTCTCTCTTCTGCAGTATTTGTATTTGTCCTTGACAGCCAAAGGTAGTTTTCCGTTTGCTTGTCCATCCCTGACATGCTTCTGTGACCTAAGGTTTAGTGGCACAGTGTGTTCCACATTAAGGGCAGCTTAAACTCAGAGACTGTGAGAAGATTCACATGAGAGAGGAAAGCAATGACCCAAGTCTGGTGGAAGTGTTGTGAACTGAATGTTCTTAAAATGCACGTGTGCTGCACCCATATAATTATACTCAAAAATTATGCCTGTGTGGCTGGATCCTTTTTATGCTTGATAGCTATTTTTACATGATTTTAGACTACTTTTGCCCAAGAGGGATGCATAAGGTACTCAGAAATTGCTTTAGTGAATGGATTTATCTTTGTTAGCTGGATTATTAAGTCAAAAATGTAATAAATTTGATTAGTTTGGGGAGTCAATGAAAGCTTGACCATTGGAATCTGTAATCCTATTAATTAGTTGGTGGTTGGATTAATGCTTGCTGTACAGTAGTGTTTAAAGAGAAATGCTGTGGCCTCTTCAAAGAGAATTGCATGAGTAGTTAACTCCCAAGTGTCTTTCGAGGGTTTATGAACTTGTTTACACGACAGATGGAATAATATTGAAACGCTGATACTTGCCTTCCAAAATTCCAGTCGTGTTTTTTCTTCTTTCATTCAACAAAAGTGAGAGAATCCCTAATAAGATATCAGAATTGGAGTGTGGACTCCTTTTGTTGTCAATGGAATGGTTTCATTACAGAAACTGTCATTCTGTAGCTGTTTCTTTCGTTAATTGGGCTCAAATAGAAAGTGAAACGTCAAAAAACTGCAAAGTATCAATTGCTTAAGCATATTCAGAGCACTTGTGTATGCAAGAAATAAAGCAGAAAACCGGACTGAACAGAGAAGCCTAAACACAGTCCAACTAGTTTAGTTTAGAACCAAAATGAAATAAATTTGTCTGCAGCTGGGGTTATCTGCTGCTTCTTAAAAAACACAAGTTGAAATGACTAAAGAACATCTCTTGGGAAAAAAAGAGTAAGATGAATGCATTGTAAGTTATTTCTGCACGGATGCGTACATATACATGAACTGGGGTAATTTCAGAGGTTTAGTTCAAAATATATTCTGTATGCGTGAAAGAGAAAATGTCAGGAATCATTAAAACACAAGGATGATGTTGGATTTCAAACTATATTGAGGGAAGACTCAACAAAATGACATATTTATTAAACCAGTTTTGACTTAATCTTTTGAGGTTTTAATTCTGAGAATGAGAAGGTTCCCTCCTTGAGTGCTTCTTTTGCCTAAGTGTTGATAAGCTTCACTTTTGATAAGATTCACTTTTAAATCATGTCCTTTAATTTTTAAGTTGGTCTTAATAATTTGACTAATCTCCTTTGCTTTTCAGAATATACAAGCAGCTTCAATCGGAGCCTTAGTAATAGAATATAAGTATATGGTGTGTTACTAAATCGATTAAGTAAAATTATCCTGTAATAGCCATAGTTTTCTGTTGCACTGATTTGTGTTTGCAGAAGCCTTGACACCTCAGACTTTCTTCTGAGTGCGTGCTGGGAAACCTGCTCTGTTCTGTATTTTGACAGGAGATGGTGAACTCTATACTTTTGGAGAACCTGAAAATGGGAAACTGGGATTGTTGCCTGAGCAGCTGAAGAACAGCAGAGTCCCACAGCCTGTGCCAGGAATTATGGAAAAAGTTAATAAGGTTGCTTGTGGTGGAGGGCACACCGTGGTGCTTACAGGTGTGCAAAGTACCTGTCTTTTATTTTGCCCTGTAACTTAGTCAGTAATCTCAGTTTACCTGGAACTGAAATGTAAGATGATCAGTGTTTTTTTTTTTTTTTTTTTTTTTTTTCTGAGTAGCTTGAAAGTGATACTGAGGGTTAAATGGAGAGTTTTATGGCACCCCTTCAGTAATAAATTTTAAATGACCTTGAATATGTAATATTTAGGAAGTCACTTTCCAACTAGCTACCTGCTAATACTGATAAGGAGATTCATGTTCTACTAGATGCCTAAGTGGTTTAAGTATTCCTGTTGTAGTACTGAGTTTGCATTGAGACTCTGAGCAGAATCTTTAACGTATCAAAGTATATCAAACTATTACAGATACAGTGCATTAAATATACAAGTATACAAAACTCAGTGTATAAAACACAGGATTTTGAAATCCTGTTCACAGAATTGCAGGTAGAGTACTTCAAGATGAAATATGAAACATATGAAATAACATTACTAGACTAATAAATAGTTGTGTATCAATGGTACATTTTTAAAGATATAATTGTGAGGTATAGCTAGCTCTTAATTTCTACAGATTCTAACATGAATTGTTTTGTTTCTGTTTGTTTATTTTTTTCTTTTTGCTATATTTATCTAGTCTCTTAAGTGCATTTGGGCTACAAACCTTCTTTCTGGCATATTTTGAAATATCTCCATCAACTTGTATGAATGGAAAGTTGTTTGTGTGATTAGAGCTGTTTCTATCAGTTTACAGAGGGTATCAGAGTACTGGAGTAAAAAGGCATCTGTCATGCCTTTGAGATGGTGCCTTTCCGATTCTCAGGAATAAGGAAGTTAAAACAAATCTGATTCTTCCGTGCGTGCTGGGGCAGTGACTCCACTAACCAAGTATTCAGTCTTTGCTAGGGATGGAGGGGGGAAAAAAAGAGTATGAGAGACTCCTTAGCTGTGAAATTTGAAGAGTCCTGCAGCACTGAGAGGCTTCTATTAACTAACATTCTGCTAGTTTTGTTCAGCATGTGATTTTGGATAATCCTTAATGTGTTATATATGAATTATTTTGTTTTCACAGTAAGTATCAGAGAAAGTGTTAGTGAAGTGCTTTTATAAGAAAAACATTTTGTAAATTTGGATGGTGAGTAAAGGTGTTATGTTAATAACTTACAATGCAAATTCACAAAAAATGCTGGTGTATTCCTAGAAATTTGAAAGTGAGAAAATACCAACGAAAGATATTTTTAGGAGATTCAGTAATTTGTCATCTTTGCTAAAACATATTAATTGGCTGACTTTCTTAAATGTGTTCACAATGTTTGTGCAAAGTAATGATATGGTTTTGAATGAAATTTCAAAGTTCATAACCATTGTCTAAACTGAAGCTACTGCAATTTGACATTAGAATGCCTAAGTGTTTAATTCCTTTTTGGCTTTATCTGGCAGTATAACAATTTAGATGGCTAAAAAATTTAGCAGTAAGAAGAGGGCAGACCCAAGGCTTTAATAATTGACTGTAATACAGAATTCATGATAGAGCAGCAAAGGAACTCTGAAAAGAGTGGGGAAACAAACTAGAACCATATCAGATATGTTGGACTTTTTTCAAGAGTCCAGACCTCATGAAAATTCAACCTGAACCAGTTCAAGAATTGAGACCACCTTAGAAATGTTCATTGGTACGTTCCTATTTCAGAAGTAGGGGTGGGGGAATCTGAAGAGCCTGTCAGTTATAGATCAATCACTGTAATTTCACTAGCTGAAAAAAATGTTGAGAAAATTAAATAGCCTGTTGATAAGCAACTGAGAGCAGACAAAAGCAAGTAGTTTAGGACCAATATAATTTTTCATGAAGCTTTTGAATAATGTTGACAGAATTTCTGTGGAAACTAATATGGCACAATAGACAGTTACAAATAAGGTAGCCATATAATGCTATTCTTACTGCATCATAGATATGTAAGAGGAAACAATTAAAAAGGGGGTCAAGTTGGTTAGTGTGGAAAGGGGAAAACAACAGAAAGACAGGCCACCAGTCTTCAAGTGCATAGCAGGTTGCTTCTTGGAGGAAGGCAATAACCTTTTCTTTTTGTGAGATCTCAGTATCATAGAACCATTGCAGCCCTAAGGTTGGAAGGGACCTCTAGAGGTCATCTAGTCCAACCCCCCTGCACACGCAGGGCCACCCAGAGCACCTGGCACAGGACTGCATCCAAGCGGGTCTTGAAGATCTCCAGAGAAGGAGACTCCACAACCTCTCGGGGCAGCCTGTTCCAGTGCTCTGTCACCCTCACCGTCAAGAAGTTCTTCCTTAAGTTCCCGTGGAACTTTTTATGCTTCAATTTGTGGCCATTTCCTCTGGTTCTGTCAGTGACCACCAGTGAAAAGAGGCCAGCCCCATCTTCCTCATTGCCTCCCTTGAGGCACTTATAGACACAGATCAGATCCCCTCTCAGCCTTCTCTTCTCCAGGCTGAACAAGCCCAGCTCCCTCAGCCTCTCCTCACAGGGCAGATGTTCCAGGCCCCTGATCATCCTCGTGGCCCTGCGCTGGACTCTCTCCAGCAGCTCCACATCCCTCTTGTACTGGGGGGCCCAGAACTGGACACAGTACTCCAGATGTGGCCTTACCAGGGCTGAGTAGAGGGGTAAGATCACCTCCCTCGACCTGCTGGAGACGCTCCTCTTAATGCACCCCAGATCTCAGTGTAGAACTTCAATTGCAGCAAGGCTTAAGTTGGATATTAGTTAAAGTTCTCTAACTGAACGGAGTGCCATAATTAAAAGTGGTCTGTGGCAATTCAGTGACTGTGGTATCTCTACAATGGATGAAGAGATGATAGTGTAGGACTCAGGGAAATCTAGAGCAGTCTGCTTGCTTTCTCTTTCCAGAAGGCAAGTTGGTTATTTTTTTTCCTGTGATCTAATGGCATAGTTCTTACCATGGTTGCATTTCAGCCTTTCACATAAACGTTAATCTAATTAAATGTCATGTATTATTTATCTTACGTAATTCCTGTGAGGTTCTGGGAGCTCCAGTAATTCAAACAGAAATCTCTTTCCTTCTTTACCAGTTTTCCTGATCATTTTGTTGATGCCACCATATGCTCATGAAAATCTGTGTTTTCATTGGACTAAATAATCATAAAACTGAAGAAAAGGCGTTTTGACTTGGCCCACAGATGATTTCCAAAATATCATCTTTTGCTTGTAATGAATTCTCCAACTGTATAGCATTCTCCTAATAATCTCTTTCCATAACCCAAAATGCAAGAGCTGTATAAACAAATAAGATGTATAGACATCACTACTTAAATCTGTGTTTTTAAAATATTAACAGGCATATGTTGTTAGTCTGGTGAGGTGCTTTTAGGTTATGAAACAAAAAATTCTAAATTGTAAACTGAAAATCTGATTGAGAGAAGTTGCAAGTAATTTGATGTGGTATTGCACTGCAAGCCACTGAGAGATTAGAGGCTGAAATGATGTGCTGGAAAAGATTATGAGTAATGATAATTCAAGCTGCAAGATTTTGAGTGAGTTAAAACTCTTTTAGGAAATGTATGAAGAGGAAATAACAGTAGCCAGTCCAGGAAATAGTGCAAATATTCGTCTACGTTTCAAAGCTTTTGTCTCTGTTCTTCCACCAACATACAGTCTCACCCTTACAGTATTTTATGTCATAAAATGTATTTCTGTGTATGAAATCAGATTATCATTATTAGGAAAAAATTACCATAAATTTGAGGCCGGCAAACGTATAAATTCTAGCAGTATTTTATGGATCATAAAGTAAAGTTCTGCACAAAGAATTAGGTTATCATTATTGATTATGTTTTTAACTATAAATCTAACCCCAACCGATAGAGATTTTTTAATGATATTTGGTGTAATAAAATTACATTACACCAAATGACCGTTACAGAGATTTAGTTGGAAGTTGTAGACTCAGATGACATCAGCGTTATAGTAAAATCTCTGGAGGCAGAAGCTAGAAATAGAACCTGGAGGCAGAGTATAAAAGCTGAAAAACAAGTCGATTGAAAAAAAAGGTTATAGTAAGCAACATCTTTTACTATGTAAGATTTACTTGGCTGTGGAAATAGCTTTTATCATAGGAGACAAATAAGATAGAGATTCAGTGCTAGGTTTGCTGGCAGGCCAGTGACGGAAGGTCCAGTTGAGCCAAGAGAAAAGGAAAGCAGTAGCCTATGAGAAACTCGTTTGCCTAAAGTTTCATAATTGTTATGGTAAAACTGAAAGCCAAACTGAAACATGTTTACCTTTATCAGGTATTAGGTATATTAGTCTCCTATACTAAGAAACTGTGCAATAGATGAACAAATTCTGAATTTGTGTCTAACCTTATGTGGAAAAAATAGCACTGGTTGGCTGTGGTAGGACAGTATCTATTGATACAGTTTTCATCTTTTCAGGATCTTTCCATTTTTCCGAGCATGTCATTTCGCTCCTAAAAATACTGTGTGAATTTTTAGCTATTGCATATTCCACTACTTCATCTGTCTGATTTAATGTAGGAATAGGATAGGACACAATGTCGGTTGTGCATCCTGGCTCCTTTCTTCTCATCCATTCTATTTAGGACTTATCAAATTAGAAGAAAGCGTAATGCAGTTATCTTACTGAGTATGAGACAGGTGTCTTCCTGACTTTCATAAGTGATTAGTCTATTCCAAATTACTTCATTTTGTTTATTTTATTCCTTTTTTTTTTGTTTTGTTCATACCTCTTCTATTTGCAATTTTGCTTGCTAAGAACCATTAAAAACTGTTTGAAATCTCTGCAGCAGTGTATCAGAATGAATGGTAAGCTGTATGTGTTAAAATAATGCATTTTGCTGTGAAACACCAAAGTGGGAAAACTTATTTTTTTTTTCTAGAAAACAGAAAATGGAGCTGTTGAGAGCAATGAGAAGAAAAAATCCTACTTTGTAAGGATTGAAATTTTGAATATATTACTAGAAACCATCTTCTTTAAAAGTCTTGTTATTTTGGCTTTTTTTTACTTTTATAGAAAATAAACATCATAACACAATTAAAAATTATTTGCCAGAAACGTTTTGTTGCTGTAGAAGCACCAGCCGGTCCATTTCATGGCAGTTCATGAGCTTATTCAGGAAGGTCATATCCTCATCCCAGGTGACTTCTCTTGCTCAGAGACTAAAATGATGTGCATGCACTACCCAGGAGCCTTGGAAATGCTTTCTACTGGAAAGAAATATAAGAAAACAGCAATCCCAACTTCTGTACTTTTTTAACAAGCTCTTTAAAAAGCGAATAAAAACTATTTCTGAATCAAGAAGGTTGGAAAAACAAAAACAGATGATTTGGAGTAACGTTAATGTCTTCCATTTTTTCAGATGAGGACAGATTGTTTGGAAATAATCTTCTCTATAAAAGGATATATTACCTCCTTTTATTCTCTGAAGGGAGGGAAAGCAAAGATACTTCAAAGGAAAAAGTGAAGCAGTCCTTGAAGAACAGATAGTTTGACATCATACATAATACAGAACATTAGTGCATTAGCATGTAAACTTTGGGATTTTTCCTCTTCTGTCTCAAGGATCTTTTTTTAAGAAAAAAAGAAAGTCACTTTGAAAGAGAATGAGAAGGATGAAAAATCTCTACCTTTTTATGACAGAACTGAGAAACTGCTGCATGTAGGATTATTTAGATTTATCAAACTCGTCCTTAAGTTTGTATACTATTTATACTGAAATCCTCAAATACGGTTTACTGGTTCTGGTAAAACCGAGTATTGAGTAGACAGAGGTTTTTTACAGTAATATTTTTTAGTATAAGCTGAAAAATAAAACTAGTAGGGGTGAATAGCTCATTGACGTACTATTATTGAGGTGGTTTAAGGGGAAGAAAGCTGTATGGAGAACTATTAGAATATCTGTGTGTGTCTGTTAGTCTGGGGATTTTTAACTTTACATGATTTGAAATATATGGGAAGCAATGTGTGGCTTTTACAGAGATTCTTGGAACTCCCTCAGTTCTTTCATCACAAAGCATGAGGGACAGAAAGAATCTGAAAGCTACATAGGTTTTTGCCTAGAATTATTTAACTTGTAGGGACAATTGTCACTGAGATTAAGTGTACTCCAGAAGATTCACGCAATGATGGAACATATACCAGGAAACATCCCTGCTCTTCAAAAAAAAAAAAAAAAGATGGTAAAGTAGAAGCATTCCCAAACTCACAAAGCGCAGGACATTATTTGGAATACAGAAGTGACTGGTTTCTGGGTGGGCTTTCAAACTACTTCTCTTCATCCTTCAGGGCCCCTTCTTGTGGGATGCTATAGAGGCAGTAGAAGTTTTCATTCTTCTTATAAAGACACCCCGTTTTCTTTTTAGATTGGTTTGTTCTCCCCCAGAAAATAGATTCCTGTACCTCAAGTTTGCCTCTAGGAATATCTTCCTCTAAACATTCTTCATGAAAGAAGTATTCCATACATCAACATAGAATTAAAGATAATACCCTCCAAACCCCTCCAAATTAAAGCAATTACATTAATCAGAGAAGACTGTATAATTTGAAAATGATAATATCTGCCTCCAAAGAAATATTAAGACAAATGTAGTATTTTAAAGTAGAACTTATGGAATCAGCCATCCTGAGAAATCTGTTTATTAAAATGAAGATGAAATTTTCTTAGCTCACTTGGAAAAAAAAACCCTCTCTTTTGGAGTAGTTTCTTCATTCTTATTGGGAAAGTATGAATAACAGGAAAATTAGTATTCCTTGTTTTCCTTTAAAGGGACTTCCTTCTAAGGTGTTGCTTTCTTGCACTGAAATTTCCAATAGAGAGAGCTTTATTATTAAATTTAATAGAAAAATCTCTAAAGAATATCTAAAGAATTTGAGACCATATTGTTTTTCATGAATTCATGACCCCTTTAAAATGGGTGGGATTGCCAAACTATTTCCTAGATAGATAATTTTTCCATATTTAGTGTGTACAGTATTTCAACCTGGTTCCTTTGTAAATCCGAAAGTTCAGTGAAAATTTGCAAGTGTCCTATGGTAGCACTTTGAAATCTGGTCCATTGCTTTTGCTTCTTCTCTGACAGAAGCAAAAGATTTTTCAGGAGAATGGTAACTTAATTTGTTTTTAGTATTTCTTCTTTTTGTGTGTGTGACTGCTCCAAGAACAACAGCCAAAAGATATTTGATTATACAGTATATAGTAGTTTTGTGGCGCTGAAGCACACATTGCTATTCCAGTAACCTCATTTCCTGAACATGAATAAGGGCTCAAAAAGCACAGATTCTCCTGCTTGTCATTCTGTACATTCAGTTGTGGAAGCTGGTTCCTCTCTTGCTCTTGAAGATGGTGACATTTTTGACGTAGTGGCATCCATGTGGCAAGAGTGGATAGTCTCTGCACGCTCTTCATGGTAGCAATTTATTGATGTATTGCTCCCAAGTCTTAGTTATTTTTGTTTAATGGAGAATATTTTTTTGTCCTTCTCAATCTTTCACATGTTTTCACAACTTTTTGCAAATGTTGATGAGTATTTCTGTCGCTTTTCTGTTGTTGCCTACTGGAAAAAAGAAAAAAAAAAAAGCAGGAGGAGAGAATAAAATTCTAGGAAAATGGCTCCTCTTACCAAAAATAATTAGTCTTTGAATTTCTCTTTCTCAGCATAACCTCAGCAAAATTTCCAAGCTTCACAGTCATCCCCGGTTGTGAGGGAGGGCCAGGGATGGATACACCAAGAATCTTTATTGCTTTGGAGAACCTCACATTCTTTTTCCTGGCACAGACAGTCCATTAAATGGACAAAATGTGCAGTGTGGAAAAATGATTATTCTGTCACAAGATAACACAATTATAGTGTTCTCTGTGCTGAAGGCAGAGTTGATTTGGTAGCCAAACACAATGCTGAAACTTGCTCTGCTGTTGTTCCAATATTTTCTTTCACACAAATTAGTAAATTAGTTCTATTTCAAAGAGATCTAGTTTGTTAAATTTTGGTTCATGCAGTGTATGTGTTGTAAGTAGCAAGAAACTAAGATGAGACTTGCATTTAAAAATGCACCTATATATAAGCACTGTGGTTTTGAACTAACTACAGTAAGCTCCCATAAATTTGTTAGCTAATATTATGTGTACAAGTGGTTTATAGATCATTTTGCAGTTATGCTACATGTTAGAAAATATATTGCACTGTCAACCATTCAAAATTCTTTTCTGAATATATTTAATTTACTGCTTCAGTACCTGTTTCTTTTTTCTGTCAGTATTAATGATAAAGCATTGCTTTTTTGAAGCCAATGTCATTTAAATAGCGTTTTGTTCATAGAAAGTGGATTATAACATATATGGCAACACATTTGTTTTTAATTTCTGTACATTTTTAGAGAGAGATGTATATACTTTTGGACTTGGACAGTATGGACAACTGGGACATGGAACTTTTGTTTTTGAAACTTCCATACCAAAGTGTGTGGAACACTTGAGGAGGCAGAAAATACACAGCATTGCATGTGGGGAAAATCATACTGCTGTAATAGCAGGTACGTACATGAAAGGCTCTGATTTCCACTTCTAGTGACTCTCAATAAGCTTTTTGTACAAAATGATTAGTATAAAAGAAGGATTCATGTAGAGTTACCATTTCTAAAAGGCTGAGTGGCCAAAACTATGTGGGAGTTGGTGAGAAAGTCAGATTGGGTAGTAGGAATTTCTGATTCACAGCCATGTGTAGTTCTGCACCCATTATTTTCTGGGGAACTACAACCTCATAGACATACCTTGCAAACAAGTATTTTTGTTTACAAGCCTTTGTTTCACTATACATATTTTTTTTCCATTTTCTTTTTCAAATTTTCTAATGTCAAGACTAATGTAAGACTGTACTTTGTCTGAAAAGATACATATTTTTGGATTGTACTCATCCACAGAGAGTCTAAAAATAGTTATTAAGTTTTTATTATTGAAAGCGAAATATTCCTTATTTGCACAGCCTGTTGCTTTATTTGTAATGATTTTGTTCTGTTTTTTTTTTTTTTTTTCTATTGAACTGTGTTACGAATAACATCCCCTTTTCCACATACAGAGAATGGCCTCATGTTTACCTTTGGAGATGGGCGACATGGCAAGTTAGGACTTGGAGAGGAGAATTTCGTAAACCAGTTTGAACCCATTCTGTGTTCTAACTTTCTGAGATTCACAGTCCTTTTGGTAAAACTTTTTGTTCCTGCTTCTAAGACATCAAAATGTTTATATTTTATGAGACATGTTAATGACTGCTGAAATCTCATTATAGATTTTTTTCTACAATGTTTAATTAATAGATAACAATAATTTGGCAAAGAAAGGATCTTATTCAGTTTTGAAAGTACTTAATTTGGGCTGTACTTTTAGTTTTTTTTTTTTTTTTTTGACTCTTATTCAGTAGCACCACACCACAATGTTTTGGTTTATAGATCTGATAGTGTCGTATAAAATAAAACACTTGTAAGGGGGAACTGATACCTGTTCTGAAAACCCTAGAGTGATGTCATTTTACTTTTAATGATTATACAGTAAGATATTTAAAAAATCTTAAGAAAATTTAAGCTATTACTTTTTTAATCCAAGCAGGTTGATGAAAGAGAGTTAGTCTTTTCTTTTAAGGGCATTGTTTTGATCTGTTTCCTGAGGATCTTGAAAACTATTACAGAAAAATATCACAGATTGCTAGTATCAAAAATATAAATATGACTCAGGATCAGAAACTTTCTAAACTGTGAAACCTGTTTTTTTATGTAATGATACCTTACCTACTGGATGGCGTTAGTACTTTGCATTCCTTTCTGTAGATTTTGTGATAAGATATCTAGTTTTGTGTCTCTGTAGTGATCAGTGTTGTTAACATTTGACTCACATCAAAATAATGAGCTACAATCCTTTTGAAGTCAGAGGAAATATCAATAAGAATAATTTGTTAAGTTTTACCTAAATATAATGTATTTAAGTAAGAAAAAATAAACAGGGCTTATTAAGCATCAGTAATCATATTTATGTATTATTTTCTTCCTAAAGTCTTAAAGCAAAATTTCCCATTTAGCATTTTTTGTTTGCGCAAGTTCCTGGAGATGACTAGAAGACAATGATGTTGTTGTATTGTTACTTATGAAGTAATCAGAGCTTCGGTTTTGTGCTGTAGGTTGCTTGTGGTGGTTGTCACATGCTAGTTTTTGCTGCTCCAAGGCCTAAAGGATCTGAAGAAATACTCATAGAAGATGTGTATGCAAACTCTCTGACTGCTACTACCTCTAGAATGAGTGTAGTGTCATCAGCAACAAGCACGTTTCGAAAAACATTATCAGCACGAATGCGACGTCGAGCAAAGGTAAATTCAGAGCTATTTAGAATTGCCTTTTTTTTTTTTTCAAAAAATATCACCTTTAAAATCACAGCACGTATTTAGCAGATAAATACATCTCCTGAAAATAAATGTTTAATTTCAGTGTGTAAAAATATGAAGGGCTTGCTACCCTGTGGACATAATTCATACAGGGAAAAAAATAGATATTGGTCCAGATGTATTTATGATGTATGAAAAAGACTTATTTTCTTTTCCTTTTCAATTCTATGAAAAGGACTCAATTTGTTTTTGTTTTCAGTTCTAAACTACATAGCCTGCTCCTTTGTGTTTGTTCTGTTCTATTCTATTCTATTTATGGGAATCTTAACTCTTTTTGGGGGGTCCCTCTGAGTCCTTGAATAGATTGAGCTAGTTTAAACTTTCGTTTAGAAAAGGGAAGAGGGAAGTTTCAGTCAGCTCTAAATGATCCTAAGATCATACAGGTACTTAAAACAGTAATTTCTTATCCTTTACTTTCATCCACATATTCCCTGTGATTTCCTTGAGCAGTACAGAGATCATCTCAGTTACCTGTCTGAAAAGGTAAGGTAACTCTACCACAAAAACACAAGAGATGAGTTTGCCTTTGTTTTGTAAAAATATCGTGATGCTATGGATTAACTACCTAGATGTTCTTTTTGACAAACTAGTATTTTTATTCTAAACAAAAATGAAAGCTTTTTTTCTCCCCCTTTGTCTATATTTTAAGACTCCATAGGATGATTTCTGTGTAGAGACTACATAAAATATCTTGTCATGTACCTCTCCACTTTCTAGGACTATAGACAAGCAAAATGTGCAAGAAATTTTGTTCATAGCATCAACTAGAAGAAAATGCCTCTGCTGCATATGAGAGGTTGCTTATATTTTAATCTTCACTTCTTTTCCTAATAATCTTCTCAATTCTTTTTTATTAATCTTCTAAAGGAAAGATCACCAGAACAGTTTGTAAGAATGATACAAACTCTGCCTCCACTGGGAGGAAACTTCTTAAAATCTTCATTGCATGTGACTAGCAACTCCAGCCTACCCTATTTTTCTGCAACAGATCTTCCTGAAGTTAAACCTATGGAGTTGGATCATGAAACAGGTAAAATGTCTCTACATTTTGGCCAGTCTTCTGTGAGAATTAGGTAGTTTGGCTTTCATCGTTCATAAATGCTCAATATGAACATGAAACAAGTTCCAATTCAGTCTTACTTCACGAGACTGACAGAATACATGCATAAAAGCTGAAAGTATATAGCAAAAAAGAAATAATAAGGATGGAATATTTATGCACTGAAAGACTACAAAACTGGTCAGACAGTACAGTGCACAGAGACTAGATAGACTTTTGAACAACTTCTAATATTAATATAAACTGGTGGAAAGCAAATGAAGTGCTTCTACTTTGACTTAGTTTGTGGGAATGATGAATCACATTGCTTTAATCCTATTGCAGTAAGATAGAAATAATCCCATTATCATAGAAGAGTGGGATATTCTGTTTGCTATATATCACTTGTACCTATGTTATTTGTTTATCTTCCCTATTTTATCTTAAAGAAAAGAATCATCAAAAAGATGAAGTACGTGAAGGCTCTGAAGAGGAAGATTCAGATGTTGAAAGTAATCACAGAAACCTTGGAGATACATCTGACATCCTAAATGTGGTAATATATTTCACTAATGAACCATTGTTTTTATGGAAAAACAAAGCAAGGAAATCATGTTTTAGGTTCTAGTACAGAAATTTTATCTAGCCCAGAACTTCATATGTGGCATCAATATGCATATGTGTGCATATGTGGCATCATGTGTGCACTGGGGTGCATTAAGAGGAGCGTCTCCAGCAGGTCGAGGGAGGTGATCCTGCCCCTCTACTCAGCCCTGGTGAGGCCACATCTGGAGTACTGTGTCCAGTTCTGGGCCCCCCAGTACAAGAGGGATGTGGAGCTGCTGGAGAGAGTCCAGCGCAGGGCCACGAGGATGGTCAGGGGCCTGGAACATCTGCCCTATGAGGAGAGGCTGAGGGAGCTGGGCCTGTTCAGCCTGGAGAAGAGAAGGCTGAGAGGGGATCTAATTAGTGTCTATAAGTACCTCAAGGGAGGCAGTGAGGAGGATGGGGCCGGCCTCTTTTCAGTAGTGGCCAGTGGCAGAACAAGAGGAAATGGCCACAAACTGAAACATCAAAAGTTCCACAAGAACTTAAGGAAAAATTTTTTGACAGTGAGGGTGACAGAGCACTGGAACAGGCTGCCCAGAGAGGTTGTGGAGTCTCCTTCTCTGGAGATCTTCAAGCCCCGCTTGGATGCAGCCCTGTGCCACATGCTCTAGGTGGCCCTGCGTGTGCAGGGGGGGTGGACTAGATGACCTCTAGAGGTCCCTTCCAACCTTAGGCATTCTATGATTCTATGATTCTATGATCAAGAAGTACTGACTCATTGTTAATCGAACATGTGTTTCATATCATCATTATCCAATGCTAAAGTTTGTTTTCATTTTCCAAGTAATATTGCAATGTGAGATTGAAACAGTCCAGTCAGTGCAGCCCCTCCCCATGCTTTAGCACTGGACATTAGGAAGGAAATTAGAAGGGGCTGGATGCTGCATTGTGATCACTAACATTGCTCTTCATTATTTACAAGAAGAGGCAGTACTGCAGGAAAAGAAACAGAGCACAGTCTTTTTTTCTGTTTCCAGCAGGGTTCTTTTCATTCAGATGCATCATATTAAAGGAGAGAGCAAAATTTTGATTATTTGAATTATTTGGTGATCCTCAAGCAACTTTCCATATGTTTCTCTTATTTAAAACATATGTTCCCCTTATCACGTTTTCACCTCTACAAAACATTCTCTTCTCTTTGCAGGCAGCGTATGTCCTGACTAAACCAATGCAGTGGAAAAAGTGTTTTTTCTTTTTTTTTTCCTTTTTAATCCAATAGGGTGTAAACAATTCTTCATCTCTCTGTGAGCTCAGCTCAGGATATCTTGTCTTTTATACTGAATGGATGGAATATTTTACAGGAATTATTACGTTTGGGGGCAACAGTGCTTAATAATTTAAAAATCAGGTTGCCTATTCATTTAACATTTATAAAATTTTGTCTTAGTTTACATCGAGATGAGAAATAATCATTTTCAGATATAATACACAAGGCAGCCTTCATTAATTTACTGAGGCATATGCTTATAATATATGTACACTTTACATGCAAGACAGACTCTTTCCCCATCTCTGGTGGGAGGTGGGAGCTCTGTATGCTTTCTTCCATTCAGGCCTTATTTTGCCTCCTCTGCTCAGAGAAGAGTAACTCACTAGCCACGTCAGTGAACAGTAAATTTGAAGTCAGCAGTTTAACCTCCGGGTCAGGGATTTTAAATGCAGAAGAATGCACTTAGAAACCTAATTTTGGAATACCTAGAAACCTAATTTGTGGAAAGCATGTGGTTTGAAAAATATTTCAAGGTTCTCCAATAAAAAAGTATTTCAAAAGTGTAAATATGATGTCATTATTGTGCAACCCCTCATTATTATATATAATGTTTTACTGGACCTTTCATTTTTTACAGACACATGTGATGAAATTGAATCCCAGTGACCAGTCCTTAAAATTATCACCAATCCAAAAACAAAAGGTATTGTAACTAATTATCCATATGTATACTCATGTTTAAAATGTCTATAACTCTTGTATTATCCTTGTTCTTTATTGTTTTACTGTGAGTTTTTAAAAAGCCAAGCAAATTTTATACCCCTTCCCTTGTTCATATTCTCAGCACAGATCCACAAGGTAAAACTCTATGTAGCTGACAGAATTCAGAGAGAATTTGTGTAGGCACATGTCCAGCACAGTTTGAGATAACACTGTACAGTGCTCCCCTAGTTTAAGGGCCGGGGACTATAGTGTACAATTTTAAGTCTATTCTGGCAACATTTTTTTCTACTATTTTGTTGATATGAAAACATCTTAATGTCCTGGGACACAGTATAAGTAGAGATTTTATTTACATTTAGTTTGTTAGTTACCTTTGCTTACTTTATGTATTTCCCTTCTCTTCCACCCTATCTCACTTCTGTCATGATAACCACATTTCAGTGCCTTGGTATATTTCATTAGTATTTAACTTTGTATTTAAAAGTAATACTCAGATGAACATGTGCAATAAGGGCAAAATTTAAAGCAGGACAAGAGAATTTTAAGCTTATTTAAATAACATAGCACTGAGTGCATCAGAAGGTTTCCCTAGGGAAAAGATGGAGGAAGGTTTAAGAGAGCTGTAGTGCTTTCCTTCTGTTACCACTGCCTCACACCTTGCATGTGTTGTGGTTTGAGAAGCTTCATCGTTCTCCCATTCACACTGAGTGCTTGGACTGTTAAAAAAAGAGGTAATACCTTTACTATAAACCGTATTTTCATTTTTCTGATACATACAATTTTAAACTCATTTCTATAGAAGTATTCCACCTTCTGTGCCACCTTTAGTTCCATCACATAAATTGTTTCTTTTCGTGTTCAGATGCTTGTGTAGTCTTTTGTTTTCCTGCCATTTAAGTTGTCCTTAACATTTTCCTTCTTTCTTTTTAATTTTCTGCTTTTCACGTGGATAGAAGAACAATAAAAATGTGAAACTGAAAAGAGATGGTAAGGGTGGGATGAAAACTGTTGACTCCCATTTCATGCAGGAGGGTTCAAAATCAGACTCTGGCTCTTTACGAATGCAGTCTTCACTTTCAGAGTCATTGGAGCAATATGCAGACTTAGAAAAAAGCAGTGCCTTTGTAGGGAAGCCTATGACTGACGAAAAAAATAGGAAAGGTAAATATGACCAGGCACAAAATGGTACTTCGAAAAGTGGTCATTCTTCTAATAAAAAGTCAAAAGTTGTTAAATCTAAGCACACCATTAGAACAGTCATACTTCCTTCTGTGTACAGTGATCAGCCCCAGACTCGCTCATTAGTTGTACAAAAATACAGTCCTGCTACAAAGCCAGGAAGTAGTGAAAACAAAACAAAAGATGGAATCGAGAAAGCTGATAAATACAAAAGTTTGTATGTCAGAGAGGAAGAAAGTAATGAAGAACAGAGTGAGTTTAAGAAAAAGGATCAATTTTTAAAACAAATAGCTGTAACTAGGTCATCATCTTCAAGTGAGGAAAGCAGTAATGAACATACAAAATACATGCTTAAGAGTGGAGATAAGAAAGAGGACTACTGTGAAGGCAAGGATACCCAGAAAGCAACAAAAGCAGTAGAAAATGTGAAAGATTTGGACATACCAGAAGATGGTAGTGAGACTGAAGACAAGCAAGCCACAAATAATGAAAAAGAATATGGAGAAGAGACTGATATAAAAAGTCTGAATGAGGAAGAAACAAATTCTGAAGATAAATCTGATGAAGGCAGTCAGGTTGAAGTTAAGAATGAAGAGGAAACTAATCAAGAAGAAGAGAGTGAAGACAGTGAAAAGGCTGAAAGTGAAAAACTGGATGAAAAAGTTGACAGTGAAATTGAACTAGGGGAGGAAGAAGGAGAGAGTGAGGATAAAAAACATGCAGACAGAGACAGTTCAGAAGAAAGAGATGAAGATAAAAAGGAAAAGGACAGTGGGGAAGAAAATGAAAGAGATGAATCACAGGTGGAAAGACACAGTGAGAATGAGCATGCAGAAGAAGTGGAAGAGAATCATCAAGAAGCATGTGAGAAGGAGCGAGTTGATGAGGAAGGCAGGTTTATAGAGGAAGAAGAAATACTGAGTAAGGGAGAAGAGGATTTTGAGGAGGAGGAGAATGCAGAAGAGGAACAAATGGAAGAAGGAAAGGAGGAACAGGTTAGAAGTGAAGGAAGGGATGAGAGTGAGGAAGGAAAAGAAGACCAAGAGCAGGTGGAAGAAAAAGACGCAGAGGATGAGAGTGAGGAAGGAAGAGAGGACAGAGAGCAGCTGGAAGAAAAAGAGGCAGAGGATGAGAGTGAGGAAGGAAGAGAGGACAGAGAGCAGCTGGAAGAAAAAGAGGCAGAGGATGAGAGTGAAGAAGGAAGAGAAGACAAAGAGAGGGAGGAAGAAAAAGAGGCAGGAGCAGAGCAGGAGTCAGAAGGTGAGAAGGAAAATGAAGAAGAAATGGAAGAAAAAGAGAATGAAGGAGGCAAAGTAGATGAAGAGGAAGAGTTAGAGGAGTCGTTGGCCGGGAGAGAAGAAGAAGCATCAGAAGAAGAAAAGGAAGGTGCAAATAAAACAAAGGAGGAGGTACAAAAGAGAGGAATAGAAGAGGAAAGAGAGGAAGATGGGCAGGATGAAATGGAAGAGGAAGAAGAAGAAGCAGAGGAGAAAGAGGAAGGAATAGAGATAGAAACAGAAGGGGTGGAGGGAGAAGAAGAAGATGGAAACAGGGCTGAAGAGAAGAGTGAAGAAGGAAAAGATGGAGAAGAGGGAGAAGGGGAGGAAGCAGAAGGAGAAGAGGAAGTGGAGGAGGAAGGGGAAGAGGGAGAGGGAGAGGAGGAGAAAGAAGGGGAGGAGGAAGAGGGAGAAGAAGAGGAGGAGGAAGAGGGAGAAGAAGAGGAGGAGGAAGAGGGAGAAGAGGAGGAGGAAGAGGGAGAAGAGGAGGAGGAAGATGGAGAAGAAGAGGAGGAAGAAGGAGAAGAAGAGGAGGAAGAGGAAGAAGAGGAAGAGGGAGAAGAAGAGGAGGAGGAGGAAGAGGAAGAAGAGGAAGAGGGAGAAGAGGAAGAGGGAGAAGAAGAGGAAGAAGAGGGAGATGAAGAAGAGGAAAAGGAGGATGAAGAGGAAGAAGAGGAGGAAGAAGAAGAGAAAAAGGGAGAAGAGGAAGAAGAGGAGGAGAAGGAAAAATCAAAGCATAAAAAACAGGTTGCTAGTAACAAGCTTACACAAAAGAAAAGTGAAAATAGCAAGAAGCCAAAGAAGACAGAAAGTACTGCTGTACCAAACAGTTCGAAACAAAAAATGAAGTCCAAACACTGTGTAGCTAATGGATTACATAATTCAGAGCAATTTTGGAACAATGTGTTACCTCATTATTTAACACTGAAGTAGCATAGACTAATGGAGAGGCATTTTAAGCCCATTCACGATACTTTATTTTAGATTGACTTTTATTACTTGAAAACGCTTTTTAAAATATCAGCAAATGTGTTATTATGCACCTGCTTCAAGTGCCAATTTCTTCAAAAGGACTAGAGGAAAATATTTATATTTGGGGAAAAATTATGGGAAAAAAATGATATAAAATGTTGATATAGTCATTTATACAGTCATCTTTATCATATACAACACTTACAGATTTTTTAAAAATTGCTGAAGTAAAACATGTTTGCCTCGTGCTCACAACATAAATTATGCGCTGGAGCTCTGTAATCTTTGCCTTTGAGTCACATTTCTTAAGGTAATACATCAGTTTTGATTACAGTATAACTAGCTTGTTAACGTCTCACACGAAAGGAGTATCAGTAAATCATGAAAAATACGTATTTTAAAAATTTCATATTATTCCATATTCTTTCCATTCACTTCTCCACAGTTCATATATAAAATAAGATGTTTGTTTGAGTACTGAGTGTAAATTAAAGAGAGGACAAGTTGCCAAATTTACATGGGTCAGTAGATGGGAGGTAAATGCAAATGTAGGCATTGGTTAATTGGGTCTGGGCTTTTTCAAAGGCCTGGAGGTAGTCTTCTTATTTTAGTGTCAGCACACAATTATGTGCAAAAAAAGAGGAACACATCTCTGAGAATTTTGCATTATAATCAGAATCCACTTAGTGATAATTTGATTATCAGATTTGGTGCTTTGACATAATTAATTCCAGAGCTTAAAATATACATCAATAAAACATTACTTACTTGTGTGTGTTTTGCAATACAGAACAGATTCAGTATCTGCCCACGAAAGACATGCATCTTTCCTTAGTCAGCTATCTCTAAGGCTGCCAAGGAGGAAGAATGTATTTTGTGCATCTTGAAGTATATATGTGTTATGGGATCAGAGGCTAAGTTTCTCCTCATGGGAGGAGATTGGTGTCTTTCCTTCCTAAAGGTCACGTTGGTGATCCCCAGAAAGAAAATAATCTAGTAAACCAAAAAGCTAGATGAAATAGAAGAAAAACTGCCATGAAAGTCTAAACTCTTTATTTTGGGAGGGGGAAGTATGTAAATATCTCTGTTTTCTTAAAATATATAAAAAGAGTTGTTTTCTTAACAGAAACAAATCTTGCAAATTGTTTTTAATATGATTTTGTGACTTTTGGAGATACTGCATTACTGCTGTGGAGGTTGAACTAACAAAAGAAAGGATATAGGCTTTTTTGTCATTCATCATTATTACTTTAATAGTGTGCTGATAGGTGGTCTGAGAAAATTTTTTAAACAGATCTCTATATCAATATTCAGTATCAGTAATTATTTAAATCCTATTTAAAAATGAGGACAAGAGAAGAAATCAAAATGTGTAAATGCCACTCAATAAAAATGTTAATAGAATCAAAACTTTTGTTGAGATTATGAAACATTTCTAAATGTTGTTTTGTAAGATACTGACATTAAAATACCTTTTACACTATGCCTCCAGAATTTATTTTCTAGAAGGACTACAGTAGATCAGTAGTTTCTAGTCAGTAGATTCAGTAGATTCTATACCAACTCAACGCTTCCTTTCTCCATCACCCTTCCATTCACATGAGAAAGGTAAGATCGCTGCCAGTCATGTGCTAGAAAAAATTTAGTTAGTCTAGCGACTAGTATTTTGTCCCTGTGAAATCAGTTGCAGGCTTTGGATTGTTCTGGAACATGTCTGGACATCAGCACGTGTACATCTTTGGAAAAGTGTAAGTATCCTAATATTCTGAGAGCACTGAAAAATTTTACAGTGAACTGCTGCTCTTCCTGAGAAAACATATGTCTCTACTAGTGGATTCCCTATTTCTCTTGCAAAAGTACTACTTTATCACAGAACTGCGATGACAGTATTTACTTCTGAAACTAAGTGGAGCTGAGCTGTGTTGTCTTAGCTTTCTTTGGAAAGATTAGGCTATTACTGTGATTACACTTAATTTTAAAGGGTATTTTTGTAGGCCTGAAACTAGGTTACGTGGATATGACATCGTAATTAATTGTAATTCTTTTCAACCTTGAAAGAAAAGTGTGCTGGAATTCTAATAGAAAAAGGAATCTATTATTTCTTATTAAGAAAACTTGAGAGAGAGAGAGGGAAGGAAAAAGTGAGAGCACTGTGAAGCCAGTCACCTCAGGTTACATGTACGAATACCTCTTCGTTTATTACTTGACTCCTAGTCTAAACCCTTAGGTAAATGGGGACCATTTGCTGTTTCTGTCATACCTTGCACCGAGAGCAAAAGGCTCCCCAAGAGAGTAGCAAAGCTAAGTTATGGGCAACTCCTTTTCTTTATTCTGTCTGGATATGCATTCTTTAACATGAGAACTGATTTTATTTTGCCCCGTGAATTGTTCCTGTGGCAGGAGGACGTCAGAGCATTGCTGCAGCACTTCTAAGGTTTCTGCACAGAGTCATTACATAAACTGCACGCAGTGCCAATGTTTCTGGGTTTGGGAAAACCTTAGAGCTGCATTAGCATAACTAGAGTTATGAGTTTGAGAGTTAGAGACAGAGTTAGAGGTATTGAGTTTGATTCATATTGATTTATAAAGTCAGGTACTTGTGATTTCATGGAAATTCAGAATGGACTTGATATTCGTTACGGGATACAAGAAAATTTATGTGCAGTACTCTAAGCAACATGGCAGAAGTACCCTGAACTCATGTTTAGTAGAGAAAAAATCCTGCAATTGTAGGATCAAGAAAACAGCAGGTGTAGTGTTCAGAGCAAATGTCTGTCTCTACCAGTATCTTGTTTCTGCCAGTGGCTACTGGTGAATGCCTGGTTGGAAAATACAAGAGTAGAGCAAACTTGCAGCAATACTTCCTTCATGCTATCGCTCAGCATTCAATCATATGCATTTCATTTTTTTTTATTCTTAATAATTTTTTGTTCACTTACTTGACCCCTGATCCATAAAATCACCATAGAACGCTCAGTGTAATGTCAAGATACTGTTTTAAAATGGTACTAACACTTCAAGGCCCATCACTGTGTATATGGAGAAAGGCTTATGAATTTTTTTACATTTATCCACAATGAATTTTTGCACCCAGCCACATCATATAATGAACCCCCTCTGCAATGTTTCATAACCAGCTGTTGTCTACCACGTTGAACAACAGCAAGCCCCGTGACAGTATTGTTCACTTCTTTTCCAGATTACTTTTAAGTATGTTGAATAGAACGATTCTTCTCTCATTTGCAGCAGTTAATGTTTGTCATCGTAATTCAAAATATCAACCTGTTTATAGAGATAATAGTGCTCTTTGCATAATTGATGCTGAATAACAAAAATGCCTTTTTCCAAACTCTAGGAAAGATCTACATTTTAATTGATGTTCTTTCCTTATGGTTTCTTGTCCGGGTAGGTATATTTTTATTCTTCTTAATATTTTTCTCTTTAACTTCTCTTAACTGAAAGGTAACTTTTACCTTATTTTAATTCACACATGACACTGTATTCTTGATCCTAACTCTTGGAAGAGCAAACAGTATTTTATTTTTATTAATTGAATTTGTGGTGTGAATCTGGTCATTCAATAAAGCCATTGTCAAATACTTTTTAATACACCAAAGAGATTAAAGGCAGGGTGTCTTATTAATGCAATCTGACTTTTTTTCTTGAGCGCATTATATGGGCAAGTCATTTGGATACTCATTTCTATTGTAAAGAAACTAGGGTGTAGTGTATACTACAATACTAGAGTCCATGTCTCAGTCTTTTTCTGGTTTTGTTTTACTGAGAACTCCTTAAGTTTTGGTCTGCTCTTAGGCTACTTTTCTGTAAGTGACATTTCAATGAAAGTCTTGAAAGGCTCTGTTACAGAAAAACTTTGTTAGACTGCCCAAGTGTTGATGCAGTCACTTAAATGTGACTTCATTTCGAGTTGCTGAGGCCTGGTGAGGTTCCTAATGACCATTGGAATCTTACAAAATTTTCAATTTCTCTAACTTTATCTATGAAAGGGGAGCTTTAAGAGCCATGCTGCTATGAGAAATCTCAGAAATACTGTGGTTATATGAACCAGAATTAACCATGATTACTTACTACTTTGAGCACATTTGAGAATTTGCCAGGAACCTAGTTGTTCTTTTTCAGTGAAGTATCTGCTGTAGGGACTAGCGCTTGCCTTTTTAGCTGTCCATATAGTCATTGTAAGGACATAGTCATTTTAAATCTCTTTCACATATTAATTCACAGTACATATATGAAGATACTAAGATAAAATGAAATATACAGTATCAGTACCATATATAAGGCTGGATTTATGAACTCTGACCTCTCTGAAGTTATTCTGTATATTTTAAAATGAGTATTATAGGAAAATATCCTGATATATGTTATCACAAGAAATGCAGTAGTATGTTATCCATTATCCACTGAAATCAGTAGCAACATTTACATTGATCTCACTGTTTGCAACATCAAGCTGAGAAATAAAATTCTGCCAAAATATGATCGGATCTGTAGTTTGCAATACACCACATAGTATCTGACATAAAAGAGCAAATTCTCAGCTCATTTCTAAATGTGCAAGGCAAATATATGGCAGTGGTTAGTACTACAGTATTCTGTGAGCAACTGAGCAAATATTTTGCTTGCAGAACTGGCAAACACATCAGTTAAGTTCTGAGTGTGTTATTGATCTGCAGTCTCTCACTGAGTTTGTTTACACACTTTTTGTATGTTTTAATGGGCAAAGGGAGAGATTTATATTTGCATATTGAAGAGATTTTGGTGAGATATCTTTGGCTTCAGAAAACTGCAATGCTGACAGCTACAGAGGCTTTGTTTTTCTATGGCAAAAATACAAAATAAGTACACTTTATCAAGGTCTTTTTTAAGGATTTGTGATAGTTCCCTTTGCTGCTTTGCTTGGCAGCCTCATGCTAGTTTAAATAAATATTAACAGAATTGTTTCAAAGTAGAATACAAAAACCCATACTTATAGTTATTAACATTTTTATTGTTGATGTTCTGAATTATCAAGTAGACTGAGATTTTCCCTTCTGGCTTTCATAAATGCCTCAGTATTAGACCAGGCCCGACAGACATATCAGAGATGACACTTTGCTTTTCCTGTCATTGCATGGTAGGCGCAATCTGCTGAACTGTCTCAAGTTTAATGTTCCAGATTATAATTTTTAATGAGTACCCCACCTTTCACACGGAATTATGTATGTAGTTTGTGTGAATGTGAAGTATTTGTCGTTTCACATTGAGAGTCTGACTGATAGCTGTAGGTGCGAAATAAAGGTAGTTCTAAGTACAGTCTTACAGTAAACAAAGCCTTTATCTGCAGCTGTACCTGAAAGAATATAGAGCAAAGTAGCATTGAAGAAGAGTGGGAAAAATAATGATAAAATAAAAGCGACTGTGCTGTGCTCTTCATCTAGAAACTGAACAGTAGCCGTGAATCTAGCCCGAGTTTGGGACTGTGAGCTGTGCTGACAGAGGCTGGTTTTCTTATTGGAGGCTTAAAACATACATTTTTTTTTTAATCTATCATTTAGCCAAGGCACAAAGCACTTCTCTCAGAAACACAGAAGAATTACTGAAAAATTTAAACTCTTATAAGGCACTTCACTGTCACTTTGACCCCCTCTTCCCCATGAGTGAATGTATCCTGTATAGAGAGAACAGAAAAAAGATGAGATATATTTTACATCAGACCATCAAATAACTGGGACAGAACATTCAAAAGCATCAGCGTGACTTGGAAACAAATAGCATGTGCAAGCTGGTAGGAATTGTGTAACAGTGTAGGGTGTGCCTTGAGAAATCTGCCCATGTACGAAAGCTATGAGGTGAGAAGAGGTTTAAAGATTCTTGTTGGTTTGTACGGAAATTGGCATTTTTGTATCAACACGTTTGCAAGCTGAGAATCCCTTCTGAGTCTCGGAGACTATGGAGGTTTTAGTAGTGACCCAGGGGCATCCATTTCAAGATGATATGAGGAACAGAGAATTGTTAAGGGTCTTCCTGTGTGCTGTGCAGTTGTGAAAATTTGCCTTGATTACATTTTTATATAACACTGCATAGTAATTAGTATGACTAAAGTAGCATTTCAACAGAAAGGATTGCATCTTGGAGGGACTTGTAATACTCGGAGCTTTGTGCCACAATAAATCAGAAAATAGTGACTGTCATCATTCACTTGGAAATAAGTATGAGCTGCATGACAAACTCCAGATATTAAAATTTCCTTCTATAAGAATTTGGAAAAAAAAATGCACAAGCTGCATCCAAGTGTGGATTAATATTCCCAAGTTAGTTTTCCTCCTTGTCTCTTAGCATTAAGAATTCATTTTGTATGCAGCATAATATCTTCCAGAGACACACTAAGTTTTTGAGATAATATCAACATATTCTGATTTGGAGTTGCTCGTTATTTTTCAGCTGTTTGCTTAAGTACCCAGGAGTTATTTTGGTATGCCATTTCCAAAAGCCTGAAGATTAAAAGATGTTTATGTAAAGTAGTTCATTAGAGATTATATTTGAGGTAAATAGTCTTTAGCTTATTCCGTGATGCTTCACAAAACACATTGAAAATAGTTTCAAGTTCTGCAGTTTTTTTTTTTTCTTTTTATTTTAGAAATTAACATTACCTATTGATTTTTAAAGGAAAGCAGACTTTTGGGCAAGAGGACACAATTCTGCATATGAAAGCCATAATGCAACCAAGCTGTTTCAAATACTGATTTCTCTTGGCTATCAATAATAAAAAGCCCTTCTGATTTGTTAGGGTATCCTTTAGGTATCTCTTAAATTGCATTTGTGGTCAAACAGATTAAGTTGAAATCTAAACCAAACCTGAAAGTACAAATAGTGTCTCTTTGTAGTAATGTAGTTTTATAATACTGTTTTGTACCTTGTTAAGTAACTGTTTAAAATCAAACAAGAATTCAGAGACATATCTTTCTGTAGTTATACCTAGAGCAATGAACTGGCAGGCCACAGAATATTTACAGCAAACTGAAATAATCTCCCAGATAAGGGCACCAAAAGGGATAGTCTAGCGCTATGTACTAAATATAACTACACTCTGAATGACACCCAAATCTTGATTAGTCAATGGAATCAGGTTAATTCTCTTAGTGCAAGGCATGTGTACTGCCAGCCTGTGACAAAACTGCAGACAGATCTGTAAAGCTTATAGGAATTTATGTCTGGCTTTCAGTAAACAAAGCTTATTGCTTAATAAAGCACTGGCACAGAGAGACTTTGAAACACAGCCATGAAGAATGAGTCTTTCAGTCAGTTTCTATTTCTTTGTGTTTAACTATTATTTACAACTATTTTTTCACTATTTTATTCCGATTATCTCAAAGTGACACCATTCTGCTGAAGGATGCAATTGAAGTATCACAAGTGCTGTTGTGGCAATTATTCGTCAAGTATTCATGGTAATCAGTGAATTGGTATGTGGATATCTACTACTTTGAAACATTTTCTTCCATTATTATTAATAAGAAGACATAACTAACTTTAAAGTTCAACTTTTACTTGATAGATATCTACAGAAACTCAGTAATTTCAACTGCATGGTGTGTATTAAATTATGAATTCAGCATTTCATTAGTACACTAAGATACTTACATGACAGCAGGAAAGCTGAAAAGTGTTTTAAGCCTGGAGCATTAAGGGACTGTTACAAGTATCGTATAATCCATGTTGAGTGCTCTTGACATAGCATTATAAAATGAATAAAGCAATATAACCTAATAGAATTACTAGAAATATGATAAAATCCTGTGTCTCAGCTGTCACCTTCTTGTGTTCAAAAAATCCATCATTCATCATGTAAACACAAATTAATTGACAAATAACTTTTAAGCCACAGTTTTAGATCAGCTCTCAAAGATGGTGACTTGAGAGTTGACTTAAATCATTCCGTATTTTTTCCTATTTATATTTCCATCACTGAGCACTGGTGAGATATCATTAAATGTTGTACGCTTCAGGAGTTGAATGATGCTTGCCTATAGACAACCAACATTAACAAAACTTCAAAAGTGCCAAGAATATTTAATAGCCTACATTTCACTGAAAGCTACTTTTAAAAAATTAATCCTTAGTCTAACTAGTTTTTACTATCTTGTGTATGTTTATGTGTTTTTATGCTGTCTTATTGCCAGCCTAGACTGTAAACTTGAAGGTCTGGACTTCTAAGGGTTATTTCTGTACAGTCAGCGAGTGATTCCCTTTACTGATATTTTCCCAGCGACTGCAGTTGGTCTCTGTAAGTTTGCTCTACTTCAGTGTAGCACCCTCAGTATATTGCAGTCAAACCTGATTCTTTTCTGAGCTCATCTGAGTACTTATATCTTTGAATTCTGGCAGTCGACAAACAGAACACCTTTCTTTAATCATAATATACAGTGAAATATACTTTTCCAAGGGTTAAAGTAGTCACACTTTACTATAATAATAGTTGCAAAAAGCCCAATTCAGATTCCTGCTAAGTGCCTAACAGTGTAGGACTTTAAAATTGTTGAGTTGCTTCACTGTAAATCACAAGGAAGAAATTACAAGATGCACATCTTACATTACTAAGAGTTTTGCCCTTTTCATTAGAGAACTTGATGTCATGACAAGATCAACATTAGTCGTATGTCAGACGCCTATCTTATCTGTATCCATCAACCCACAAAGGGTAAACAAGGCTTTTTTTTCCTACCACCTGTATTTAAAGTCATGGTTAGGATTGTTATTTAAAATGCTGTATTAATAAAGCATTAACACAGTGCATTTTCTCAGCATCTACAGCTCAAGAAGAGCATTGCCATGCAGTAGTATTTTGGAGAGGAAAATGATAGCTAGTGGTTAATTGCTCTAGCTATTTTCCTTCAATTTTGCATCTACAAAGAAGGATGGTGTGTAGTAGCTCTCTGCAAAGGGAGCATTGGTCGCTCCCGTATGACAGCATTATATGTTGCGACCTGTTGGCCAGCTTCCTGTGAGCTGATATATTGTTTCGTAGTTTATAGTGAAAATCCTGCTAGGTCTGTATTCTGTTCAGTTCTTGTTGAGGAGTGTATGAGAGCGATGTTTTTCAAAACCTGCCTGGATGCCACCCTGTGCCACGTGCTCTGGGTGTCCCTTGGACTAGGTGATCTCTATTTATCTGCAGATAAATAAGTTNAATTTTGCATCTACAAAGAAGGATGGTGTGTAGTAGCTCTCTGCAAAGGGAGCATTGGTCGCTCCCGTATGACAGCATTATATGTTGCGACCTGTTGGCCAGCTTCCTGTGAGCTGATATATTGTTTCGTAGTTTATAGTGAAAATCCTGCTAGGTCTGTATTCTGTTCAGTTCTTGTTGAGGAGTGTATGAGAGCGATGTTTTTCAAAACCTGCCTGGATGCCACCCTGTGCCACGTGCTCTGGGTGTCCCTGCTGGAGCAGGGGGGTTGGACTAGGTGATCTCTAGAGGTGCCTTCCAACCTCAGCCATTCTGTGTTTTAGGGCATCTAAAGGCTGTGATTTTAGGGCTGGGCAATTGCTAATTCATGGCTGCTTGGCAATAGAAGGGCAAGGCATAGAAGCACTTAACTAGCCACTTCATTCTGGACTCTCTTTGATAATTTTTCACTGTCTCTAGAGCAACTTGAAACAGAAATATCTTTTCTGCAAATCCAGAACTTCACAGAACTCTCAGTTTCTGAGTAGCACACTGAGTAGTAATTACACATTTCTTTTTACCTCCGACTTTTCGCAGGATGTTAAAAAGATCTGCAGATAAATAAGTTGCCTTGGTCAGTTTGAGATTTTCTTCCCTAAAAACATAAACTGGTGATGGCAAACAAAAAAAAATTGGACTTCTTGGGGAGGCTTGGAACGACACCATCACTTTCCAAAATGATAGCAATGGATAGGCAGCCAGCAAGAGCGCTGTTCCCTGCAACGATGCAGGAGGGACCCACAGTGATGCAATTCCAGTCACATAGAGAAACTATCATTTGGGCCAGGTCTGCAATGGCACATGTCAGTGTAATCCTCAGTGAGGTTATCTGTCAGGCAGAGCATGACACCAGGTCAGACTTAAAGACACTGGAGAGAGTGTAAATTTTTTTCTCTCTTTTCTGTGAGCAATAGACTACCTTTTCACAGACCGTTCAGTAAAAAAAAAAACAAAAAAAAAGCCTGCTGCAAACGTTTTAGTGGAAGACACTCATACCCACTGAAGCAATTTTTTGGCCAAATTTTAGGCAAATATGGTCATCAAAATTGAGTTACATCAAATTTTGTCTTAAGAATGTCTTGCTTTGAAGGCCTAGGTTAAGAGGGAAATCAGTATAAGTGAATATAAAAATTAAACAGAAACACTTATATGAAATCTGCTGATTGGTTAAGTCTGCAAAGTCATCTTCTCAGAACTGATTTATAATAGTGATTGATACGTACAAGTTCTTAGAAGTTATACCAACCACTTTTCCATTCCTGAAGAAACTGAAATCTCAGGCTAAAGGATAACCTATTCAATTTTTTTTTTTTATTTACTTTTTTTTTACTTATCTGTTCTTTAGTGCTGTTGACTTCATGAGTGTGGCTTTGGGCAAGTTATCCCCTCTGTGTCTCCTTTTTAGAAGTGGTACCATTTACTGTTCTTACAGCATTAGCTTTCTATGACTATGGCATGTAAAATGGAATATGAAAATAGATCTCCTAAATTGTAATCAGGAAGTATAACGCAGAGATTGCTCTGCATTAAATGTTTGCTTTAATTAATGGAAGTTATTCTTAATGAACAAGTGATTTGTCTTTTCAAATAAAAAAGATACCTAAAATTTAATTTCATCATCTTTGCTACCATTGGTAAAAGCTCTCCAAAACCAAGCGGTCAAGTGAAAGTGACAGTAACAAAATGGTGATAGCTGAGTTATTGAAAACAAGTTGTTTGCAGAAAATGTTCTGCAACAGGTGCCTCGGCTCATCTGAAGATAAGCTGAGAGCAGGAGACACCTGTGCCTAAGTCAGTGTGGTCAATTTGGAAAGCTAATCCATTTAGTAGTAGCAGGAGTCTTCTTTAGAGTGAAATTAGAGTGAAATTACTTGCTCTCTTAACTCCACTCTTCGTTTTGTGTAGGTGCATGAATCCTATACAAACACATCTTGCCTAAACAAACACATCACTTTAGGTGTTGTGGAGTATCCTGCACGGCCGAGAGCCGGGATTCGGAACATTGCAAGCCCCTGTCACGGTGTCCCAGATTCCGTGGGCATCTTGAGGAGCACTCAACAAAGGAATCGCGCCCAAGATCTCCAGTGCCTACAATGGTGGCGCATACTCTAGCTCATCTATAGATGCCTACATTTAGATACCTTTATTTAGGTTAATAGGAAAAGTCATCTTTATGAGAGACCCAAAAGTTAATTAGGAAGTCGATACACAAGTTCACTGTAGAACCTACAGACCTGTTATTATAAAGTTTAACCATTGTGCATCTCTAAGAGAAATTTTTTTTTTCATAGGCATAGGAGTTTTACATATGTTCTGTAAGTTCTGTAAGACTACTGTAGGATCTTGTGTACAGTTTCTGAAATGCTACAGCTATATTAGGTGAATGATGTCACATGATTGTGTTCTACTTTATTTATTCAAGTTTTGTATGTCTGTGTGCACCTGGTTCGACTTACTGCAGTTCTAAGCCTGTCTGCATGAGAGGCACATTCTGTAGTGCTGACAGTAATTCTTTACTTTGCTAAAGCATTGTGTATTCTTAGAGTAATGCTATTCTAAGTCCAGTTAATAAATATTAGCTTTACCCAGAAGCAAGAGAAAAGTCTCTTTGGCTATTATACTGTGACACCTTTTTGAGCCATTTTAAGCATTTAATTCTAGTGGCATTTTCACCAAATTTACAAGAAAAAAAAAAGAAGAAAGAATTATTCTTCCCTCCTCCTAGGAAGTTTGTGTAAGATCTAGTAGATTCACCTGTCAGCTTAATGAGAATTAAAGAGCACTGTTCAGAGGCATTATTACCTCTGTAAGAGAAGTTGTTCTGAAAGCAAATAAGCTTTGCATTTTTAGATTATGTTTTTAATATTTAGATGAGGTAGAAGGCAGTTTTAAGTAGATAGAAAGCTGAAGATTGTGTGTAACTAGGCTAGAACTAGGCAGAACTGAGTGTAATTAGGTTGGAAGTTTAGGTCATTTTTAGTACTGAACTGGGTCATTGACAAGCTGGGGATTGGAAGAACTTTTTCATTTGACTTTGAGCAGTAATTGCCATGTGAACATGTTGTGACCCTTTCAGGGTATGATTAGGAGAAGTCCCTTATTCAGAACTCAAATCCTAACTACTTTTATTGCCCACACTCTATGGAACATCAATAATTGCTAGACCAAGTATTGCTAGATAAAGTGGTTTTGGTAGTTCAAAGCTAGACTATTTTTTACATCAAGCTATCTGTACTTTATGCTGTATTTTGTAGACATGTGTTGCATAGTGTATTGCCCCACAAATTCTTAAATTTCTCCCAGTGTGAAATGGCTAGGTTGAATTACTTCACTAGTTCATGACTGTACTTCACATCTGTGAAAACAATTTAATCTAGAGGAAACAAAAATAGGAAATTCTGTCTTTCTCATAGATATTTATTCTAAGAAATTCTCTGTCAATCTGACACTCTCTTGGAAGACAGAATGGAATCTTCTCTGTTATCCAGCAGAGTTGGTTTTGCATTTTTTGCAAAGATACAAATTTCAGTTCTTGTGTTATCTCTGAACATTTAGACATTACAGTGCACTCATGGTACTATTTAATATATTTAGTATTATAGTGGTACTGTTTAAGCCTCCGTTAGCCATATGAATGGGAAATAATGCCTCTTCAAAAGGAGTTTAAATGAAAATATTTTCAGTTTTTACTCTTCATTGTTCCTTAGCTACACTTATCTGATAGAAGCAAACTTTTCTTAGACCCTCGGTGAAAGAATTACTGGTTTTGCTTTCCATTATAGATTTCGGAGTATATTAGATAAAAATCTGGTGTGTAGAGTTTGACATGTTTAGCCTCATATCCATTTTCTCAGAAAACAAAACAAATATTTTTCAAAAAACTTTCACACCCTTCTTGAAAATGCTGTCACTTTCTACGTATTTATTCCAAATGTCATCAGACAGGATTTTGGCTGTGGTTGGCAGTGTCCTCAGATTGACTTTCTGCTCTGCAGAGCCGCATGGAAATCACAGTGGGATCTCCACCTGCAGTCTGCCAAGAACACTGCTGCTAGTGTATGCGAGGGCACAGGATCAGATGGCTCATTCGTCACACATCTATGTGAGCAGTGCCATTCAGTCCACTTGCTGTGCGAAGCATCAGAAACAATCTTGCCCAAATGTTTTGTGCTTTATTTTCTTTTTGTCAGTGTTGGAAGCAGGTTGCCTTTTTCACTGGTTGCAGGGAAATTCACAGTTTCAGAGCCAGACTTGGAAACCTAGTTGGAAGAAGTCTCAGCTGAATAAATAGTGGGATTTATATTTTTTCCCCAGTAGTGTGAACTGCAGTATTCATCTGTTACAAATTGCTCGTTCTTTGGGTCCCCACTGTGCTGTGCAACAGAAGGAACTTTCTGCCAATGGCATGTGGTGATTCATGCTTTTATTCTATACCTAAAATTTAGATAGCTGGAAATAAAACATACTACCAGGTTACTTTAATTTCTCCAGGTGCGCTCTGTAGTGTCAGTGTATGGTTGATGTGTGTCTGTGTGGCTTAAAATCCATCCTGGATTTATCTTTGGAGCTATCCCATTTTCATAGGGATTCTCAGAATGTAACATGCCCTCCCCAGATCTTAGACACTGAAGGGAAGTGTGTTCAGAGTTGTGCAGCTCTCGTGCTTTCTACCCGTACATGTGGAAAGAGGAAGGTTGCTGTACCGATCGCGGGAGTTCAGGTTAAGTTACAGACGCTCCTTTGAGGTGAAAAGATCTCTCCATCCACTACCCTTTGCTGTTTCACTACAGGCAGAATTAGTTTGGTGAATCCTTTCTCTTCCCCATCTTGAAAAAACAAAGTCCCACAGTTGCAAAGCACTGAAACCTAGCCTTTCAAAATGCATCAAAACTTGATACTTGACTAGTGTTAACATGAGCTACTTCACTGTGACCTTGGAGGACTGTGGAGAGCTCCCATTAATTCCGCTGCACATTTTGGCATGTACAGTGCAGCTTTTTATCCTAGGTGTGGTCCTTTAAGCTGGGAAGGGCACCAGAAAACCCTGTGGATAAAGTGAGAAATATGGTTGATGTGGCAGCGAAGGCTAAATGACTGTGGTATCATTAAGATTCTTAATTATAGATGTGCTGTTGTGCTTGAAGGGATAGAATTTTTCATGAAATCTGCCTATATCTGAGTTCTAGCTAAGCCTCAGATAAACTTTGCTGCACAGTTAGCTCACTCAGAAAACTGCAGGTCAGGAAAAGGCTCATCTAGTAGACTTTTACGTACCTTTACGTTTCTTAACTAAAAAGTCTTTTGTTCCAGGCTCTAGAAAAAACAGCCAGTGGCCTCCACTTGAGCAGCAAGCTCCTTCTCATGAGCTAAGAGTACACAAAGATTCATAACGGAGACAAAAAATGAGCAAAAATGCAGCAAGAGGGAACAAGGAAGTAATTGAGTAAAGATGGGGCAGAGATAGCACCCTGAGTATTGGACCTCAGTATACAGTGAAGGTTTCCCAAATGAGACACATTCTTCCAGCACGCTTTCAAAAGAGCAAGCCCATCATTCTCACCAGTTCCCCTTATTATGACTTAGGCTGCAGCTGAACAGAAAATGTTTTGGGTTTTTGAGTTATACTAATATAAAATAATGTTTGGATGCCTGTATTTCTATCAGTCATAGAATAAAAGCAATAGAATGAAAGAACATATAGTACATCAGGGCACTCTGATACAATGATAAACAGCAGGGTTCACCCAATTTGGCATCATAAGTTCAGCTTGGAAGTTTGCATTGGGCCCTTTTATTTCTGCAGTAGGAGACAGAATGTTTCTATAAAAAATGATATATTTTGTGTTAGGAAAAGCATATATAGAATAGTACTGGAAATCTGATTAAGTAGAGTCGTAAGTATAAAATATAGTATATCTATGGTATTAAAACAAAAAGACCTTGCATTAGGACTCCTCTCTATCTTTATTTTATCTTGAAATACTTGAAATACTCTGTTCTGTATTTTCTTGTTCCCTCAGGGTGAGGATCGTATCATTGTGCAGCATATGAGTTTCTTTATTTTTTGTGTCCATCTTGTCAAAGGAACAAAACTTGTCTGGAGATGAAGAGACAGATGATGATGTTGAAGAAGATCTAGAAGAAGAACTGGAAGAGGAGGAGGAAGAAGAAGAAGGAGAAAAAGAAGAAGAGGAAGAAGAAGATGAAACAACAGAAGCAGAAAAAGTAGAAAAAGAAGAGGAAATGGAGGAAAATTCTGAAAAAGAGAAACATCATAGTAAAACACCCGAGGGAGAGCAAAGCAGTAATACCACACTGGAAACTGTAGAGGTAAAAGCATGTATTCCTGTTAAATTGTTGCTATACTGTGGAGAATTTATAGATTCTCTGCAGATTACATTGATATATGTATAGCTATCTTGGAAATGCAAAGTTACTTGTCATGGTTCTGAAAGAGGGAAGAATGCATAATATATGGGTATTAATAGTTAAATATTTTTTAACATGCTCAAAAGTAGAGATGTCATTGTTTTTTCTATACAGAGAGAAGAGACTACTCAGAAAGACACTGTGATTCATCAAGGTAAGAACACAGTTCCTTATAGTTGGACCATTACATTGTAAAAGCAAAATATTTCAAATGGTAGCACTTTTCTAATGTATTTTCTGTATAAATGCTGAATAATACAGTTATTGCCATTAATTGGTAAAGTAGTATTTTAGAGATGAAATTTGAAAGTCAAAAAACATTGCTAATTTTTAATGATTTGAAAGAAAAATAAATACCATTGTATATTATAATGAAAATAGATTGTTCAGAATGAATCCTTAAATATTTTCACATCATCCAGTGATTTGGAATTGTTAATACTAAGTCTTAAATTTATACCATTCCTGCAGGGCGTATAGGAAAATTTAAACACATGAACTTCTAGAGAGATGGAAAACTTTTCCTTTCCCAGAATTGTTTCTGTGGAATAAAGATTCATGCTGAACCATAACTCTTGCCGTAAAAGTCAGCTTTTCCAAATTAGGATATACTCTCAAAATTAGTGTGCAAGACATTCTGTCTTCTGTCAACAAGAGGAAACTATGAGTGTCCTAGTCAAAAGACTTTATATGTTGCCATTGCCGTAAGTGTTTGTTCTGTTCTGGGAAATTGAGCATCTGGAGAATAATATAGGGGCAGTATAAATAGAGCTGAAAAAAAAAATCATCAGAATTTGGCATCAAGTAGAATTGAATATTCTGATTGCTTTTTTTAAGATCCACACTTAATGACTTTTACTTCAAAAATAATTTGAAGAACAATTTTTTCTGTTCTTCTTTGCAAGAATCAGAAGGAAGTTAATATAAAGATTTATATTATTATAGAGGAAGAAAGCACTGACACACACACTGTGAACAATTCTTCAGAGAACACTGATGACAGCATAGCTGGAAGAATAGTTGGGAGAAAAAAGGTATGTAGTCTGTTTTTTCCTTCTTATTTTACTGGTGACCAAGTCACTTACTTAACCTAAAGAAAATATCAAAACTTACCTGATCTGTATAAACATTCAGACCATTCCTTTTGTTTAAAATTAGAATTTATTTTCTGGTATTCCTGTATGTGTAGGTTTTTGTGGAACAGTGTTCATTATTAAGTGCACTATCCAGGGATCAGAATGAACCAGCTTGTGATCCTGATATTAGAATCTTTCATATCCTACATATATAGGAACATTTTCTCTGACAGAGACTGTCAGACCTGTAGGTTGATCAGTATTTCAAAATTACATACTTTTCCCTTGAAATTACCAAGTGCCACATAACTTTAGATGTGCCACATACTTCCTGACTCTTTAACTCCAAAATGTGGCTGAAGGATTGGTTCACTTAAGGGAAGAGGAAAAATCCATATGGAAAGCATTGTGATCCATTATAGCATTTTTGTGACTATATGGCATGTTGTCTAGATATTGCCTGCAGAGGTATCTGGATGTCAGAGTAGTGTGATCAAGTATGGCATAAATCTTGGTGTTACAAGACTGTTCTGATCTGATCCGGGAATAATCCACTGTAATGGATAATCACATTTGTTTAAGATAATTTCAGAGTATACCAACATTCAACTAAAAATAGATGCCATAGGGAAGAAGGCCAGACCTTAGTATGTGTGAAAGTGAGACTGCAGCTACAAGCTGCTCTCCCCACTGGATTTTCTCTTCTTTGACTGTTCTTTAGGGTGCTGTTAAAGTAACAGAGTAGACCAGAAGGTCAGTGGCAAAGTATTTTTGGGGGAAAGAACAAAGATGTGAATTGTTCATGGCGCAGGGAAACAATAACCTCCATGTGAGAAGGGTGCACTTGTCCTGACAGTGCAGGCAGTGAGATCTGTGACAGTGTGTGGCCTGGCTCCAGCGGCAAGGAGGAAACGTGCACCTGATGTGTGGCCAACAGAGAAGCAACCCAAATTACACGGACCCAGCACCCACAAAGCACGAGCTGAGCTGGATGCACGTCCAGCATGTGTCCGTGTGAGGGCCTCGCATGCCACCAGCATCTCTTGGTGACCTGGCTGCGCTCGGGGAGGAGGGCAGGGACACAGGGCCCCTCTGGTCACTGCCTTGATTTAGGACAGGAGAGAGTGATGCTGTTACAAATGTTACAGATTTAGCCAGGGCAAAATGCCTCTGAACTCTGCCCAGCAGAAGTGACACATCATACAGACTGAGGGGAGAAGGAGAGCAGCCACTAATCACCCNAGTGATGCTGTTACAAATGTTACAGATTTAGCCAGGGCAAAATGCCTCTGAACTCTGCCCAGCAGAGTTCCCATTGACTTCAGTGTATCCCTTTATTCACAAAGAAGTAAAATCTCCTCCCAAAATAGGAAAATAATAAAGAAAAACACAGCAATGTGCCTGGGAAGTGACACATCATATAGACTGAGGGGAGAAGGAGAGCAGCCAGTAATCACCCTAATCACCCCCACCTCCTTACCATCTATGTATTTGTGATATCTTCTGATTAAACGTCAGATCATGCAAAGGAGAAATAATGTAAGGTTGAAAACAAAGCTAAATTCTATTTCATAAGAGGCAACATAAACGTAGGTAGGCAAAACTAGAATCATAATTAACACAGAGCATTAGTATGTGTTTTAAGTATTTTTTTCTTAGAGTAAAAACAACTAACTGTTTTTGTGAAACTATGAAATGCTAAGAGTTAGCTTTACTATAGACTGTAAAATACTTATGTATGCAGTGTTTCACCTTTTCCCCTAAAAAATAAGTTTATACAGGAGATTTTCTGCGAAACATACACATAGTGGAAAATTTTGCAATGAAGGCAGTAACAATTGAATAGAAATAAATATTACTGTAATTAATTTTAAAATAAATGGCATCACTTCTGTTTTTTTCTTAAATAACTAATGTTCCCAGGGTTTGCTCTTGGCAAAAAAAAAAGGGTATGCTTCTCCCTTTAATGTACAGAAATCCTTTGATATAAAGACAGATTATTTAAAGAGTTTCATTTTATTTTAAGAAAAAAAAGGACTATAAAATTAGTTTATGTAACTGATGGTTGGGCTAGTGCGGTTTTTCTCAAACCTCCAAATTTTCATTCATTGCTTTTCTCAGCTTAATGAGAGTATTTTTGAACAACAGATGGCTACTGTGTATTCAGACAAACTAGATGAACTAGATAAAACTTTACTCTATTAAAATTTATCATAGTGCATGTGTCTAGAAGTGAGCTAAAGCCAGTTATTATCTGGTTGTGTGTGGCATGCCCACATGAGAGATGTTCATCAAATCACACATTATTGAGGTGAATAGTTAGGCATTCACAGAATCACAGAGTGGTTGAGGTTGGAAGGGACCTCTGGAGATCACCTAGTCCAACCCCCTGCTCCAGCAGGCACACCTAGAGCATGTGGCACAGGGTGGCATCCAAGTGGGTTTGGAAGATCTCCAGAGAAGGAGACTCCACAGCCTCTCTGGGCAGCCTGTGCCAGGGCTCTGTCACCCTCAGCTCAAATGGAGGCGGAACTTCCTGTGTTTCAACTTATGCCCATTACCCCTTGTGTCACTGGCCACCACCAAGAAGAGTTTGCCCCATCCTCCCTACAATCACCCCTCAGATACTTGAACATGTTGATCAAGTCTCCTCTCTGCTTTGTCTTCTCCAGACTAAACAGGTCCAGCTTGCTTAGTCTTTCCTCATAAAAGTTGATTCCTATGACACATTATCTGAAAAGTTGTCCACTATATTTCCCTCTAAAAGTAGCAGCTAAACTTTTTTACCTAGTGTTTATTTCAACATGCATTGACTTAAACAAAAGTGGTAAACAGTACCTCATATGGAATTTTTTACAGGGACTGAGGGGCTTCTCATGCCAGAGACAGGCTGCTGTTTCCTATCAAAGACCTTAAAGCATCATTTTAACTTTGAGCATGTGTGTAGTCTCACTGACATAAAAATGTATTGTAATTAACAGAACTATACACTTGCTTAAAATGAGGAATGNATTGTAATTAACAGAACTATACACTTGCATAAAATGAGGAATATAAAGCACTTATTGTGTTGGGGCTCTGCAGATTCCAGTCTATATTTTTGGATCTTGCCTTATNATGATTCTATGATTCTATGACATAAAGCACTTATTGTGTTTGGGCTCTGCAGATCACAGTCTATATTTTTGGATCTTGCCTTAAATTCTTTATGGAAAGAAATGAAGATAATTTTGCTTAAATTTTTTAGCAGAAAATGTGCATTATGTAATTTGACAAAATACAATCATTTTGACTTCTCTTATTCATTTGTGCTATTTTGTAACATTTAAGTTACAAATATTGCAGAAGATTTGTTTTTATTAACATCTTTTTAACAGTCATTTTGTTTTTGGAAAAAAAATATTTTACCAAAAATAAATTTGTGACCCAAGTTAACTTTGGTATATACTAAAGGCTTTTCTTTCTCTTAACAATTAATTCCACAATTAACTGTTTGGCATTTCTTATTTATTTTTCCCTACTTCAGTTTTCGCTGTTTAAACGAAAGCCGCCAACAGGCCAGAAGAATGTATGTAACAGCAATGAAGATGTATCTGGAAAGCCACTCCAGAGTGAACAAGAAAAAGAAAAGGGAGATTTATCTGGTGAAGACAGCAAAGATGAAAATCAGAATCATACTTTGGAGAACTCCAAGGAAACTGTGACTAATCAGGATAGAAAAACAAAATCCTCTACTTGTATAGTACTCTAACACTATTACAGTATGCTAGACGTTGACAGTCTTAAAACACATACTGCAGTTTATACTTGAAAACTATGACTTGCTAGAGCTGTAGATGGTTGCTTTTTTAACTGATTTGATTGCTGTGATTTTAAACATGAGGACCATTTTCTTGGTATTTATTGGTAATTTTAATAATGACGATTGATATGCTTATCCAAATATTGCTGGAGTGCTGTGGCCTTAATTGTTCAGTGTGGTAAAGCAAAATATATTTTTTGTGTGAAAAGTTGGAAACAGGCATTTCATATTTTTTTGCTAAGTAACTTTATTATGTTTCAGTCTACAGGGTGACCACTTTCAGTATGATACTAGCACAAAACTATAAATAATTTGCTGTAACATTTTATTTGGTTTTACAAACTAGGTAAAAATACTACTTTGGATTCACAATTTAAAGAGGGCACTCAATTTACTCAGAAAAATAACACCTTTCTGTTTTGACTTAGAAAAATAGCAATAAAACTCCAAAGTACTTAACATGTAGGCCCCAATTCAAGAAGTTACCTAAGTATGTGTCTAATTTCATATGTGACAGTAGCGCTATTAGAAACAGACCTAGCAGCAATGTAAATACTTAAAGTAACTTGCCCAGTTGGGACTTGCAGAAAGCCTTCATTTTGGAGAGATGCTGAATGCCCTCGGTCCTGCTGAAACCAGTGCAAGTTGAGGGGACCGTTCCCTCCCAGAATCAGTCCCGGTAAAAACTGGATGATGTTACTGTTTCCCTCATTCNAAGTACTTAACATGTAGGCCCCAATTCAAGAAGTTACCTAAGTATGTGTCTAATTTCATATGTGACAGTAGCGCTATTAGAAACAGACCTAGCAGCAATGTAAATACTTACTTTAAGTAACTGGCCCAGTTGGGACTTGCAGAAAGCCTTCATTTTGGAGAGATGCTGAATGCCCTCGGTCCTGCTGAAACCAGTGCAAGTTGAGGGTACTGTTCCCTCCCAGAATCAGTCCCGATAAAAACTGGACGATGTTACTGTTTCAGTCGTGCTGTAACCCCTCATTCATCGACCACCCATAGCTCAGTCTCCAGCGAAGCTTTCATTGTAGGAAAACAATGTGATCATGTATACAAAAACTGAAAAAAAGGTGTTGATACCTATTTAAATAAGAAAAACCTTCCTTAGTGTGGAGAATTCTTCAGGTTGCTTCCTGATGTTTCTGTTTCTGTTTTTAGCCTAGGTGAAAGGCTTGTGAGAGAACAGCTTGCTGCCCGGTGAGCTCTTTTCTACCCATGAGCCTGTTTCCTGCCTAAAGTTACAATCCTTTGTGAAATTAAGATTAGTTACTATTGAATACATGGAGACTACAAGCAGATCATTATGGGCTAAATATCCATGGTTTTCTCAGGGAAGCTGCCTTTTCTTCAGATGAAGACTAAGCAGCAGAAGTAGGAATCCTGTTACCGGTAAAGATGAGCAGGATGTTTGTTTTTAGAATTAGTCCAAGAAACAGAAATGACAAATGCACTATTCTGATGACCAGCGTGGCCTTTAGATAAGATTGGATTTCCAAAAATTCAGTCTTGATAAATAAGCAATATGAAGACATCTGCCCTACCATGATAAATCTGATCCGAAGTCTGTTTGCCCCTTACTGAAATACACTTTTATGAACACACAAGCTCTGGCACTAAATATAAAATCAAGAATTTATGCTAAACTGTGTGCTTTTCAAAATACTTTACAAGGGTCAGATGATTTTTAAAGAAAACATAGGAAAATACTATTTAGTTTCATGGACGTATGAACACATTTTAATTTGCCTTTGTTCTGCCTCTGATTGATCTTTTTTTTTTGCCTAGAATCAGAGTAGTCTAAGTTTTATGTAACACAGTCAACAAATATCTCTGTGCTGCAGTAGGCATCATATTAAAAACCTGGATGCTTGGGTTTCCCTTTGGTAGAGTTAAGATACTTTTGTTTTGATCTGTTATTTTCCTTTGGGCTACTATTTACATGTATTCCTGTTTTCTGGAATGCACGTGTGGTTTCTGTCCTTCTTGGATACTGTTGTGAATAGGAAAGAAGTGGAAAGGGAAGTGGAAAGGGAGAAATAAACTAAATGGTATTCTCATTCACTTAAAAAAGTTTCACTTTTTTTTAAAAGGCAAGAGAATCAATCACAGATGTTGTTACCATAGGGAGAATTTCTTTATTCTAAACATGAGTTGATATGGAGAACATTGTTGTTTTAGAATGGGAGCTGCCCTTAAATCTAATGCTACAAAGATGACATAGCTGATTCTAAGCTGCTGGACATGAGCGCAGGTTCTCTGTTTTGCTGGTCTACCCACTTCCCTTAGGGAAAAGCAGGAGCAAATAAATCCACTTAATGTATTCTTACATGCCTTCCTCAGGAATAAGGAGTATGGTTACAAGTTCAGGGGAGTAAGTTTCATGTCTGTGTGTACTAAGTTAAAATATTTTAAGTAAATTCACTATTCATATGATAAAATTGTCCATTTTTTATTATTATTAAAAGGCTTTCATCAGCTGAATGATAGCACATGGTACTCAGGTAGAAATATTCTTAGCATATTCTGCTATAATTTATCTTACTTTCCCAAATGAACTATATGAATTTAAATCTCTATTCCTAATTCTGCTATAATTTATCTTACTTTCCCAAATGAACTATATGAATTTAAATCTCTATTCCTAGCTTTTTCTCAAATGTCACCTTCAGAATCACCACTAGGTGGAGGTTTTGTTCTTCGAAGCTGTAGCTGTGTCAGCCAGTCTCTGAAGCCAGTGATTTTCCTTCCCCTGGCCCCCAAAAAGCAGTTAAACATATTCAGCCTTTATCAGATCTTCTAATTCAAAATTATCAAAAAAAAATGCACATGTTCTGGATTATCATCCCTTGTTGCTATGAAGTACTCGAAGTTTTTATATAGGGTTTTTTATACATATATATTTACAAATAGGCAAACATGTAAGCATACAATCACTCATATATTTCTGAATGTATACAGAGATGTTCAGAGTTGGACAGACTCTAGTATAAGTTTAGCTACATGTGTTGATCTAAAAAGAACTGCTATTCTTGCATGTACACGTGCATTAATACATATGTACGTGTGCATGCTTACGAATGTTCAAACGTGTACATGAACTTTTGAACTTTCCATTCCATATGTATAAATATGTATATGCATATTTGCTGGTTTCAGGGAGCACAGGAGTAATTTATCCTTCTACCATTTCTGTAAGTTTATCAGAGAGAAGAGAAGATATTCCCCAAAGGAATGTTGTTATCACAGTAAACTTCCAATTATAACACTGATGTAGAAATAGAAAAGAAGACTCNCTACCATCTCTGTAAGTTTATCAGAGAGAAGATATTCCCCAAAGGAATGTTGTTATCACAGTAAACCTCCAATTATAACATTGATGTAGAAATAGAAAAGGAGAGAAGACTCTGTTTAGATAGTGCTTTATATACCCAAAATCACAGTGATATGTCAGACAAAGTCTGTATAACGTTTTCCTTTCTTTTCCAGGAAATGGTTATATAATACACAAACTGTGTCTAATCTTCATCTCTTAAGAAAGATTAAGTAATGCTATTTAGCATTAGGGTAGCTGAAGTCATTGGAATTCTTGTCATAATTTTTAAACCAATTCATGCCCTGATAATCACATACACACGCCCATGTTTTATCGCTATTGGTTAAATATGAGCTCACTTTAAATGTACTCATGACTAAGACACTCACCTGTGCAGCTCTTGACAACTGGCTTTTGACATCTGACATTTCTGGCATTTGCTCAGTGTATTAAAAGCTGCTTTTTACTCAGGAAGCACATTCTGTGCCAATCTGTTGGGTCCTGGCTGACTCAGAAAGTTGAAGTTCTTAGAGCAACACAGTTACACTAGCACTGCTGATCCTACTACTGCGATTTCTCTAATCCAAAAAGGAAGGATTTACCCCTCACTCTGATTTATGGCATGCACCTTGCAGCATGGATGCTTAACAGTATAGAAAAAAGAATGACAGAGAAATCTAGAATATCTGAATTAGCAGTGCAGAGGACCTCCACAGGAGTTAGATAATAAACTCCAATATTAAAAACATTAGAGAAAAAAAATAAAGCAAATGTTGGATATGAAAATGATAACCATTTACTGCATCCTTCAAACATTTTTCCTCTCTTTAAAATATAGCCGCTGAATTCCCTCAGAGTGCTTTTAAGAGATAAATTATTTATACTATTGTATACTACTAAATAGTTGTAAACTACTAGTTTACAACATTTTCACTAGCAGATATATCTAAATTCCTAAAAGTAAGGTAAAAAGTAGTGTCCTGATTAAGTATGATGAAACTGACCTGTGGCGAGAACTGGAGAAATTATTGCTTTGATTGTACAACTACTTTGCTCAACTTCTTATACAGAGGAAGTCCCACTCAAGCAGTCAGTCTGCTTTCCTTCTAAGGCTATGTTGAAATTATATTTTAATCGTGCAATGTACATACCAGTCTGTTTTTCAAGACCAGATAGTAATGACTCAACAGGAAGCCTGAAAAATCTGTATCTAGCTAAATCTGTTGTTCCTTTTGCACACAAAGTGTTCAAATCATTCTCAGTTTATATGAAAAGATTAGACACAGCTCTTTTTGGTCAAACTCATCAAAAACTAAAGAGAGTTAAAAATTTACAAGATGCTAACAGAGCTAAAGCTTTTTAAAAATGTTTTAGAACTCCTTGTTCAATACATTTATTTATTGTTAAACTATCTATCTACCGATATACCACATCCCATCCTCAGAAGTGTTATACATTGACGAGTACCCAGCTGAGAATCCAATATTCCCCCAAAACAACTTTCCTGATTTTGATCAGTGCCTACGAAATGCTGTGAGCGCAATGCACGTGCTCTACCAGATAGATGGAAGGGGAAAAGGGGGACTGATGTTTCCAAAGACTTGCTCTGTACGTATAAACTATGACCGCCCCTGAGCTTTATGTTGAAATCTTCCACAGCAAAGTCTTGCTTAGTGGCAAAACAGAGCTGGTCCAGCCGTCGCCTTTATGCCGTGGCAGGAAGGGAGAGCGCGAGGCCCCCAGGAAGCGGAGAGATCCAAAAAGACTCAGTGGGGCAGCACAGAAGTAGATGGCGATGGAAAACACAGGCAGGGCATGCTGACTGGAAAAGTATTTCATTTCCCTGAAATACATTATTTCTATAGTCAGGCATATGAATTCTTACATATTTTTTGTCAAGGACTGTATCATTAAGTTTTAGGTCTGATCTAAAAAAGAAAATACCTTCTTAAGTATTTAAATATTTCTTAAGATTATTGTCACCTCCAGCTCCTCATCTCAGCTGTGCCCTCACCAGAACCTCCTTCCTTTCCCTTTTTTTCCTCCATTTTTTTTTCTGTCATTTCAGCCTCCTGCTTCTTTACCCTTTTGTCACAGTTTCAGAAGCTTCCCCACAGCAGCATTTTGTAGAGCATTTTATTTTCAGCTCCTTCAGAGCTGCACATCCTCCTTCAGCAAGACTATTCAGCAGGATAAAAACACCCATGCTGCTGTTTCCTGGATTGGGCCCCCACTTTGTCATCCTCTCATCATGACTAATTGTAGCGCAGCTCCGGCTTCCAAGACCTAATTACATGCAGCTGTGTTGCTGTTTTTTTCTTTTACCATTTGGAGGAAAACTTTAATCAGATTGCTAAGTGTTGTTAGGGATTGTACTCTAATGAATTTCTTTCTTCCCTCAAAAGCTGCATTTTATTTTCACAGTAACCACAGTGAAGTTACAGCTAAAGATACAGACTGACAAAATAACTCATGAACCTCTATCAAAAATAGCATGAAAGATAAATTATATGCTTAAATTAACTCCTAAGCATAATCAGAGTGTATCTTTTACCTCCAAAAGTGCTTTTACTGTGTGCCTAACTATGTATTAAACTGAGACTCCTTTCGTACTGTAATGTTGGTTAATTTTAAAATATAATGTCATTGAATCTGCAACTGCATTTAATTTTCTTCTAGATAGTCAAAAACTGTGAATCTTCAGTGAGAACCATGATGCTTATTGCTTATGTAAAGCTAGTAGTCACTGGAATTGCAAATAACTACATGTTTAAATATTTGCGGTATTCTCTATTTGAAAATTAAAATGGGAAAATGACCAAAGCTATGCTTTCAAATTCAATAAATGTGATATTTGCTTAATACATTCCCAGTACCAAATTCTTTTTCCTATTAAAAGTTTTCTTAAAAAGTACTGTACAAAAATGTAATTCATGATACTTCGACAAGGTTTCCTGATTAAAGATGCCTTCAACTTGTCCTGCAAATTCCTCAGTTTGGGGGTGATTTTATGTAGCTAACATTCTAACAAGGACATAAAGTAACAGACGCATCACCTCTAAATTCCAGAAACAAATCCCGCCTGAGTGAAGGCACCTCTCTGTGCTGCTGTGTTCCAAGGCCAATTTCCCCTAGTCCCTAAAGGACACATTCTCACCGCTAGTTATGCTCACACTGGCATCCAAATTGGAGCTGTAAATTTGAGCAATGCTGGCACTGCTGCGATTGGGAGTGTGTCAAAACAGCTGATGGAGAAGGTGCAGCTGCATCAGGGTTTTGGCCAGCAGCAGTTCCTGTTGCAATGTCACCGAATTAGTGCGGACCCTCTGCTCTGAGGAAGAGCATCTCGTTGAAGGGTTCTGGAAATGGGTGCCATGAAGGACAGACATCGAACAATAGCAAGAGGTAACTGAGCAGCTGCTTCGGCTACCTCCATCCCGGCAGCGCATTCCAGGCTGAACTTTAGCTTGAGTCTTGCAGCACAGATTGTCACTAGTTATTACCGATTTCTAGCTGTTTACTTTGGTATCTTTTATGATATCTATGCCAATAATAACAGCCTAAAACATTTCCTCATTCTAAACNTCCAAATTGGAGCTGTAAATTTGAGCAATGTTGGCGCCGCTGCGATTGGGAGTGTGTCAAAACAGCTGATGGAGAAGGTACAGCCTAAAGCATTTCCTTATTCTAAACCTTATTCTTCTGCTTTTCAAACTAAGTAACATTGGCCTTTTTAATCTTCCCTTGCTTTGGAGAAAGCTCCCACTCACAGCACCCATCGGATTTTTACTAGTGACCAACGTGAGCCCATGTCTTCCTCAGGCCGCTCTGGTGCAGCGAGCCTCAACAGCAGCCCACGCTGGTGCCTCCTCTCCCCTGGCATCCAGATGAGCCCTTCCCCTTAGGTAAATGACTGTCCTTCTGCAAGTTGGTGTTCCTTACTGCTAAAGCAATAATCCAAGGTAGTATTTCCCTGTCTGTGTTCTGCTGCAAATATTGCGGCAGATATTCCCAGGAAGAAGGGTGTCTTTAGGATATTGACTCCCTTACTGCCTTGGCCTACAAAGTCTTTACGCGCAGCAGAGCAGCTGGGGCCAGGGCTTTCCCAGACCTTCAGCACTTTACAGCACGCATTAGATGCTCCCTTTCTAAGGTAGGAAAATGGCATTTACTTAAGTGGAGCCACAGTCAAGCTGCCAGGTCTCCAGCTTTAATCGTAAGTCTTCAAACATCCACAGAGCTCTGCCTGAAGCCCTCGCTGCTGCAGGCCAGGGCAACTAGTGAATTTGCTTTCATCTGAGAGCAAAAAAAAAAAAAAAAAAAAAAGGAAAAGAAAATCCCTCTAGACTTTGTGGTTATGGAAGAAGGCCCGGAAACGCGACCTGACACCACCCTGGCAGCTCCAGAAAGCTAATGGCGGGCACAAGGGCTTCCAACTTCTTGCTCAACCCCGTAACTTCTGAGGATCTGCCGCTCGGCTTCTGCCCGCGCCGCGCAGAGCAGGACCACGCGGGCCAGGGCCGTGCGGAGCAGGACCATGCGGGGCAGGGCCGTGCAGGACCGGGCCGTGCGAGGCTGCTCCGCTCGGAGCGCGGCCGCTCCCCGGGCTCCNGCGGGACGCACGTGTGCGCGGGGCGGCCGCCCGGGGGGCGCAGCGGGGAGCGCCTCTGCCAAGGGCCGGCGCCAGGGCTGCCTGGGCGCGCGGGAAGCGAGGCGCGTTTTCCGCTGTGGGAGGCAAGAGGGTGAATCTAGCCGAGCCCTCACGCTTCCAGCAGGGACAGCCTGTGCTGTTTCGCGTGCGGCTGTTCGCGCGCGCTTCAGCACAGTTTGAAGTAAGTGGCAGTTCGGGCCCCCTTGCGTGGCGAAGGGACGCGCGGCTCCTCCTGCCCCGCTGAAGCAGCTGTGTCCGGCCAGCCCGAGCGCTGCCGCCCCGACAGCCGGCGCGATGGAGGCGGCGCAGCCGGCGCGCGGGGGCAGCCCGGCAGGTGAAGCCGTTGCGAGCGCCCGCGGCGGCGCCGGGTGCCGCTCCACAGGCAGGTGCGTTCGGCGGGGCAGAGCGACGCGGGGCCACGCAGAGGCGCCCGGTGCCGCCCGGGCGGGGTGCGTGGCCGTGGGCACCGGGTGCCGTCGGTGCCGCGCAGTCGTGGCGAGCGCTGCGTCCGCGGAGAGGCGTACAGCGGCAGAGCCCCGCGTGGCCGTGGCGGTTCTGTTGCTGTTGGCATCCTTCGCCTCGCCTCTTCCCAGCGTGAAAGATGCTGGAACGGGTTTGTGTGCCTGCTGCACAAAACACTAGTGTTGGGCACATCGTCTGCTAAATCAACAGAGACAGCAGAAACTCCTGCGCTGGTGTTTCTGAGGATGGTTGTGCTGCCAAGCTCCGTGTTACCCTCTTAGGAGGGCTGACTGCTCCGCTCTGCGGTTTGGGTGGAAGTCGGTCTGCAATTAGTTTACAGTGGATGCTAATATCCCGTAGTTCTCGTTTCTTCTTAAAAGGACGAATGTAACTTCTCCTATGTCAAAAATCCCATTTTCGCACACAATAGCCCGCCTGTTTCAGCTTGCACTCATTTGAAAGTCCAATTTTCCTCTTACGCTTAGAGGCTCCAAGGAGTTCTTAAATCATCAGCAGCTGTATTTGTAAACCCTACTGCAGAGTTACGTGTCCAGGTTCCACTTCTTTTCTTTGTTTTTCTGTATGCTAGGCAAACTATGCAAGAGCCTTTCAAATCTTTATTCCCAATATGAACGCTAATGAAAATCTCAATGTGCCCTTAATGGCACCACGTTGGTCTATAATTGTGCAGCTAGTCACAGAGCGCCACTGCGCAGACTAAAATAGCTTCTCTGAAAAGGGCTCCGTGGGACGCATGTGCCTCTACGCCTCCTGCCTACAAATTATACATACATACACTGTGTACAAACTGTACCGCGCATGCATGTTAATGCACTGTTACCAGGAAGGGGACACTTGTCTGTTTTGTAGGTGAAGCCAAGCACTCTTATTTTGGATTCAGGCAAAACTTCTCATTTTTCAATAGCAGCTTGTAAATATCAGAAAACAACCTTATCAGCCCTTGAATCAATAAATTGCTAAAACTGAAATTCTTAAGACTGGAGCATCTGTGGTCCATAACCTAAATACCATGATAGGCAGTTTATTAAATAATAATCAATTTAGGTACCTAAGCAGCTTTCTGTGGCATTTGATGGCAGACAGGAAGAATCCAAACCATATTCTGTATTTCAAAAATCCAGACTGTGGAAATGTCATTGAATTACCGATATATCTCTTTGTGATTAGGGAGGAGATTACAAAATAAATAAAATTGTTTAAAAAAAGCATTTGAAGCTGCTGCTACATTATGTGAAAGCTGTCCTTTCAAATCCTGAAAGGATTCCCATGGTCTTTTTATACATACTTTGTTACCTACAGAACCCATAATATATATACTCTGATGAAATATCTCTGATGGCACCAGTAAGACAAAGTGTTTGTTCTTCCTGAGCATTTTGGAGACATGCTTTTTGGAAGTTAAAAAAAAAAAGGGTTCAAACCTCTTCCTTAGGGATTAAAGAGAAAGATAGATGAGATCAGCTTTTTGGTGACTCTTTCTCATCAGTCTCTGATCTTCCTCAGTTACCCATCTTTTCTTTACTAGCTTCTCAAGCTGTGAAAAATAAACGTAGATTCCCACTCTGTTGTCATCAGAGCTCTGCCTGAACCCCCTCCAGTAGCACTAGCGGAAGAATTTTTAAAAACTCTGAGATGTAATTTGCTCAAGAGTAGTATATACATGTGGTATATTCATAAGCATGTGTATATAACTGGATTCAGTATTTATGAATAGACACAAGTCTTAGGCTTTGGAAAGGGGGCGTCTCTGGTGAGAGCCTTTAGGGCTACAGCCAGAGAGGGAGATGCTCCCTGTCCAGGTGAGTTTATACTTCTAATATACAAAGAGTAGGAGTAAAAATCTGAAGAAGGGAATATTTGAGATTGCTTACAGTCGCATGGCAGGCTTTAAAAAAATCTGGCATGGGTGTTGATACCTTGATTCCCACGCCTAGTTCTTGTCTATCAGCCTGGATAGGTGGCAGGACAGTCCCAGGCCCTTGAGCAGCTGGTGCTTTGGGCGCATTGCTAAGGATGGAGCCTGATCTGTCAGCTGAGACTTCTTCTTTGGGGCTTTTTAATGCGCTTTGCTGTCCATCTTCTAAGCTTGGAGAGAGTTTTCATAGAAGTACCGCGATCCACTGGTGTTCTTGGTGCTGTGCACCCTGCAAAGCTGAGCGCGCCCGAGTGCTATCACGGTGGGGTGGGTGCAAGACCTATGCTGTCTAAATGCGGAACAGGAAGGCAGTGTCTGCCCTCACATAGTTTGCAGTCCAAGACAAAAGACAGCATGTGAATACAGGCAGATGAACGTGTCCAAAGGCACAGCTCTATCCAAATAATTGTGCTTTGGACCAGTTGGTTCCTTCTAAAGTTCCAGATAGCAGAATGACTTTGTGTGAATGAATAAATACCACTTCCACCAGCAGGGAAGCCTAAGAAAAATGATATTTCAAACTGTCCTTAAGTCCAACATATATGTTTGATTTGTATTAATAGAGATTTTTGAGTCATTCCTTGACTCTGCATATTTTCTTGGGTGAAGTGGGACATCTTCATGAGCTGTAGTGATTCCTCACTGAAAACTCCTCATAGCTTTAAGTGTTAGCACAGCTCAGTGCATTTCCTTCTGAGTACACTGTAAATAATCAGGTTATCAAGGCTGCACTGGGGGGCCTGCCCAGCCTGCTTACCGTTGAGCAGCATCTGGGGGCTTCCGTGCCAGGAAGTCTCAAGGAGGTTTCACCTAGACCAACAGTGGGATTGCAGCAGTTTTCTGAGAGGTGCTCTTGATGAGCTGTTCAGCTGTCTGTTTTTTTTTTTTTTTGCAGTGAAAAATACCTCGCCAAGGAGTGCGGGCAACAAAACCGAACTGGTAGCAGTTAGTGTTGGCATCTGCAGGCAGCCGTGTCCGTTGCTGCAGTGGTAAATGGTAGCAGACATGACCAGCGCTTCCCGAATATGTAAAGGCTGGAAGTACTGTTTGTAAAACCTTGTAGTGGAGTTTGCCATCAGTACAGGGGTAGTTCTTGGCTGTGAAAGTGTGGGTGAGTACACAGCTTGAAATATCTTAAAGAGTTTGGTAATGTTGAGATGCATTTTACTGTAGTCTCCTCATGCCCCAGAGAGTTGAAACTGGTGCTTGTAAATAAACAGGAACGCTACTAAACCATGCTTTTTCCCCCGTTGTACAAATATGAAAGAGATGGGTAAGAATGGGGACAAATTTGTGGCTGTTGTAAGGGTGTGGGGAACGAGATTGGGCACGTTGTTGTGTCTGCGTTCTGCTGAATAACCACTGGCTTGGAAACTAGGGCTCTGTTATGTATTTGATATATAACCTTAGGCAAGTTGCTTGGGCTTTGAGGTGCTAACCTGCTTTCCTGGTAGGTGCTCAGCTGTATAAAACAGGACTAGGACTGCTATTGCAAGAGATACTGCAGTTAATACTGTCGGGCTTTGCATCTCTCATGGTCCTTCTGTGGAACTAATGAGAATATAAATGATTTTTACCAGCTGGGGTCACAAATGACGTGTTACCCTAGCTACTGGGTGATTTTTTCTGCTTCTGAAATAGCCATATATATATATATTTTTTTTGCTTTTAATTTTCTATTTCAAATGATTCTTTGAATGGATTCAAATGAATTCCTTTAGTGTGCTGGGAATCATCTGTTTCTCAAGGCATTCACTTCACTTACTTACATTTTTTTAGTTCAGTAAATTAAAAGCTCGGCTTACAGAACATTGCTGGCTGGCCGTGAGCTCCCTGCCACCGTTTCTAACTATTAGTTATATTTAAAGGAGCGCCGTTAAAGCTGTTGAAACTGGAAATTTATGCAGCAGTACCTTGAAAGTGGCTCCAAATTACAGGTTTCGACTTCCATGATTCTGATCTTTCCTGTAGCTTGAAATAGCTACTTACAAACTCTGCCAGTGCTTGAAACAGCTTCAACTTGTCATCCCGCGTATCTTTGCATGCAGAGAGGCAGGATTTTTGTATTGCTTGAGATGCAATTGCATTGCCCAAGTTAATAAATATGGGAATCTCATTTCTACCACTGTCTTCCATAGTTTATCTGCACAATCTCGATAAGATTTTTCTTACGCCTGAAAATAAATTGCGTATAATTTGCCATGCACACATGTGGAAAGAAGAGGCATGTAGAGGGGAGCAGATGAACAGTGAGCAATCCTTCCCCCAGCCACCATCATCTTGCCAGTGTTTCTTCCTCCTTTAGCAGTTCTTATCCTGGTGGAAATTTTAAAAATGTTTAAAACTCGAGTTGTGGGCAAGACCTGGAGCCCTGTGAAGAGGGCAGGGGACGTAGGGGAGCGCGGGAGAGCCCTCCAGCACTGCTGTGCCGAGCTGAACACGTCACCCAAACCTCTTGGTGCCAGACTAGGGCTAAAATTAATCTTCTCTGCTGGTAAGCTTGTTCCAGAAGAAAGTTTCTTCTTGTTTGGCTCTGTTTTTGTTGTTTTTTTTCCCTCCGTGTTATATACACAGAAGTCATTAGAAAGACTGGCAGCGGTGCTGTGTTCCCGGGTTTGGCAGGCTAGCATTTACCAACAACCCTTTATCCTTTCTTTTTTTTTTTTTTTTTTTTCCTGAGTAATGTTTTGATGTCTCCTTCTCCGTTGCGAGAAACAACCTTGAAAAGCATCCACTTTACCTTCCTTTGTACCCTTTCCCAAAAGTCTTTTTTTCTTTTTTTTTGTGTGTGTGTTTTATTTTATTTTTCCTCCCTCCTGCACACCCCAGCCAACTGCAGCTCATCGCCCTGGTGAGCGCTGCTGGCAGCTGCCCTCGGTGTTTGCTCAGGTGCTGCCCAAGCAGCCGCACGCGCGACGCGATGCTGCGCATCCATGGATCTGAGCTCATTGATCTTTGATCTGACGTGGCCCTTGACTTGTGACTTTGCGAAGAGTGCACCTATGCTCTCCAGAGGGGCTGAAGAAAGTTTTGTAGCTTTTAGGAAAAATATATTGCAGTGGGATTTGTCACTGTCCCTGAGCAGGGGGGTTGGACTAGATGATTTCTAGAGGATCCTTCTAACCCCAGCCATTCTGTGATTATGTGAAATTGCAGTGGATAAAAACATGTGTTTGTGTGGAGGAATTCTCAATCATCCAAATTACATACATTAAGTAAAATGTGTTACAATTCATTTTATTCCAAAGCCACTGAACTTACTATGCTGCGATAGAAGGAAATCTATTTTTCGGTCCTGACTGATTTGAAATTTTGCACAGCTCTTAAAAGGCACCTTAAAAACTGAGAAGGGAAACTCACTGGATTCATTTGCCGCTTAACACCCTTGTGTTGCTGTTTTCAGGGGATGCCTTTTCCTTTTGAGGTGGAAGATTCAGACGTGTTGTACATAGGCACACTAGCAGTTGGCCTCACAGTTGGGAGGCGATCACGTATTGAGGCTTCTCCCTTCTTTTGCGCTTCATCGTGCTGCATGGTGCACCCGAGCCCACGTCTAACCAAGGCGGACTGGCAAAGTGAGTCACTGTTAGCAGCGTCTGCCTCCCTTCTGGCTGTCCCGTGGGAATTTGAACCTACTGCGGACTGTGGTCTCTGCGGGTGACCCTCAGGGCTTCTCTGTCCAGCCAGCTGACAGTGACTTGCCAGATGGGATGAGACGTTGCTTCCAACTCCTGCGTCGGAGTTAAGTTGTAAGCCTGGGCCAATTAAATTTGTCTTCAGAAAAAATATTTTCTTTAGGGAAAAGAAAAGCAAATTTGGGGCATCGTGCTTGAAAATATGCACCTCATTTGAATCTCTCTCATCTCAAGACCATCCGTTGTGGCTGCCTCGCTCTTCTGTGTCCCTCTTGAGCAAAGCAGGCCAAAATTAACAGGCCTCTATCCAGCTATTCTTCAAAATTAAAAACATTCTGGTTCAGAGACATTCATTGTCCTTAGCTACCCAGAGGCAGCTACCAGAAACAATATGCCTGCCATGAGCTCTAGGGGCAATGCAGTGTTTAAAAAAAAAAAAGAAAAAGCTCTTTTTTTTTTGCCTCCCACACTTTTATTTCTGGTAAAGGAGTGGATATGGGTGTCCCAGGAAGTTAACTCATGCTAAATTGGAGCTATCCAGTTAATTTTTACATTTTGTGCTTATTGCAGTCATGTAAATGTGGTGTTCCTTCCTTACCCTGACCTCTGCCTGCTGTGGACTTGGGAAGAATTATTCCTTCCTTCTTCATTACTTCCCAAGAACCTGGTTGCTACTTGGGAGGAGCCTTTTGGGTCTGTTCTAGCAGTGGTTGTGATGATACCCTGGAAAAAAGGGAATTCTTTTTTATCTGTATAAATGCTGTTTGGGTATGCAGATGTCCAGCTTTTATCTGTGTTGCTGTTGGGGATTTGGAGGAACAGTTGAGTCCGCAGTGATTGAAGGTGACTAGGACATGCGTAGCATCACTGGCTTCTATCTCAGCTCACCTGAAACCCTTGATTCAACTGACCAACAGTGGGCTTTTTTTAATCTTAAAAAGTGCAAAAAAATCAGTGTCTCCATTTAAAAAGAGTTTGTGTGTGTGCCTTGTTGTTAGTTAAATACATTTCATATTATAGAAGCAAGGAAGAAGAGGTGACTTGTTGAAGGTGTTGTGCTGGCATCTGACTGGTAGTTTGCTGCTGCTTCATACCCCTGATTTCTTTTTTGTGATATTAAGGAGGTTACTTAACCTGTGCTAGCTTCTGTTTTGTAAAATGGAAGTGATGGGGACTATCTGGTAGGAGAGAGCACTTGGAAAACTGTGCTTGGAAAAAAACAGAGCTATAAGCACCAAGTATTATTATTGCTGTTGTATGTGCAATGCATCACATTAAGTAGAAGTGTGTGTTTAGCTATGAAACTGTTGCAGGACATTCCCATATCCCTTTGAGGAAATGTGTGGTCTGTGTCCGTTCTGGACTTACCCATGTGCTCTTCTGGCCAGTTTCTCTGTCTCCCCCAGCATTGCTTTGGATACAACTTCTGTTTCAGCTGGTGTCAGGAGCCACATTTTGAATTTCTCATTGATACTTGACATATATCAAGGTTCTTGAGTTTTCGAGTAGGATCTTTAAATGGCCTCAAGGCCTTTCAGACCTGTAAGAGCCCAGCACCGCCCTAGGATGTCATTGCAGGCCTGAGAGTTGTTCTACTTTCTTATTAGTTGGCTACTATTCTGTCCACTGACTGCGGTGGAAAGCCACCTCAAAATCATCAGCCTTTACTGGGGCACTGATTCAGATTTGCCAGTGGAAAGCAATAAGAGCACTAAATCAAGGAGTGACTGGGCAGTTAGTTTCTCGTTATTAGCTGGGTGGTCCAAGTCATGAAGATGTTTTCCAGGAGCCATGCAGACTCCCAGTCTGAAAGGAATATATATTTTTTTTTAATGTGAAATAAAAATGGGTAGTTGAGACAGACAGTGGGCTGCAGAATCAGATCTTTTCCATCTGAAAAGAAAAAAGGGTGGGGGTGCAGCAGCTTTTAGATTTCTCGCTTCTGCAGAGCGGGCTTTAGAGTTGGGGCCGTTGAGACTCAGGTCTTGCCAACGTCCAGCAGCTCTTCTGGAGTATAATAATTCTTACTAATGATTTAGATAATCTTTTATGAGAAAATTATTAATGGCTTAGTGCTTTACGAGCTTTTTTTTTTCCCCAGTGTTCAATGCGCTTCCTTTTTACACTCATATTTAATGTCTATTTGACATGTTTTCAGCTTGTCTGTCTCAAACTCAAATCTGCAAACTCAGATCTTGTGAGTGAATTTTCCAGGCCTTGATGCTTCTGTCAGACGGACCATGCAGGGAGAAGTTTAATGGTATTGCTGTGCTCCATCTATGAGGAAAAAAAGAACAGGTGCTCTTTGCTCTATGCCCTGCGCCTTTAAATTGCAAAACATCCTGAAGCTCAGAGAAGGAAGCCCTGATAGTGTGACTAGGAAACAAACAAAACCCTATCTCTGTTATTAATAATAATAATAATAAAGTCTGTTCTGCTGTGAGTTTGGCTTTCTCTTTTTGAGATCCTCTAGTTACTGTCTTCAGGGTATTTATGAAGCTTAAGAAATTTTTCCGTATTCTGTACTAAGCTGCTTTTGATAATAACTAAAATTCTTAGAACAAGTGATTAAAGGACTATATCCTTATTATTGTGAGTAAATCCTGACCTCATAGCTGTAATTCGTAACTGCCAGCTTGCTTGCCGGGGTTGATCGTTCCTGCCAAACCGTCTTCACAATCAGCCCCCTCTTAGCCTAAGTGGCCTGGAGAGCAGTAATCCTCTTGTAACAGAGCTGCACTTAATACTTGCTACCAAACCCTCCAGCTCTGCCCTCTTGCCGACAGTGTGGCCACTGTACAAAGTGCTTCCCAATGTATTTCAAAAAACTCCTGGTTTGTCTTGAGAGCAGAGGCGTATGGTCCCAGGATGCTGCCCTGTGGATGGGAGCCAAGGTGGGCAGGTCTCTCCATGGCTGGGATTGAGGCGCCTGAAGAGCCGGAGAACTGTCTTTTTGTGTTGAGGATTGTTGTGCTGGCCAAGGCCTTTGGATATCTGAATATATTTCTCCAACCCCCGCGATGCGTAAAAAACCNCAGGATGCTGCCCTGTGGATGGGAGCCAAGGTGGGCAGGTCTCTCCATGGCTGGGATTGAGGCGCCAGAGCGCCTGAAGAGACGGAGAACTGTCTTTTTGTGTTAAGGATTGTTGTGCTGGCCAAGCCCTTTGGATATCTGAATATATTCCTCCAACCCCCGCGATGCATAAAAAACCCTTTTACATTTACTAAAAAACATTTACTACAAAGATTAGGGAAAATTCTGTTACATGCTGTCTTCAAGCTTATAGGTTTTGAAAAGCCAAGTATAAGAATTGCCAAGTACAGATTTCTCTGCAGAAAAGTTTCTCTTAGAGTCCCTCTCTGACTGCTTTGGTCATCTGTGCAGTTTCTGGTTAGTCACAATGAATTTTCACTCTTTCTTCTCTCTTCTAGAAAAGTGGCATTTAAATTATGGAAACTTGGCTTTGGTGCACTAGGTCATTAATTTAAGTGATTCTATTGGTATTGCCAGTTTGCTGTTTATATTAAATCAGCAATTAGCATTCCAAAGACCAAGAAAATCTGCTTGTAAAGGAAGAAAAAAAGATTTAATGTTTATTATATGTATACAGTTTCTAGTTTGGAGAACTGGAAAGTGCAGATTTCCTAAGTATTCTTTTGTGACAGTAATTTTTTAGTATAAAGCTGATATCTCTCACAAATCGCATAATTTCTGCAGATATAACCCGTGAGAATCACTAGAAGATCGAAGTCTGTTGTGTAAAAATATGACATTCATATTTTTTTGAAAGTTCTCATGACTTTTTTTAATGATACACCTATATCATAAGTGAAACGGGTGCGTATAAAACAATATCTTTGCAGGGGATCTTGTCAGATACACTCTCGGAAGGAAACTTCCTACTCTTTTTTTTTTTTTACGATGAAAGTAAGACCTTGGAGAATATGCTTTTAACTGAGAAATACCACTAACTAGGGCAATACTAGTGAAAAATGAACAATAATTTAGAGGGAGATATCTCCAATTTTCTTTTGAAAACTGCATCATTTCATGCTGGCTATACCAAGCTACTATTAAATCAGCTTGAGATTGTGATGAATATTTCTTATTTCAAGTAAGATGAGCCAGCCAGTTCTGGCCAGTTGGCTTATATAACTTCTGTGACTTTGCCTGTGACCACAGTGTAAACATTTGTTTGCTTTGAGACTGTTTGCATACCAGTCTTCAGAAATAAATTCACACCTCCTGAGTCTTGACTATGCTTAGTTACTGATTTTCTTCCCATTTTTCCCATCCATTTTTTCCTTTTTCTGTGCTAGTTTCTTACCTTCTTACTGCCTTACATAGCTGTAATATTCCCTTCAACTCTTCCTTGCGGATGCTATGCCTCGTCTTTCTCTTTCATGCCACTCTTAGGAAGTACTGTCAAAGTGTGAATAGCCTCGGACTTCTTAGAAAAGTATTTTTCTTCCAAGAGGAATTTCTAGTGCTGATACCAACAGCTCCCACTGCTTTCCCTGTTTGCAGGACATTTGCAGGTATCATGTCTTAAACAGCAAATTTTTGAGGGTGGGGGCTTTGCAGGGGCAAAAGATGCCTTTGGGCATCTCACTGCCATGTCCTCCTTGCAGTAGGTTGTACTGCTTCATACACAGCACAACTCCGCGTACTGAAGGGCAGGATTAGACCACAATGGGTAACTTCACATTTTTTCACTCCCTTCCTGCTCCTGTTTGCTGGGACCTTGTTCCTGGGGAGTAGACGTGGCTCCTGATGCTACTTTTCAAGTGTTGGGGAAGTGTCTGATTCTAAAACCTAGAACTATTTTCAAGGAAGTCTAATTCTTTCAGTCTTCTTGTAAAGGTTGTAAAATATACCATTTTTTTTTTAATAGCAAGTGACTTATGGCTAAAGAAAAGGGGGAGAAGTAGTGAATCTGGTGCTGTAGTTAGATATTGAGATGTGCCAGTTTCCACTGACTGCATTAAAAAAAGAAAATCCATTTTCTTCCATGTGTCATCAGTTCAGAATAGGTCAGGATTAGTTTTCCATTTCTTTGCAAAGTTCTCCCACTGGAACCTCTCATTAAGGAGAGCTGCAACCTATACATTCCTTGCCCAACTAGTTGGCTACTGGTGGTTTTACTTCTTTCCACAGAATGCCTAAAGGAATTATTTCTCTGGGTCTTCAAGAATATTAATGTTATGTGTAAGGAATAGCATTTGTTTGGTGCCTCGGGGTCACAGCTTGGTTAGGTGCTTTGCACATGCAGGGAGAAGATGCAGCTGTGCATCCAGGAGCAGGTCTGCCCTGCTGTCATCTCTGTCCTCTCGCCTTTTTCCCTGGAGAAAACCCAGTGGAGATGTGCATCCCTATGGAGATGTGCTCAGTGTCCAGGAATGGAAACCACTGATAGCATTTCACTGTTTCACATTAAGCTCAGAGGTAAGGGTGGCTTCAGCTGCACTTTCTCTGTTTGGTTGTGAAAATCTACCATGCATATGCACACCAAAAATCGAGCTGGAATTCACTTTCCCATGTACTTGCACATGCCTGCATATACATTTGCTTCTTTACTTCTTCCTTTTTATTTTTTCCAAACTCAAATTTATTTTAAGCAGAATGTGATGAAATTTCCACTTCCCAAGTCAATCACTTGAAATATCACAAGAGCATCCAAAGCAAATCACCCAAACTGGGATTCTGGGAGTGCATTCATTTTGTTTGTTTGTTTGTTTTCACTGGATATAAGGATAAATTTTAATAAAGGTTGTTCAGTTTTTAGTGCTTTAAGTTTATAGTGTATGGAGGAAAAAAGAAAAAGTTGCCTAAGGCCTTTGGTCCTTTTCTGGGTGTATAATGTAAGCGACGTGCACATGTGCGGCTCCCCCTAACGCTAAGTAGACAGTTTGAGTAAAAGCAATTGTATTTGCAGTGGAATATATGGAGCAGCCAGAGTTTTTCTTTCAGGAAAACAAGCTGCATCTGCACTCTTGGATAATTAAATGGTTTTATTTCCCAAAGCAAAAGTGACTGCCAGCATGTAGCCTTTGGGCACTTCCAGTCTCTCTTGCTAATTCTTAAACTTTTCTGTTCTGCTTTTGGCTTGTGCTTTAATACTGTCAACCTCAGAAAAAAACACCTGGCAGAGTTTTGTGTCAGCCATCTTTCTTGAAACAAGTTAAAACCTGTGACTTAAAGCACAATGTTTGCATAATAAATACTGAGACACAGTGCATTAATCCCCGTGCAGCCCTGCGGAGCCGCGCTTGCGATTCCTCTCCTGCAAAAACTGACACTAGCAAAAAGAGGAGGCAGAAGTGGCATGTGGCTGGCAGCTGCTCTGGAGCCCGAACGTGGCTATCCGGGTGTTTCTGTAAGGCAGGGAAACCTCTAGTCATCTCTGGAAATTAATCTGGGCTGCACATAGGATTACTGGGGATACTTTTAATTTTTAACTTTTATGGAAAGAGGAGAGCAAACATTATCTTTTGAGTGACTATATGTTTTGAATAGTCTTTGGTATGAGCAGACACCATTAGATTTTCTGCATTTAAAGAAGCTCTTTAATCAACCCACCTGTAGGAAGAGTCGAGGTGAATCGGTATCTCTGGCTGTAGATGAATTGATTTGACTGACTCTAGTCAGAACTATTCATTCTGTGAATTTTCCAGCCAAATATAAATGTATATCTGTGTATTTATAGATTACATATAAAAGATCAATAAACATCTATGGTTGGAAAGAGCTATATTTCAAAGTGTTCCAAACTGCTTGCAACAAAACACTTGAGTGGGCAGACGGCTTTTAAACATATTTAAATGCCACTGAAGCCAGTGACATCTAAGAATGAGCTCAGTGGAACTGGGACATGATGTTCCGTTACTACAGAATGGGATAAAACCCTGGTTTTCTGCTTTTATCACCATCATAAAATGATTAGAAATGTCTTCATACAAAGCAAAACCCTCTGATGTGAAAGTTATTAAGTGATTTCTGTTTCTTTTTCTGCCTCCTGGTACATGTCTTCCAGACTTCCGATGTCTTAATGTGGCCTATCCTTGCGTTACTGGAAAAAGTTTTATAATCTGCTAAATGTAAAGCCTACTTTTAAATTCCTTTATCTGATGTGGCTTCAGGTAACACAGAATATAAAACTCTGAGGCAAAAAATGTTTTAATTTATTGATGAAAACTAGTCATCCTCTTTTATATATATGTATACTTGGCCTGATGAGGTGTTTGAGTGTGGAAAGAATTCCCAACTGCTGTCCTGTTTCGAAGAATTCATGGAGGGCTTGTGGCCTGTTTTCCCAGTATCAAGAATAGCCGGGCCTCATGTCTGCAGACCAGAAAAGACGAATATTTAGGCTCATTTGTCCTGCTGTGTTTCTCTGTGTAACATGTCCACTTGCATTAGGAACCATATATTTTTTTTTAACACCATTTTTTCTTTTGGCCATACTATGAATTATAACTAAACTGAAATTTGTGTTAGCACTGTGTTTTTATGGTTGCTTTTTCTGTTCACTGTTTCCTAGCATTGTACCAGAGACTGGAAATGCACTGATCTTTTCTGAAGGATATATTTAAGTAAATTGGTGCTATATTTAAGGCCTCAAGCTTCAGGAGAGCATGAAGCTGCAGCTGGCACATGAGTCTTAGCTGCTGATTTTTACAGCAGTGCATACTGTAAATTTAGGTGGCCCCTGAAAAACCCTAGCAAAAGTGTGAGAAAGAAAACAGGCCAAAGAAACTCAGTGGTGGAAAGTGCCAAAATATTTTTTTCTCTCTCTCTAATTACAGGTTTGTATTTCAGTTGCAGCTTGGTGCTGTGTAATATCTGATTCCTTTGTGTAATCCATCCATTGCAGAAGTTCTGCCCATGTTGGTGCCTGTAAAGGTGGTGGGCCTTGGTCTTTAGCCCTTGCTCTCTCTGCTTAGGGGCATGGGCTGAAGAAAGAGTAATAAATTGAGAAAGTTGGACTTTGAGCAAAACTGAGGCGCAGCAGAAGTTGTTCCAACTTAAACTGTTCCCTTAAAGCTCATAGCATTTGTCTTCCTTCTCTGGCTAAACACAGAATGGCAAATTAGGAGCCAGTCTTGGGTAGCAATGTGACGTGCTCTCATCTCCGAGCTCTTGCAGGCTTCGTAACAGCTGAAGCGGAGGGTGGTTGGATATTAGAAATACCAGAAGGATCTTGTTCCATGCCTATTGAGACACAACTCTACTACACACACAACTATACTTCCCTTCCCTCCCTTTTCCTGTGCGCTGAAACCTGGGGCCAGGAGCCCAAGTGCTGGTTGGCAAGTGTGGAACGGAGCCGTCTGACAGCAGTGCGAGAAGCTGCGTTTGCTCAGTGCACGCTGTGGTCCTCGAGCAGCAGGATACTTCATGGGAGGCTTAACTTCACCTAAAATTTCGAGTGGAGTTAGCGTCAAACAAGTAGCCTTGAAACTGGTGAGACCACTTAAAAATTGAGGAAGTGCTGAAATGTTTTGATGAGCAAGGAGTAGTGAAGCCGAGTCTGGAGACTGATATGACAGCACGTGCAGTGGGTCTGGCAATCGCAAAATGCCAGCAAAACTGCCCTTGCAATGTTTTGATTTAGATTAAGCTTTGTGGAAATTAGTAACTGTTTTATGATTAAGTGTCTCAGGAACTTGCCAGCTTGGACACCTAATGAAAATGTTTTAAGAAATGCTCACATTTCTCTTCATAATGAATTATGTTTGCAAGAGGATTTTAACTTCACCTGAAAGCTGACTTGTCTCACTGCTACAGCTCCCCTAGGCCTGTTTTGCAGTCATATCTGTAGATTTCTTTACTTAGTGCAGGCTGCTGAGTGGCTGGTGGCAGTCTATCAGCAGGATAGACTGATAAAATCATAGAATCACTGTAGTTGGAAGAGACCTTCAAGATCATCAAGTCCAACCGTAACCGCACCATGCCTGCTAAACCGTGTCCCCAAGTGCCTCATCTACATGTTCCTTGAGCACTGCCAGGGAAGGTGATTCCACCACTTTCTGGGCAGCCTGTTCCCATGCTTCCCTACTGAACCTTTTCTCCTGGGCTGCACGTAATTTCGTTAAAACTGTAAGCCTTAATAAAACACAGGACAGGAGGAAGCTCTCCTGTGCTATCACCAGATAATAAGCGGTAGCAGTGATTTAGTGCACGAAGAAGTTGCTTCTGCCTAACACAGACGTGCCCGCCGGATTCCAGAGGTCCATCTACATAATTTTAAACTGCAAATTGAGGCATCGTTCTGTGGGTTTTGCCTATACACCACCGTAACAAAATCCACAGCCAGGTTTTGTAGGTTTCTGCTGCAATATAAACCATGACGTGTCACATCTATAAGGCAGCATGTTGTTCTTGACTTCCTGAACTACCCAGATTTTATGCAGTGGTAATTTTAATTAAGTACTTAATCCTTGTCTGTCTTGGTGATTACGCGTGCGCCAAATGGGCTTAATTTCTTTCAATCTACGCAAAGAAGCGGAGAAACGTTTCGTTTCCAGGGTAGGAAGCTGAGGTAAAGCAGCGACACACACGGCCTGCTCCAGCCAGCGGAGAGTTGGGTTCTGTGCGAGCCCCAGGGGCTTGGAAAGAGTAAATATGGGGAGAGAGGCACAAGGGTGCTGGGTTTCGCCACGTGTGAAGGGCAGCATGCAAAGATGAGGGGAAAATCCAGTGGTTCTGTGCATTGTGTTGCTGTAAATGCCTTGGGATCGTGGTGCAGGTTTCTCTCTCTCTCTCTTTTTTTTTTTTTTTTTAGACCACAACATACAAGAAATAAAGCCTCACTTGTGGGCAAGAGCAGTGAATAACTTGCGGCTAATTTTCATTAGAAGACTTTCAAAAGCATTTAATCATTTTCCCTCTAAAGAAAATTAAATACGTAAGAGCTCATACTGCTTTAACTTTTAATGATATATAGGTACTGGAATCACTCTGCGATGTAAAACCTGAACAATTCAAAATGAATGCATTGAGGCAAGATTTTTGTAAACCTCTAACTGAGTGATTAGCCAAAAGTGTCCTAGTTCCAAGAGAAAACCTGATGCTTGGAGGAGTGTTCATTAACATATCAAGGTCTTCATGAAGCCCTTGGGAAACACAGCTTGCTCTTTGTAGTATACGATGAGACTTGAAATGCAGCGCAGTCTAATGTTTTGATGTTGAGAAGTTTTATTAAGAAATCAGTGTTTAGACATGAACAGTTAAAAATGAAAAAAAAAAAATCCCCCAGAGAAGCGTTCCAAATAACAGCAAGTCTGTGCTATATAAATCCCTTTTTTAAGGGAGAATTTTAAGGGAGAAACTGTTTGGAATTAGCTTCGTAATATGTGAGCTGAAAAACCTTGGAAGTGGTAGGAGGATTCCCAGTGAAAGCAATAAGCTTTGGCTATAAAAAACTTAATGAAATAACAAGGTGACTTTTCCAAGAGCTTTCATAAGATCAAAAGTAAAGTTTCAGTAGTACCTTTATTTATTTATTTATTTATTAAGTGGAATGTGTTGACAGATGCTGACAGTCATCTACAGGAGAAAAATGCTGTTTTAGTAACTCTTAACCTTGTGCTAAATCATCCAAGTTGTTAATGGTGGTTGACTTCTATTTCGGCAGATAATTTGATGCTCTGCACATGAAACCAGCTTGTTGAGGTACTTAAATTATTGCATTTAGCCCAGCTTCAGGCAGTAGCTTTTAAAGAATGGATTGGTCTTCAACAAATGGTGATTAAGTATCTGTTGTTCTGATTTCAGATAATGTGGCTGAAAAACTTCTGTAGTTCTGTGCTAAGCCTCCCTAGTATCTGACTATTGTGCTCCAGATTTTTAGAAATATTTCTCAGAATAGTAATCTGTGTGAATCCCTCTTCTTGGAAAAGACTCAGCTAGATTTTGGACCAGACTTTATGCTCTAAGGCTGATGATTTTAAAGAAATATCACATAAGGATATTTTGAAGACCTTATGCTAGCCAGCATATTTTACTAGTGAGTTACTTGGATGATGATGCTCTAGATGGTTTCTGCCCATGGTAAATAACAGAATTTTAGAAAGCAATTTCTGCCTTTTTTGCTATAGAATTAAAACTGTTGCACAGCTCTTTCAAAGTGCTAGTATATACTATGTCTTCAGTTTGTACAACCACAGAAGACTTGATACCAAACTGGGGTTTGGAGGTAATGTATCTCACTGTTCTGTTCTCTATATGAAGGTCATTCGTGTCACAGATGAAGATTGTTCTCAAGCACATTTTCCTCTAGCTGGTTGACCTGATGGCTGTTAACAGCCTCTGACACTATGGAACCACTTTATAGTGAAATCCTTGCCGTACCCCTTTACTTGGGCTCCCCTGCTCAGTAGATCAGCTTCATTGTGGAGGCCTTTCCTTAGCCAAGAAGCTGTGAAACGTCCAACGTGTCATTGTGCAACCACAGCAGGAGACTTTGATTTCATTTGCCTATCAAATCACTCCAAATTCACTATAAACTGGTTCTGCTATAAATCTAAGCTTCAAGGAGGCCTATGCTGATGGCATTGCTTAGATTATTGCATTTTAATCATGCATGTCTTTTTTGCAAAACTCTCTCTTAATATATATTTCCTTTCTTGCTGCAGTGTTTTCTTTTTATTTTGTGTTGTAGGATCGGGATATTCACCCCTTGAAGATGACGAAGATGTGTATGCACGCAATAGATATAAAGGTGAATGCTTTGCTTATGTGCTAATAAGAATGAGCTGGTGCCGAGAGCTTAACTGCTTTTCTCTTCTTGTTTTATAAAATCTTGGTGATCTACCTCCATGTTTTCTTCATGGCTTTTAGATCAAGATTTTATTTTTACAACAGTGGAGGTTAGCCCAAGTACTGATTTCCACTGTCCACAGCCTTTGCTCTTGGAAAATAAGGTGCTAGTTCATGAAAATCTAGGAATAGCTTCTCTTCTTTCTTCATACATCATGGCAAAATCATCAATGATAAGCTGACCCAAAAACTGGGCCTCTTGATGATAATGTATAGAAGTACATGCAAGAGAACTTGATTTTCATGACCCTTTTTCTTCCTTAAAATGGGTTTCGTTTCACCTTACCTTGCAACCTGAAATGTTAAGCAAAATGTGTTTAACTAATGAACATGTAAATTCTGTAAATTCAAATTGTGCAGGTGTATTAATGAGTCATTGGATTTGCCTTTCTATAAATCAAATTATTTTTTTCTTCTGTATTCCAGAAGAGATTGCTTTTTAGTAAAATGGGGAAGTTTTTATCATTACTGGTAAATCTTATATATTCATTTGCTTAAGAAGCCTGCATCTGTCTCAGATTCTTCCCCAAATCTCTGTCAAAATCCTTCAGATGCCCAAGCAACTTAATAAACTGTGACTTTTATGTCACTTTGCCTGGTGACTGTGGTTTTTAGTAGACTAATCTAGACATGCTGGAAAGTAATTTAATGTTTTGGTAGCTTGAAAGCATTGGGCACTGAGTGTCTGTTGTATGCTATTGATACTTTAGAGAAAATTAAGTAGACCTTAAATAAGAGGTAAGTTTTCAATAATTCAGACGTTTATAAGAAGCAGAGAGAAAAGCACAGACACTGCTGATTGTTGTTCTTTTTTTTTAATAAATGCCTGATGTTCTTCCCAGTAAAAGAAATACTTCAGTATAAAATTGTGTTTGAAAACATGCACTGAAATATTTCTCCAAAGCTTGACTTGGGTAAATGTGCTTTTTGTTTGCCTTTTAACGTGTAATCCTCTGCAGACACTTAGAGAATTCCAGAGATCATGAAGAAAAATCAGTGCCAATTCATGCCAGGGCAGGCAAGTAGTCAAAATACAGATTCTGTCTAAATTCCTTTTACACAGCAATCCAAAATGAATTATATTAATGTCAGCCAAAATGACACCAGAGTAAGTGAAACAATGACTCATTCATATAAGTATTAAAAACTCCCCCGAGTTTGGAAGCCTCACCACCAAATGTTGTGGAAGAGCGGGCTAAGAGGGTACAATGAGGAACCTGAAAGGCTTATTTGTAAATAAGGATACTTATTTAAGCTGGGAATGTGGGGAAGAGGGAGGGGAGAAAGACAGGGAAGCGCAGGTCGGCCCTTGAGCGGACACGTCACTCAGCCCACTTCGGCATCCGCACAAACCGAGCTCTGCGGGTTGTACGTGGAAGCTCGACCTCCTGCCAGACCCTTTGTCTCCGTCTGGATGCTTCCCGGCTCGCTCCTTTTGCCGGAGAAACGCAGCCGACGCTTCCCTGGCCCGCAGCATTTTTGGAAGGCCGTTCCCGGCCTCCTTGGTGAAGCTCGGCCCGGCCAGCAGGTCACCCTGCCCGCAGAGAGCAGGGCCTCCAGAGGGCCTGGGAGTCATGCTGGGGAGGCCTTGCCACCCCACACTCGTCTTCTGTCTTCCCAGGACTTTAGGGACCCAGATGACACTGTCCTGAGGGAGAGAGTTGATGATACATGGCCCCTCGGGCTCCTTCCCAGCCATAGTACTCCATAAACACAACAGCAACTCAGCCTTTGAGGAGCAGTATGTGCTTTTGCTTAAAATAAACAAACTTTGATCTAAAACATTGTATCTGTTGAAGTGCTTTTAGGCACATAAGCTCTTCAAGCTAGCCAAGTGTTGTTTTGTTGTTTCTTCAGTGACATCCATTGCTCCAAGACCAGATATCTGCCCTGTTACGAGCCCTGCCTCACCCGTTCGCTTCTACTTGCTTTCTGTTCCAGAGGAAGCGTAATAACATTATACATCAAGCAGATGTTTCTCCTAAGCTCTACAAGTTATCTGCATCCAAAAGCACGTCTGTTTTGGGCTTTGTTTTTGTTATTGTTTTTTTTTGTTTCCCTAGACATATCATTTAATCCAGCACAAGCTCTATTAGGTCTCCCTGACAGCCTTGCTCTGTTTCCTTCTGTAGACCACCATGGCTCCTACCACCTCAGGGATTATTTTTTCTTTGAATATTCCATTGTGCTTTTAACTGCACTTCCTTCACACATGCAGCTGTTTACTCCACGCAAGAGTGTTTGTGAAGCCACAAAAATTCTCAGGAAAAACTCATGGAATTTGCAGTACCTGATACAGCTGCTTTGGATATGTATATATTTTTCTTAATTAGCTTTTGCTGATGTTCCGTAGCATATTTGTCTTAGGCTCCTTTGTAAAGGAGATGTGTTAGGAGATGTGTTAGGTGTGCTCATTTGCATCTTACAGATAAGGCACAAATAACTTGAACTGATTTTTACCAAAACTTGCTTAGGCTGGGCTTTTGCCTTAGGACAGCTATCTAATTCTTCATCCCCCTGTGCTGCACCCCTAGTCAGTGGTGGCTTTTTCTTTGGTGTGCATTTGTTTTAAACAAATTAAGGTTTAAAACCTTCTGCAGAACAACTAGCTAGCTGCAGTAAGTGGGGATGGCCCTGACTGCTCTAGTTATGACTAGGCAGCTGATTTCCCTTCAGTTCCTGTGTATTTGGTGACAACAGGAATAATTCTGTTTATGCATCTTTGCAAATTTACTTTCCGATTTATTGGTTAACATAAGAAAATAAACATGTCACAGCAACAGGAAGCTACTTCGGAAACAGGCTAGTGTAGAGGAACATGCTTTTGGAGTAATCAAAAGTTCATTAATCAATCTTTCTACTTTCACTGGATGCTATTTCTGTTGCTGCAGTGACAGCACTGCAAAATGTAGGTGCAAAATCCAGTTTCTGTTGGGAAAGTGTAAAATGTCCTAGAGGTACTCTACACTCGATGTAAATATACTGTGTATGGCAAATATAAGGTGTTGCATTGATTGTGTTGATTTGAAGTTGATCTCAATCATGTAAAAAAATGTGCAAAACGAGTGCAGGAATTCAGAGTTAGTAATAAGCATCTGCTAAGCTGTTGCTGTTTGTTAGAAGTTATTTTTAAATTTTTCTTGCGACTTTGTAAGGACAAAGGCTAAAACTTGTTTTGTTTTTTTTCCATTTTTCTTGCAGACCCAAGCTCTTGCATACCTCCCGCATGTCTCACATTGTCACATAGGATTTAGGACGTGTCATCTTTCTGTTTTTGCCTTGCAGTCCCTCCCTCCCCCTAGCTATATCCTTTTCAAATCTTGGAGGTGAGAAGGGGTAGGCTTAGTCACTGAGGCAGTGTTTGCTCAGTGCACGCACTTGTCAAAGATGAGCAAACATTTGGAAACATTTTGCTGTGAAGGGGAGGTCCTTATCTGTTGCTGCACCCACGTAAGATGGGACATCTGTGTCCCAGAATGGTCTTAAATCTGCAGATACATGTATCTGCATTTAGAATGTGGCCTTAACACACTACTAAAGAGTCAGTTTTATTTTCCCCACACATACACTTCATTTTTCCACAAATTCAGCAGGAGCACAAGCTATGCTGTCCCAGCCAAATTTCTGCTTTCCTCTGACCTTACAGTTCCCTCACTTTTCACTTCCATCACTCTTGCTGCCATGGGCCCAGGAGTATCCAGAAGGTGGTTCTTGCAGTGCAGGCCAGGTTTCCATGACCCTCCACACAGCTTTTGAGGTCCACATACAATGCACAAAGTCCAGACTTGGAGAACATTTAGAACGGGATGTAAATGGCCAGGCTGGGTGCTTTTATGAATACGTTGGGTGCATAATATGCTCATAAAGAAATGTGGATACTCTTATCAAGGGCTTGGCTGGAAGAAACGCTGGGAAACACATATATAGTGCTTCGGTGCACACTTCGCACTTGGAAGCTACAAAGCAGTACCATAAAGAGATAAATAGGTTAGACATTTTTCAAGAGCTCTTCATTTAGGTGCTTAGGCTGGATATTTTCCTTCAGATAATAACAACGATACTGTACAAGTTTGCTGGTACAAAGCTTATTTTTTGTTGGTAATATAAAGAATAGTAGAATGATTTATTATAGTGCCATAGACCTGCTAAGAACAGTGGGGGAGCTACTGGTCTTGCATAATTTACAAGTTTCTGTTCAGCTTTATTCCTGGATAGTAACTTGGGAAATAATTTTGCAAAACTGGAGCCACACTTGAATCCTGAATGGTTGTGCTGACCACAGGGTATGTATGCACAGAACTATGGCATTTTGGCAGTATGATTTATGTAAGTGATGCTCCCCATAATGCGAGAGAGCTCCAGCTATCACCGTTCATCAATGTCCTTTACTACAAGAATTCATTCTGCAAGGTTTTTTGATTTTGTTTTTTTTCCTAATAGGCAGTAAAACAGCTAAATATGGCAAAAATGTAGCTGCAGCTGAACCAGATGACTTCCTAATGCAAACTTTTTATGTCAAAAGTTTTTATTTAAAAAAAAAAGGTCGTCATGAAACTGTCCACATGGTGGCACAATTACTCCACTGCCTGATTTCCCCACCCAGTATAGTGATGCTCTCTTGAATGTTTATAAAAGGAAAGAGCTACCAGTCTTTGAAGTCTTTGACCTCCTCAGGTAGGCGCTATCAGGAGAACCTCACCACAGTGTCACTTCTCCACTTTGGGGGATTAGTAGCTTTTTCAAAACAGATTTTGTTTTCTTCTCTTGACTTTGAATAAATAAAATGCTTTTATATTTGTGACTACCTCTTAATACTTAACAAAATATTCTGTGCTTTGTGTTCTCTGTGCTAGAAACACCATGGTGCTCTCCAATTAAGGTGAAACACGGTTATGCAAACTGCAGGACACCTCAAGGGGAATATTATAAGAACGTGTTGGGCACAAGATGTGACATTCGTTGTCAAAAAGGCTATGAACTGCATGGCCCTCAGCAGCTCGTTTGTCAGTCAAGCAAACGCTGGTCTGGGAAAGTGTTGTGCAAACGTAAGTAGCCATCAATGTTGTGCATGTGAATTGTTCTGTGGTTCAGTAGGTGATCAAGTCTCTTGGGCTTGGCGTTTGGTATAGCTGAAAGCTGTGAGGGACGAAAGGTGACGGTGAGAAGAAACAGTGATCTGTGATTTGTAACCTAAATACTGACAGTGCGCTCGGATATGTAGATCAGCTTCTTGCTGAAGCGCTTGCAGTTTGAAGATGTGTAAACATAGAGTGCTGAAAAAACCCTGTTGTCAGAGGATAGATCATGGAGCATTTAATGAGTAGGACTGAGTTGGATTTGTAGGAACAGTTTTATGACAGAGCCAAATACTTCCTGTAAAATGTCACCCATCTTCGTTTTTGAAAGCTGGAAGAGTTTGTTTCAGATCCCTAAATGGGCTCTTGAGCTAAATGAGTTAGTGAGAACTGAATCATTTTCTTTTATAAATATTACATTAGGCTAACCTGTCTGTAAAAGTTAAAATTGAAACAAGACTAGTGAGAATAGTGTGAAAAATCTCATGTGGAGCATCCCTTGCGAGCTGCATCTTGTTTCTGCAGTGCCCCAAATGCCCGGCGCTCTGCGAGGAGCTAGGAAGTTACCAGAAATGCTTGTTGTCTGTTCCAGAGAAGCGCTGTCCGACCCTGTCCATGCCAACCAACGGAGGCTTCAAGTGCTTAGACGGTGCTTACTTTGGCTCCAGGTGCGAGTACTACTGCTCGCCAGGGTACCAGCTGAAGGGCGACCGTATAGTGACCTGCTTGGACAACAAGGCCTGGAGCGGCCGGCCAGCCTCCTGCGTTGGTGAGTGTCAGATCCACCCACATCCCGGGAACCTGAAAGCTTTAAGTCTCCCAGTGCTGCTTCTGGGAAGTCTCTGATAAAATGCTCGGCAGCCAACCTCAAAGAAGAGTATTCTTTGGCTGTCTGAATTGGCTGCCACTCATTTAAATTTGTGGGTGGTAGAATAGTTGTGTGCTTAGTGTTTTCTTGTGTATGATAATTTGGTATTCCTTGAAATGCCTGTGGTTCAGTCTAGGTTAGCAAATAGCTTTGGAGTCTCTCCACTATGGATTTACATTCAGGGAGGTTTTTGATCTGTGTTCCTGTTACTCATTGTTGTGCAAATGTACAAAGAAATGATCCTGCTGCTTAGGTCCTCTTTGCTTACAAAGACAAACCCGGTCTTTCTCAGTAGCGTAGGGGGAGGAAGAAAAACAAACCCTTAAGTTTGGGAGGGATAAACTGTTGTCCTGTCTACTCCTTGGCAGTTTGATAACCTCATCTGTTTGCAGGGTCCGGGTTTGTTGCAAATGATGCTGTGCAGAAAAGGCTACAGTAGCTGTTACTGTTGAGTCCAGAAGTGCACAATGGTTGCTACACAGGACAGGATTGCAAATCCCAAGTAACCCAGTAAAACTACAGTAGTATTTCTGATAAGAGTATACAATGTGAAGACCCCTTCCTAACCTGTGTGCCTACCCAGTTCTTAGATCTCTTCAGTTAGCAAAATATTTAATAATAAGAAAAGCTATTGGTGATCTGAGGCCTGTGAAAGCTTCCCATGGGCCACCCTTTCGCTTGCACTGCTTAACTGCCCACTGTTTGGGGCTCACAGTGCAGTCCTGAAGATCCGCATAGGAAAGGCCTCAGTTGAATATTGCTGAAGCAGATGTTCATTAAAGAAAAGCGTGGATTTTTTTTATTTTTCAAGAAAATCAGTGTGTGCTAAAGGACACCTTAAGGAAGACATTACAGACTGAGATTATTCTGTGGTAACAAGCAGCCTGACTGACCCCTGTCCCTCACATTAGAGGAGGGACGTCCTTCATGGCACTGAAATAACTGAGAGAAAATTCAATACAGAACCAGTTGCCGTGTAAATGCCAATACATACTTGACTGACGTTTTCATTATATCCTTAATTCACTGTAACATGGATTGAAAAGGTATTTTCCAATAGAAGAGTGAAAGACTTCAGCTGCGTTTTTTGTCTTCTGAGAAGGTTTCATTTCCCAGCAGAAGCTGTGGCAAGTGGCTGTCACCAATCCGAACTCGCCAGTCTGTTGCACCCAAGGAAGAGTGCAGTGATGGGGAGTTAGCGACACGCTCCCAGCTGCACTCCCTTGCTGGAAACAAGCTTTGCATGGGGAATCACAGATCACCTCGGCTCTGATAACTGGTGTTTCAAAACACAGAGTGAGGCTGTGCGGAGGAGGCCGGGGGAACAGAGCAGAGCTTTTCACTCATCCTTTTATGATTTCCAGGCAGCTGATTCTCTTCATCTGTGCTCACTTCTGGCACAGGGTAGATGTTTGAAGCAACTTCCAGCCATCGCTTAATGTCACCAGGAATCTGTAATCAGAGTGTTTTCTTTAACAGCAGATTGTTTACCTGCCTTGCTTGGATTCTTGAATAGCCACTGGACATTTAATACCATCCCTCTTTTTTTCCTCCAAGTGTGCCCTCTCATCATCCCAAACTCACAAGTAAATAAACCTTAATGTTTAACAAACTATGAGAAAGTCAACAAGCTTTTTCAATAGATTGATGTTAACAGGGTCGGTGCCACAAGGGTATAAACACTCACATTTTTGTACCTGGTGACTGTAATGGAATTTGAGCTTGGTTCACCAACATATTTCTGCTGTTGCCAATAGCAGTGGCTGAACAAGAGCAGCTGTGCTTCATCTTTATTTTCTACAGGTGGCTTTTTTCCTTCCCACTGTTCTCTTATCCCTGAATAACAGTGATACCGTTCTTGGAGGCAGCTGATCTTCAAAACTTGCTTGGTCTACTTTTTCTTTGACATTACTCTTAAGACACTGTGAGAATGACTTGAGAAACTCATTACCAAATGTAATAAAAACGCAGTGGCCACACTCTCCAAAATACCAACTTCTGGTTTCTCTTGTCATTGCTACAGGAAAAACAGCCAACAGGCTCTCAGGAAAAGTGTTTAACATGTCCAGTGTGCTCTGCACATATGCTTAATGACCACTGCAGCTGCACAGTGAAGAAAGAGAAGCAGAGCAGGGGAACAGAAAGTCCAGGCTCCTTGGGTACAATTTCATGCATCCTTTCTTAGAGTCCAAAACTAAACACAGCCTATTTGCTTATATTGCTTTTTGACTGGGGACTACATAAACAAGTTATGATAACTACTTTTTACTTAGTTGTTTATATAGGGGGCTTAATCATTCTCATCTTGTACAAAAGCACACACAAGGGAGAGCAGTAGGGAAGTGTGTGTTGCATCTGTGTTGGCTGGGAAGGCGGTCAGATGTCTAAGAGGCCGGGTAGAGATGGTCCTATGGGATGTTAACAGGGTGAGAGGTGTGGAGAAAATGAGCAGCTGGAGCAAATCTCTCCGTACACATTTTTCTGGTATTTGTTTCAACAGATACAGAACCACCAAGAATCCAGTGCCCAAGCGTGAAGGAGAAAACCGCAGAGCCAAATAAGTTGACAGCCAGAGTGTTCTGGGATACCCCTGAAGGAAGGGACACAGCTGATGGAATTTTGACAGAGTAGGTGGAAATCTGTAGCCGTTAATATTTTCTTTTTTTTTTATTCCTGGGTTCCTTGCTTTAGTAATTCAGCTGATGATGGCTGACAGGTCCCCGCTGTTCATTAAAGATGCTTATTAGCTGCTGTCACATATCAAAACCCTTTAAAAATTTTTACGTTTAACTGAGAACAAAATGATAATTCAGAGGTGAATCGTTCAGGAACAAGCACACATAAGGGTAACACACTGTTGGTACTTTTTTGATAGCACAAATAATGTTAGCCTGTTGACTGCACCTGTGAGATTTTCCAGAGCTTCCTTGTGACTCCCATCTCCTAATGAGCATGTTATGGCAAGTTACCTTATAGGCATGAAGAATAATACTGCATTGGAGGAGGCAGCAGACAATTTAGGCTGTATAAACAAGACAAATAGTGTTGCAGTCCAAATCCTGTAGTCGTCTTTAGGTTTCTTCCTGCAGTAGTGCTAGCTATTAGTGATACAGAGTTCCACACTTAGCTTTAAAGGAATGCTTCTCATTTGAACCCTAAGCAGCTTTAAAAATTGCATTTAACTTAATCTGATATTGGGCGCATTCTTTAAAATCCTCCTATCAATTTTTATGATTTAATAGTCCTAATTTTCATCTATAATATGAGGAGTCCTACTAACAGTAAAAAAAAAAAAAATCCACAGTAGTGTGAGGTGCACATCATTACCTCTGATTTACCATCTTCATCATGCAGGGCTTATATCAGTCTATCTGGACTACTCTACTGATGAAAATTTAGAAATTCTACTTAATTTTAACCACAAGAATACAAAAAAGCTATTGAAAGACACAAGCACATTGACTTTTTATTGTTAGGTTTTAAATAATTTTAGAATGAGGAATTCACTATGCAATTAAAAACAGCACTGCTGTGTTAAACCTCTTATATTAATTCTGTAGTGATTACAAATTTGCTAGAATAAAAAGTTTGATCTGAATAGCTGCTGCTTATTATCAGAAGAAATAAAATGCAGAGTCTTTTTGATGAAATAATGCCTGATGCCTAGGAAAAAAAGGCAGTATCTCATTTAGACTTTGTCAAATCACTAACTCTTCCCAGCCCCAAGAGACTAACTGTTGAGTCTCCAGAAGATTTTTCTATATATTTTTAGAAAATTTGGTTACATTGTGATGTTGTATACAGCCAGGAATTATGTATAGTGTTTTCACTCAAAGCATTGAGTCCTGTAGTTTATTGAATATGTGAACTCCTTCATTATATAAAGAACCCAGTGGTTCAATACTGAGGGTCTGATTAAGTGAACACTCTAATTCCCTTGATGTACTTGGTAGATAAGAACAAGCTCTCAGTGAACCTGTTGCTCTGGAATGCTAGGCTCTTTTGCTGTGAAAATAAATCTCAATTTCCACTTAATTTTCTGTACATTAGCACAGCCACAAGTGCTAATTATGCAGGCAGTACAGAACTGCCATGTTTGTGATGTCCCTGCTCTCCGAGGTTGGAGGTGCTCTTCAACAGCCGCTCTGGCTTAAACTGCAGGCTTGGCAGTGCTCTATTTAGGATACAAAGTGAGGGATAAACAACACAGTTTTTGTTCCTTGTATAAAGAAAAGAGACTTGAGCTCCTCTGGGCAGTTGTGATACTTGGCTGCTTTATGAATTGTCTTGCAGGAGCAAAGCCATCCCTGCCTGAGCTGGGGCCCCGGGACGGGGTTGTTTAGCAAGTCTAAACACGCCGACGTGGCTGCCGAGCTTCCTGCCCTGCTTGCTCCTGTTCCTCAGGCGCATAGCGCAGCAAGACACTCTCAGCATGGCACAGACAGCCCCTCGCTCCTCAGCTTTTACAGCATTATCAGCAGGAAAACACTGGCCAGTTGATAAATTTGTTCTATTTTATCTCCCATTTTAGTGTTATTTTGAAAGGCCTACCGCCAGGGTCACATTTTCCAGAAGGTGACCACAAAATCCAATATACTGTGTATGACAGAGCAGAAAATAAAGGCACTTGCAAATTTCTTGTTAAAGTCAGAGGTAAGAATGATATTTTAAACTATATATAGAGTCACATATCTACAACAGGCTTAGTAAACAGTTTAGAAACCTTCTCATATTTTTATCTGTCTGCATGTGCATAAGTTTGCATTGGCTCTGAAACTGGGAGAGCGCAGTCTTGCTTGAGAAGGACTTCACTGCAGGTTCAGCCTTCAACCCCGCACTCCTTCTTTCATCTGGTTTCTTCACAGCATTCGTCTCATGACGTACCTGATGGAGGCTTCTCGGCTGGGACTTAGTCTGGCAAGCAGGGCTGCCCTGTGGCAAGTGCAGCTCTTCATGGGCCAGAGTTAAAATCACAGAATCACAGAGTGGTTGAGGTTGGAAGGGGCCTCTAGAGAACATCCAGTCCAACCCCCCTGCTCCAGCAGGGACACCCAGAGCACGTGGCACAGGGTGGCATCCAGGCAGGTTTGGAAGATCTCCAGAGAAGGAGACTCCACAGCCTCTCTGGGCAGCCTGTTCCTGTTTCTTCACAGGAAAGAAGTTCTTCCTCGCAGGGAGGTGGAACTTCCTGTGTTTTAATTTGTACCCGCTACCCCTTGTCCTGTCACTGGCCACCACCAAGAAGTTTGGCCCCATCTTCTTTACATTCTCCCCTCAGGTACACGGCGATCACATCCCCTCTCAAATCTTCTCCAAGCTAAACAGGCCCCACTTGCTTATTCTTTCCTTATATGATAGATGCCCCAGTCCCTGAATCAAAATGTGTAGGTCGGAGTTTCAGATCTCTTTCTGCTCCATGACCTCTTATCACCATGATGCTGTGAGATCACACACCTATATATTTGTATCACTGTAGTTTACCTGTGTATTTGGCATTTTTTAAAAGTCTGTGGTTATAAGGCAGCTCATAAGAAAGACAGCAAGCAGAAATACATATTTCTATTGGTATTCTATTGGCCATGCTGCCAAAGCATCAAGGTGCCTGATGCCTTCTCTTTCATTTCTCCCTCTTGGCTAAAGTCAGGCGCTGTGTGAAACTAAACGCCCCAGATAACGGCTACATCAAGTGCTCAGGTGATGGGAATAACTATGGGGCCACGTGTGAGTTTTCCTGCATCGGCGGCTATGAGCTGCAAGGGAGCCCAGCTAGAGTGTGCCAGTACAATCTGGGATGGTCAGGAGTGGAGCCAACCTGTGCACGTACGTGAGTGTTACCCCTGAAAGGGTCAGTGGGAGGGCTGCACGAGCAAAGGATCTGGTGGACGTGCGTAATGTGACAGAGATATGAAGCTCATCCTTGTTTTCTCTTCCCATTTAAACTTACACGTGGAGCATTTGCCATCTTCGGCAGCTCTTGCCTCTGATGGTTGTAGTACCTTGCGCTGGTAACGATTTTTCAGCTGAAACCTCTACATGTAACTTTACATTCTGGAGTTGGAAGTCCCTAAGCTAGAACATAGCAACAACCTGTTGCTTTCTGCTGTTTTTAAGTAATAGAGAGGAAACTTCCAAATGGATCTGTTTAAGCTATAGAAGTACATAGAAAATAAAGAAGCATAGAAGCACCGATACTCTGGAGCCCTTTTCTTGCTCTTAAACTCGGTTGAAGGGTGAGGGGCTCCTCCCAGAGCCCCATTTATTACAAAGCCAGTTTCCTGCACTGTTCCTCTACCAGGTACTGCTCTGCTTCCTTGTTTAGAACCAGCTGCTAACCCACTTAGCAGCAGTATTTCCAGTACTCTCCAAGCAAAAAGCCACCCATGAAAGACTTTTTTTTTTTTTTTTTTTTTTTTTCCAAAGCAAGGGGAAGAAACATTCCTTCACGATATGGTACCATACTTTGGGAGAAAAATCTGCTTCCTTTCAGATGAAATTTGAAATTCTTGGCTTCCATGAGGCCAGTTTACCTGTATCTTGTATCTGATCTGTATCTGTAATCACCTGTGTTCCCATGCTCCTTGTGCTTTTGGTATTTTTTTGCTTTTGTTTATGCTTTTAGAAGTAGATCTGTTTTCAGCATCCTCTATAACATATGTTTTAAATTTAATTCCAGCCATGAATATTAATGTGAACGTAAGGACTGCAGCTGCACTTCTGGATCAATTTTATGAGAAACGGAGATTGCTGATCATTTCAACTCCTACTGCAGCCAACTTCTTCTACCGGATGCAGTTGGGAATGTTGCAGGTAAAACAGAACAGATTTTTTTTGTTTTGTTTTCTTTTCTTTTCCAAGTATTTTTTTCTTTAGAGGCACAAGAGGACAAGCCCCACTATTGGTATAAATCAGCAAACCTCACTTGTTACTCTGCAACCACCAGAGACTCTGGCTGAAGTAGTAGTGGTTCTGCAGTAACCCTTTTTATATGGGTTTGACTTTAAACACCTCCCCAGACTGTAATTCAGCTCTGCTCTGTTTGGTATTCTATCTGTCTGACCCATCACCGAATCCCAGGCAGTTCTGGTCCTCTTCCCTCTCCAATGATTAATTTAATACTAACTTGTGCTCTAATGATTTATTGGAACTCAGTCCTTCTAAGGGAGTTGAAAAGAAAACCCATCACTTCAGAGGCCACAGTTCACGCAGACTTTGCAACTGCAATGTAAAATGTGAATGGCTTTAGAAATAACTGGTGTGCAAGCAGGCACAGTACTGGAGACTTAGAAATCTTAAACATGTATCTGGTCTCAGGGAAAGCCAGTCCAATGTATTCTTTGACAGTGACAAGTGCTTAGGCCCTGATTCCTTTTTCCCACAACTGGAAAAAAAAAAAAAAGTATTAATAGGCATCGGCATATAAGCATGAGAAAGTTTTTTAACTACAGGCTTAAGTGACAGTTGTGTTAACAGTAAATTGAGAGGGTATTTTTTTTTCCTCCAGTAGATTAACTTGGCAAGCAAATTCAATCATTGATCAAAATGAAATTTTGCCCATTACTTTACAGTGATCAAACAAGTTTGGTATGAAAGAGAATTTTTTGCAGTTGATTTCCATTTTGCAGAGTTTGTTTTGATCGCCAAACGAGATTACTGCTTAATAAATGCTTAATAAACTGGCATCTTTTCATTTCATTAACAATATGTTTATATTCCTCCAAGGCAGTCTCTGTGCATTGTTATTTTTAGAGTAGCTAAGAACCCATTTATTTGGCATTTCTCTGGGAGTGAGAAGGCTTGCAGTTCAGTAAGAATTGAGAGAGCACCTCAACTGTGCTCTCATTTCCATCTAAATAGTCTCAGTAACATCCTGGGAACGAAACAGGGAGATTGAAATCTTTACAGACACTGGCTGCATGCTGGAAACAACCCCTTGCTCCCTCCTTGGTAACTAACAAACACGTCTCCTCCTTCTCGCTTCCCCTCTAGCCAGCCCAGTGCGGTTTAGACCTTCGCCACGTTACCGTGGTCGAGCTGGTGGGCGTCTTCCCAGCCCAGATAGGGCGAATTGGAGTGAAGCTGCTGCCCCCGTCGCTCGCTCTGCAACTCAGGTAACATCAGTCTTCTCTCTGCTGCTGCGTCTGCAGCTTAGCATAAAAGAGCCAATAATCTGCCTTAGGTTTCCTTCATCTTGTTATGTGAATATACAGATTTTACTGTAATGTGTATCACTGGGCGCTGGAAGGTAAATGTTCACGAGTAAGTTTCATGATTTATAAGTTCCTTGCTAACTGGCCCAAAGTAACTGCAAATTCATGGACAGTTGTGAAAGAAGGAACTTCAGTACTTGGGGGAAAGTGTCAACGGCTCACTTGTCCTTAAAATGTGAAACTAGCTGTAGTTCCTTGGTCCTTTGCTCAAACCAAGCAGATTCCTGAATTCAGGTGAACTCTCTGTACAGCCCTTGGGATTTTATGTCATGTGTTTTTTGGATTTGAGTGCTGCCAGTGAAAACCCTTGCCGTGTGCCTCTGTGCTGGATCTGTCTGTCATGACCATCTACGCTCACTTTGCAAGGACAGTCCTGAAGGAGCATCCAGTGCATCCCCACAGAGCAGCAACCACCGCCTTTCTCTGCAAGCAGGGCGGGTGCTGTGGCCAGGCCCTAAGGGGAATCAGTGAGGCCCCAGCGGCAGGAAAAGCAGGGGCAGTATTCCAAAGGGAAAAGCACCTTGGCCTCTCCCACTTGGCGACGACATACAGCAGTTTTACCCAGATACATAAATTGCTTTGACCTGGTTTTTGACTGGAGCCATTTGGTTTTCCCAGGAAAGGGAGATTTCAAGTGCCAGCCTTTTCTAGGAAAGGAGGACTCCACAAGCCAAAAGTGAAGGGGTGGCTGGCAGCGCAAGTAGTGCTTGTTAAGGAAAAAAAGACCAGATGCATTTCAGGCAGCATCTTCTGCAACACCTTAGACAATATCTGCTGATACCTTAGACAAGGATGTGGAGTTTTTCCTCCCAAAAGAAAATTATGTCATTTTCTCAGTCTGCTGATAAGCCTGAGAAGTTTTTTTGGATTGCAAGAAACAAAAACATTCATTCTCTAGGAAAAGAGGGTGGGATCATGAAAAAAAAAAAAAGTGTAATTCTAAGTAGAAAAAAAAAATTAAGTGTTTTTTGTGTGATTCTGCTCTTCTCTACCACCTCTACCCATGCAAACTTCTCTACCACTCCCACTACCTGTACCTCCCTCCTTTCTCTCATCTTTAGTGGAGCTCTGTTTCAGAGGTTGGTATAACCCGCTCTGCAATCACTGAAATCAGGCTGGTTCTGCAATTTATTGCGGCTTGAAGGGCCTAGGCATGAGCTGCTGCGTTTTAACAGAACAATTTCCTTATTTTGCAGACTGCTGCTGCGAATCCCCCATTATAATTTCAACATTGTGGTGATGGACAAGCATGGAATGGACAAGGAACGCTACCCTTTCCCAGCAACACCAGCTGAGCTATTTGCACTTATTGACAATTTTCCCTTGAGGAAAGAAGAGATGAAACTGCAAGCAGAAATTGGCCAGTCATGCCCTTAACTTAGAATTACAGGGCTTTCAGTTGTCGGTGATTTTTTTAATCCACATACTCTGCCCTTGGTGCTACACAAAGCATGGCTTTTTTAATCACTGATGTACAGGTTTTTTTTGTGTATTAAGTCTGTCCTGTTGGGTAGCTGTTCTGCATAGACATATGCATGATGCTTTTTTGTACTTTCAGCTATCTTTAGAGAAATTTCTATGTAGAATTATTACCCAGTGGCAATGCTTGTACACACAGTGAAGAAATGAGGCATGTCTCCAGGAGGTTTATTTTGGATTTTTCATTCAGTGTAAAATTTTGAGTTTCTTTCTTACTGTTTTTAAGTCTTTTTATTAATAAAAAAAATATTGTTTTGCAAACAGCTAGTTGTCAAAAATTCCTCCCAGAGATAAAACTGATGGATGGAATTCAAAAGTTGGATCAAAATACATCTCTGCAAGCCATTTAACACATCCAGTAGCCTCAGTGCTGTCCTGTTCTTCAGTACTGACAGTACTGTCAGTTCTTCTATAATACAGTTCATCACAGACACAAAGCACAGCTGAAGGCAACACAAGTATCTGTTTCTAGCAGCAGTGAGGAGAAAATAGCTGATGGCCAGAGGAGGAAATTCAATGCCAGAAAGGCAATTATGAAGGAACAATAGAATACAGACAATAATTAGTAGGGGCTGCATTTTACAGTGACAGAAAACTCTGCTTCTACCTGTTCCACTCCTGCTTCTGCCTTTCATGTCCGGTGACTTGTCATAACAGAATTCCTTCCCTTCGTGTTGGAGATAGGTCAGTCTGTGCATGTGCTGGCAGGGGAACATTCTCCACAGTGAAAGTTCATCAAGGATTTATCATTTCCAGAGCTGTGAAAATATTCATTTGCAAATCATCGCTTAAGAATTAACAAAAAGCTTCAGTGCTTTGGGAAACATTCAAAAAAAGAAAGAGTTTTCTTTTGTTTAATTGTAGCCTGCAATATCTATCCTACCTGAAGAATATAAGCCAAAAAGGAATGAAGAATGTGAGATACAGCTTGGGACTCTGCTCACAGACAGTTATATAACTGGATACATAACTTGATGTTCTTAAAAGCAATATTCTGGTGGCTGTGCTGTTCCTTCTTACCACTCAGAACACACACCTTCTTTCAGTGCTCGTTAATTGTTAATCTTTGATCCTGAAAGTGGACTTCTTAATTTTACACTCTTATGTCATCAGGGGAACTGTTTAGCAGTATATGTAATGAGATCCTTACCAAAGAAGAGTCTTTTACACCCTCTGAAATTATTAAATCTCAAAACAGCTGCATATGTAAGTGAAGAGTGAAAAATCAGCTCTGACAGGAGCTACTTCTTAATGAAGTAAGTGCATGGAGAGGGTCTTCTCCCTCTCTGGTAGGATCTGCTGCTGAAATTTTAGAAGTCTGTGAAAAACTAAACCATCAAGCACGGTGAGAGCAGAGGGACGCCTGCCTGCGGTGCTCAAGTCAAAGACAACTCAAATAACAGATGCACTTTGAACGCTGCAGGTAAAGGGGGCCTCTTTTCCTGGGCCCACAAGAAAAGCCATCATCTCTGCCTGTCACAGACACCACGTGGGAGTTCCCGGCTCCCACCGGCTCCCACCGTGGCACTGGCTGAGGTGACTGTGAAGATGTGACCTCCTGCCCCACTGCCTCTGGGGAGCTCAGCTCTGCCCTGTGCTCAAGGCAGCGGGCTAAGCGAGCTTCCAGCCCCCATGCACAAAGCACTTCAGAGGTGCTACCTACCTCCTTGTGAGACAACCCAAGTACCTATTTTACATCACTGCTTACATGAAAGCTGAAAAACACCTATATAACTCTGTGCAACTAAAAGGAACTAGGAATGGCTGGGCACTCCACATTGCCTCCTGTCCCAAGTGTGGCACGCAGAGCAGGAAGGGTGGGACGTTTTTACTGGTAAGCAGAAAGTACTTCAATGGATTTCCGATGATTTTTGAGAAAAGAAAAAAACTTCATGTGTCTGACTTTGCTCTGTATTACTCCAATTGCTCTGTACTGCTCCAGTGACAATCTGCTGCAGTCATCTGTTGCAGCTGCCTTCTGAATTGGATATAGAATCAGCACCATCGTTTTTACGACTAGGGGAACAAGCACAGGGCTTTGAGACTGCTACTACAATCAAGAGAATGATTACAACCCCTAGGCTGTTCAAGCAAATTGAAATAAGTGGATGAAAGCACATGAGTGATTGCATTACTTGATACAGTTCGAGATAGAATATCTACTAAAATCTTCTGTTCTTGATTAGAATTTTTTGGCATTTTCTGTTGCACATATTTGTGGGAAGGACTGGAATGCAGAAACATCATGTGCCATCTCTTCTGGTTTTGGAGTCAAGTCTACTTGCACGTATGGTATGCATGGATGTAGCAAATTTGTCTTTTGGGGAAGGAGTGTTTGAACAAGTTTTAGCATTTCTGGCTTTAGCTCTGCATTTATATATTCAAAATTCCAGTGATTCATCCTGTAGACTTTTAGTCTCAGAAAAAAATGCTGTGTCAACAACGATGGGGCGGCCTTAGGCCTCATACTGAGGTCAGCAGACCTACTACTGGGTAAATGGCAAGTAAGGTCCTAGCACCGGGTATTATGTTACATTTTACTTGCCATTCTCTTTGTTTTCCCACTGCCAATGGGCATCTGGGATTTCTCTTCCTCTTAAACCTAACAACAGCCCTAACCCTAAGCCTGAGGTCACCAGGCCTAGTGCTGGCTAAATGGCAAATAAGGTCGCAGGAGCATTCTGGATATAGCGCTGTATTTCTTTTGGCATGCCTTCTGCAGCTCTTTTCCTTGTGGGACTCTCAGCTTTCTCTCTCTTACCCCTAGCCCTAAGCCTGAGGTCACCAGGCCTAGTGCTGCATAAATGGCAAATAACGTCCTAGCACCAGCCTAGGTATAGCGCTACAGTTCCTTTGGCATCCTGCCTTGTATCCGGAATGGTGCAGCCAGCAGGACTAGGGAAGTGATTGTCCCCCTGTGTGTGTGGAGCTGGTCAGGCTGCCCTTCTAATACCGTGTTCTGTTTTGGACCCCTCGCTACAAGAAGGACATCGCGGTGCTGGAGCGTGCCTGAAGATGCGCAATCCAGCCGGTGAAGGGACTGGAACACAGACCTTACAAGGAGCAGCGGAGGGAGCTGGGATTACTTAGTCTGGCAAAGAAGAGACTCAAAGGGAGGNAGCCGGTGAAGGGACTGGAACACAGACCCTACAAGGAGCGGCGGAGGGAGCTGGGATTACTTAATCTGGCAAAGAAGAGACTCAAAGGGAGACCTTATCGTTCTCTTCAGCTACCTGACAGGAGGTTGTAATGAGGTGCGGATTGACCTCCAGAATGACCACAGCTAGAACAAGAGGAAATGGCCTCCGGTTGTGCCAGGGAAGGTTCAGGTTAGACATTAGGAAGAACTGCTACACGGAAAGAGTAGTCAAGCATTGGAACAGGCTGCCCAGGGAAGTGGTGGAGTCCCTGTCCCTGGCAGTGCTCAAGAAGCGTGTAGATGAGGCTCTTCTTAGGGACATGGTTTAGCAGGTTTTGAAGGGTTTACGGTTAGGCTCGATGATCCTGTGATTATAGTATGGTTCCCATGGGCCTCTAGGCTTGCACTCTCTCTTAACCCTAACCCTAGAAGTAACCCTAAGTCTGAGGTTAGTGCTGGCCAAGTGATAAAGAAGGTCCTAGCATCAGCCTGAATATAGCACTGCTTCCTTTGGCAGCCCCTTCTACCTGACTCTCCATGGAGCTCCAGGCTTTCTCTTAACCCTAGCCCTACTTCTACCCCTAAAACTACTGAGATCATCAAGCTTAGTGCAGGCTAAAGGGCAATAGAGTGCTACATTCCTTGGGTGTGCCATTTCTAGCCCCTCTAGACCCATCCAGGCTTTTCTTAAAGCAATTTTCTACTTGGTTACTCCTAACCAAGTGTTTGCTACCCTGCAGTAGGGTCTCTGCTTTGGAAAACATGTGGCTACTTCGATCTCACCCTTCTGTCTTTTTCACCATCTGGGTGCCTTGAGTCCCAGCTGTCCAAAATCCTTCTTCCTCCAGAAGTAAAAACAGCTCCAGAAACCAACACGGTGACACTGGGAGCTCCCCCAGCAGCGATGTGAGCAAGTGCAGTGCTCTTTAACCCTCCCTGGGCTGCAGGCCAGCAGCGCTGGTGACTTGTGCTCCCTCTCCAAGCTGTGCGTGGCTGTTCTGGCCCCAGGTGGGGAGCACAAGAGCGCAGCTCTAGCACTCCTGCCTCGCTCTAATCTTTCTGCTTTGGGAGTGGTAGGGAGGGGGTGTGCTCGTGGAGGAAAAGCATGTATAAAAGAGACTCTTTGGACGACGTGTCTGGTTCCTAGTTCTATTAGCAGCCTGAAAAATAAGGAAGACTTGGTCAAATGGAAAGATGCTGTGCCACAAGACTGAGCAAAGGAAGAGCATCTGTTATCGCTGTGCCCTAGCATGTTCTGCCTCCTTCCCTGAGACCTTGCATGCGCTGTCACTGGGGGCCTCTGCTCTTCAGCCGTAAGCGGGAAGAACGTGCAGCTTGTGGCAAAATAATAGCAAGCCTTGCAACCTACCGTAAGGCAGCTCAGCTGTCCTGATGCAGTTGGTGTGCAAGCAGGCAAACCTCACCGCATCTGCCTCTGGACAGACCCTGCGCTTGCACACTGTAAGTAAAATACAGTCATATTCCTGTCCCACGGCAAAAGTCCTCGCAGCATAGTTACCTTTGCCGCGCTCTTCTTCCTCTCTCACAGCCCCTTTCCACTTCCACTTCAATAGCGCCTCCGCAGTCTCTCTCAGCCTCAAACCTAACTTTTAAAACCTTTTTCAGATCACTCTGCCACTGTGACTCCCATTTATGGACCAGGACACAAAATCCACCTTGCACAATTCCCTTAGCACTGCTGTCCTTCTTCCAGCAGCCCCTTTCCACATTCACTCCACTGGCATCTCTGCATTCTCTCTCAAGCCTAACTTGAATTTTGACTTTTTTTTTTTTTTTTTAGACCATGATCCCCATTTTGTGGGCCGGAACATAAAGTCCTCCCAGCCCAGATCCCTTGGCACCCATCCCCTAGCTTTAGCAGCTCTTTTCCACACTGCCTGCTCTCTCTTTTTCTCAACCCTAACTCTGATTTTGAAAACCTGTTTCAGATCCATGCTGGCAACATGTGGCTCAAACTAGAAACCCTCCTAGCACAGCTCTCTTGGCACCTCTCTCTATCAGACCCTTTCCACTTGCACTTCAATGACACCTTTACACTCTCCCTTTCTCTGAACCCTAAGCCTAAATTGGAGACTATTTTCAGACCCATGCTGCCACCACAACTCCCATTTGTGGACCAGGACACAAACTTCTCCCAGCAGAGCTCCCTTAACACTGCTCTCCTTCCTTTGGCAGGTCCTTTCTACACCCACGCCATTACACTCTCTGCATCTCTCAAACCTACCTGTTTTTGAAAGCATTTTTTCAGGCCTATGGCAGCACTCTCCTTCCTTTAGCAGCCCTTTTCCACTGCCACATCTACTCTCTCAACACTAAACCTAACCCTAATTTTGGATGGGTTTTTTGGCAGGCTCATGCTGGCACCATGACCTCCATTTGTGGGTCTGACAAGAAAAATCTTCCTAGCAGTCCTCCCTTGGCTTCACTCCCTTTCCATTGGCAGCACTTTTACACACGCATTCCAGGGGGACTCCTTGCTGTCTCTTTCTCTCAGCTCTAACCTTAATTTCCAATATCTAGTGAAAGGAGATACTTTTGAAAATCTATATATTACAAGGAAAGAGAGTGAGTCATCATATTTCATCACCTGCTACAAGACAGCCTACCATGACAGGTGTTAGATGGTAAACACAGCACCAGGGTCCTCAAAGGGTGGCTGCAGTTTAACTGGGGGAACTCACAGAGCCTCTGGGGTTACAGAAATGGGACGAGCAGCCTGGAGAACTCACCTGGAGCTGCAGCACGCTCTGTCCTGCCAGCACTGTGCACACAGGGCTGTTGTGCTGCTGACACAGGCGGGGGGCAGGACGCAGTGCTGTCATACCTGTTTAGCTAATAATAAGGTAATAAGGAGCTTAATGGTGCCTTCCACCCCATCGTAACTAAGCAAATCCACTCACAAAATGGCCCTGGCTGGATGCACTGAATGCAATAAAACACACTATGAAAATGTAGACTTTTATCCATTATTTTCACGGGTGCTTTTTGTTAAGGATCTCAAGATTCTTAATTCAAGATTTTACATATTTATACAGGTCTAAGATCACAGGCACCACACTACACTCTTTCCCCCCAAAAAAGGGCTTCATTCATGTAGAACTGCAGCAGTGCAAAACTTTATTTAGTTTAATAAGAAAATTAATCACGACAAAAGTGTAAAGTAAGTGAAAGGAGATAGGCAGACTGCCTTCTGACCTCTTGGTCAGGGGACCTAAAATTCTCTTGCAGGCAACATCTGGTTCTGGTAAATACTTGATGCTTTTCAAGGAACAACCCAGCTAGTCAGTAGACCAGTGATTTAACAGGAAATTAAGAACTCTCTCTGCTATGATAGGAATTTCAGAAAAAATAAAATCAAGCCACCACCATAAAAATGATTCGCCAGAAAATTCTCTTGCCCCAAAAAATAAAATTTATTAGTATTTTTAAAAATATTTCTATGTGTTTTTAGGAAAAAAAAATCAGTAATTGTCAACTGATGTGAAATAAAACAGGAGAATAGAAGACAGAATAATACCGGAATGTAGAATGTACAGGAATTACTAAGATTTTATATTACCTGTAACTAAAATTTTTTTTTTTTTTTAAATTCATTTCTCTCTGTTAAGCCTAACCCTCACCCTAACCCCAAGCCTGAGGTCATCAAGGATAGTGCTGGTGTGAGAGAATTGCCTGGGAAAGGGAAAATTAGAGAAAAAGTAGGGCCTAAAGGAAGTTATGGCACTACAGAGGCTTCCTTGAGGTGAGAGGCAGTTACCACTTCCAGGATGTGCGGAATCCACTTCTGCACGATTCCCTCAGCAGTACAATCTGCCCTCCCAGCACACACTAATAAGAGTAAAGAAACAGTGGAGCAGAATGGAGACGCCACGGCCAAACTCTGCTGGCTTCCTTCCCTGCGGAGGAGGTAACCTGATGGTGCCCGTGCAGCTGAGTGAAGGGAGGGTGGAGCGAAGACACCGCGGCCAGACCTTGTGCTCCCTGCAGAGGAGGCAGCCTGGTTGTATCATGAAGCTGGTAAACCACATCACAGTGTGATGTCTGGTGCTGGGCAACAACGGTGGCAGATCTGTCCCTTCCGAGGGAGTTTGCTCAAACTTCTTCTCCTTCTAATCTCATTCTAATACCCATACACAACCCCATCCTAGAAGTTACCCACTTCCAAGGAATGACCACTGATCGTGCTTGCTAGATTTTCAATTAACTCAGAAGACTTTCTTAACCAATGAATGACAAAAGCAAGTATGGCTAAAGTCACTCAAGCTCCACCTATATGTAAAAGCAAATATATAAAAAGTGAACTAAGGAGGGATGTGGAAGGAAGAATGGGATGGTAAGATTGGAAGGAGGAGGAAGAAAAACTAAGAAAGAAGAAAGAGGAGAGAGGGAAGACTCAATCGCAACTTCTGGATCAGTCGACAGACTGAACTCCTTTCCTCCGCTCGGGTCAGACACAGCCTGAGGAGACTCCTCAAGGTTGAGAGCCCTCTCCCATCTTCTGGGTGAGTGATGAGTGCACATTTGTACACTAGGCACTAGCTAAGAACCCCACCCTGTAGAGAATTTCCTATACTGACAACCGAAACCTATTTTCTAAATGTTGCATTTGAATAAATTGTGCTATTCGTGAACCCAACTACTTGTTTTGAAGGCAATCGGACCTACAGTCGACAGGTTGTTCGTGAATCTGGTGCTGCCAGAGTCAGGCCTATAGTTACTGCAGTATTTGGTATCCCAAATAAGAGATGAGTCCAGCCACCCTCAGCCCCTCTAACCTTTAAGGATCAGCTGGAATGCAAGGGGATTCATTCTCTTACCAAATCTGCCCCATTGATATGATGGAAGAAAATTTGGGGATGCTTGTTTGGAAAAAAAAAAAAAATAGATTGATAAACTCTGAAAGATAGTACTCACTGCCAATATGCAGTTGAGTAAACTGCACAATTCAGCACTTATGTAGAATCTCTGAGCAAACAACTGCTCCACCTACAGATATTAAAAGAACCAAACAGCCTTTAGTAAGAAGCAAACAAGGCTGAAAATTTAACAATACCAGACAAGCAATGAAGAAACAGAGTCCCTGAACAATGGGAAAAAGTGTTGATCTAGCAAGGCTGTCCAGCCAAGCCAACCAAAAAAAAAAAAAAAAAAAAAAAAAAGNAAGTACATAAAACCAAAGGAATTTTAAAACACAAAACGCGGTAGCAGCTGGAAAGTGAAACCATTCAAAACCCTTCAGATGTTCAGGGGGAATTACTGTAAGACTGGGTGTACTGCTCAGTGAGTGGCCGTCGAAAGCGCGTGGGCAGTCCTGCAAGGAATAAAAGCCAGGCACGTGAAAAAAGCCTCTCAGACACCCTGGGACCTTATGTGAAGTGGGATGACCTTAAGGGCCTATGGGACCCAGTGGGTCAGCAGGGCGGCCTTTTGCGCATTTTTTTTTAAATCACAGAATCACAGAATGGTTGAGGCTGGAAGGGACCTCTAGAGACCATCTAGTCCAATGCCCTGCTCCAGCAGGGACACCCAGAGCACGGGGCACAGGGTGGCATCCAGGCGGGTTTGGAAGATCTCCAGAGTAGGATACTCCACAGCCTGTGCCAGGGATCTGTCACCCTCACAGGAACGAAGTTCTTCCTCATGTGGAGGTGGAACTGCCTGTATTTCAACTTAAACCCATTACCCCTTGTCCTGTCACTGGCCACCACAGAGAAGAGCCTGGCCCCATCCTCTCTACAATCACCCCTCAGGTACTTGAACATGTTGATCAAATCTCCCCTCAGCCTTCTCTTCTCCAAACTAAGCAGGCCCAGCTCGCTTAGTCTGTCCTCGTAAAACAACCATCTTTGTTGCTCTCCGCTGGACCCTCTCTAGAAGCTCCACGTCCCTCTTGTCCTGGGGAGCCCAGAACTGCACCCAATACTCCAGGTGCGGCCTCACCAGAGCTGAGCAGAGGGGCAGGATCTCCTCCCTCGACCTGCTGGCAACGCTCCTCCTCATGCAGCCAGGAGCCCATGGGCCTTCTTGGCCACGAGGGCACATTGCTGCCTCATGGTTAACTTGTTGTCAACCATGACTCTCAAATCCCTCTCCGCAGAGCTGCTTTCCAGCAGGTCAACCCCTAATTTGTGCTGGTGCCTGGGGTTATTCCTCCCCAGGTGCAGGACCCTGCACTTGTCCTTGTTGAACCTCATGAGGTTCCTCTCTGCCCAACTCTCCATCCTGTCTGTATCTCTCTGAATGGCAGCACAGCCCTCGGAAGAGTCAGCCACTCCTCCCAGTTTCGTGTAATCTGCAGACTTGCTGAGGGTGCACTTACTATTAAAGTAAATCTCCCCCAAAGTAATACAGGTTTGAGGTTTTTGTAGTACCAATCTGGCTTTTCTTACCACAGCTGCTAATCCTACCCGTGCTCTCTATCAAAATATAAATCCTGCTTAAAGAATGAATTTGGTTGGGAGGACTAAGCGAGCTGGGCCTGTTTAGCCTGCAGAAAAGAAGGCTGAGAGGAGATTTGATCAACATGTTTAAGTACCTGAGGGGTGATTGTAGGGAGGATGAGGCCAAACTCCTCTCCCTCCTGGCCAGCAACAGGACAAGGGATAATGGGTGTAAGTTGAGACACAAGAAGTTCCACCTCCACATGAGGTGGAACTTCGTTCCTGTGAGGGTGACAGAGCCCTGGCACAGGCTGCCCAGAGAGGCTTCTTGTGGAGTCTCCTACTCTGGAGATCTTCCAAACCCGCCTGGATGCCACCCTGTGCCCCGTGCTCTGGGTGTCCCTGCTGGAGCAGGGGGGTTGGACTAGATGATCTCTAGAGGTCCCTTCCTACCTCAACCATCCTGTGATTCTGTGACCGAAGGAGGATTCCAAAACATGAGACCTGCAGTGAGACCCACCCCTTCCCCTCTCACTTGCAGTCTCTCCATCGCAGTGCGAGTCACAGATCGCAGCAGGTGGATGGATGCAGGGCTGGAGACTCCTACATCAGGCTGGAGGCACAGTCCAGTTTTGAACATTTTCTGAACAACAAAATAATCCTTTTAGGCCCGAAAGAATCCATGCTGCTGTCATGCAATACCTTTGGCAATTAAACTGTTTGGACTAATTGTAGTAAGCAGCAGATTTTCATGAGACAAAAACATTTGTAAATGGCCTTTTTTCCCCCAAATCCTACCCAAGAATCCCCATGTCAGATGAGAACCACCCCCACCATCCCATACATCAAAACAATCTTTTGCCTGGCGAGGAAGGAGAAAAGCTGCACATCTCTAATCTAAAAGCTTAAACCACATTCCTTGTGAGAGAAAGTTTTACATTTTAATGCAGAAACACCCTTAAAAGTCTTAGCTCCCATTACATGACTACAATGCGTAGTGTTCTTGCGTAAAAGCGTCAAGACTAATTAATGAAAATGGAGACAAAAAAAGTTACCTAAAGTACTTTCAAATACTCTTATGATTGAGAGAGGCTTCCTGGCAAACCCACTTCACTGGGATGATGCACTCTGGTTATGCAGTTGCCGTAGCAGGCAGCCCCTAGGCACCAACCTGAACTTCTGCCTCCCCTGATGACAGCCGTTGCGTGCAGAACGTGGACAGAAGGGAAGCACAGGGGTCCCTTCCTCCTGGCAGAGCTCCTCCCCGCTGCAGCTGCAGGTGAACGCGCTTCCCCCCTGCAGCTGCCGCTGCCGCCACAGCGGATGAGGAGGGCAAGGAGGGAAGGGGCTGCAGGCGCAGCCAGGCCGCATGGGCTGAAGGAGCAGGCGGGATCATTTGCCATCGCTCCTGGGCATTTCTGGGACCCATTTCAAACAGCACTGCGGGTATTGCGTGCAAGGAAACGCTGCTGTCAGC
>VWPW01004704.1:0-15445 GCA_013389825.1 Crypturellus undulatus | reverse complement strand
TTTCATAGAGGTGTTTCCACCTCCCTTGCTTCTGAAAGTGCAGATTATTGGAAAGCAGGAGCAGGGTGTGCCAGCCCCGCACACCTGGACGTGTCACCCGGTTCCTCCTGACCCCTGCTTGGCCTTACAAGAAGGAGCACGTGGCCGTCTTCAACTGGAAGACAAAGATGAGAGACAAGATAAAGAGGAACGAGATAAGCTTGCAAGAACATCTCTTTTTGAAAGTCTTCTTTGTGAAAATACTTCAAGCATAACTGGAAAGCAGGACAGCTCGTGCAAGCGATGGAAGATAAGCACCTCATCTCACTCTCATAGAGTTGGGGGCCCCTTTTCACATCCCCTCTCTGCTAACCTCCTGCTTGACGAGCATGTGTTTGCAGTTGCAAATTAAAGAGCGGAGATGCCCAGCTGCATCCCCAACACCTGGAGCCAATGAGTATTTCTGGCCTTGGGGATGATGCTACAAAATGTGAGTTTTCAGCATCAGTGACCATCACATAATCCACGCACCTACGGGCTGTGATGGAGCCACCCAAGTTCATGTAGAACTAAGGGGCTGTGTGTAACCTGCTGACTCTGAAGGAATATATGAAGAATTCACCGCAGCATTTTAAATTTTGAGTAGTTAGTAGGAAAATAAACCTTCTTTCCTCACCCCACCTTCCTATTTTTAGTAGCAAACTTCCTGCTAAGAAAAAAAAAGTGTATTTCTCACTGTGGAGGGGATTGGTTTTGATCAAGAGTCTGGCTCTGCTCCAGGGAGATCATCGGGGTTTGCTGCTACCTGCGAGATGAATCACGAAGGTCTCTGTTTCCCTGTCTGTACTCGTTGCTTTTGCAAGATGAGAAACAGGGCCCGGATAACGCGTGTCTCCCGCTCGTAGGTCTGCGTGTGGCTGGTTATTTGCACCCTCGTGGTGGTGGTCAACCCCGGGCGGCCCCAAAGGACAACTTGTGCTCCAGGCGCTGCTGGGCAGGAAGGGCCCTTGTGCAATCAGGAAAGGGAGAAGTAAGAACAGAGTGTATGGAGCAGCTGTGTGCTGCTTCCCATTGCACTAATGATGCTTCTAACAGTTTAGAGCAGGTATTTCTTTATGTGAGAGCTATCAGGACTTGTAAGGCTGCTCTGCGTCTAGCGATGCCAACAGCTGACCGCTGTTAACTGGGTAGGCTTTGACTCGAGTCTTTCCTCCTCTATTTGCACCTGATGCCTCTTTTCTGAGTCTATCTGCCTTGTGGTTTATTACCTGAGCCACCTCGAGCCTCCTTGGGCTCGTCCTGAGGAGCAGGCAGTGAGCTGTGTGCCTTAGAAACGCAAAACTTCTCTGCAAAACCCTCAGATTTTGCACTTTTCCAAAGTCCCACTTCCCAAGAAGTGGGATTAGCCACTTCAGAGAGTTAGGGTTTCTGCTTGGGGTACTTGGAAAGAATTGTGCTGGTGCAACTAAGCTGCTTAACGCTAAAAAAAAAGCCAAATTAGTAAAAAAACCTATCAGCAATAGGCTTGCTTGAACTTGTAGTTTTAGAACTCTGCTGAGTGCTTGCTGAAGCTGACTGTAAAATGATAAAAAGAAATTCTGATAATGGTGTTTGCTGCTCTGGTTAGGCAATGATGGTGATGATTTAAATGCAGCTGTAAAACTAAGGTGTCTGGGAACAAAATATTATTTTTGCTGACAATAAACCCTGCAGAAGTTGCTGTGCTAGGCTGGTGGGATTCCTGCTTTGGGCATCCGCAGCACCTTTTCCATCAGGGAAGATGAAGGTGTTCCTCACTGCTTTGAAACTCAAAGTACTTCAGTCTGGCACAAACTCCAAAACTGAGCGGATTATGGACAGCATATGTAAGATGTGCCAGCTGCAAGAGCTAGGGTCAACATTGCAAAAGATTCAGGAAATGAAATTTCAGCTAAAGGAGGAAAGAAATCTGGTGTTACTGCCAGGAACTGAACCTTGAGTTGCCTCTAGCAAAGAAGAAAAAATGTCTTGCTTCAGGGTGTGATGCAATGGGGATAGAGACCTTGACAGGAGGCAAAGACATAAATAATAATTGTGTCTCCCGGGTCACTGAATTGGCACTGCTGTACCCCAGGTTTGTACGGTCCTCGTGGGCTGCAATGTCCTCATCATCATCAATCAGAAAGCCCAAGGACTCTGATCCAAGCGGGATTTATAGTTGGATTGGATTCCTTGCAGGGGAAGGGGCTAATCTGATGGATCTAACAGGATCAGCCGCTGCATCACGGTTGTGCTCTGTCCCATGGGCTGCAGCTGGAACGGGACAGCGAGAGGCCGCAGGGTTCAGGCTGTCTCCAGGCCTGGTGATGCCAATTGGCAGCTTCACGCTCTTCAGCAGGCGCCTTGTAACCCATTTAGTGACAGAGCATCAACACGAGGAGCTAAATTCTCTGCTTGAAGAGTAGCTCAAAGACTAGAACATGGAGCAAGAGGGCAAGGGCCAAAGCTCCTGAAGAGTATATTGATATTTCAAGCAAAAGAGGGTTTTTTCCTGCTTGTACAAGGAGGAGGTAAGTGGTATTTGGCTCCCAGTACCTAGTGAGCCGGCTCAGCAGAAGCTTCCAGCCGTGACCCCTTGGGATCCAGCCCCGCTGCCTTTCCCACGTTGGCCAACGAAGAAGCCGAGCAGCTTTCTAGAGTCAGCAAGAACATCCCGATCACCACGCTGGTGCTTATGGCTTTCAGGAAAGGTTCGAAAGAGAAAAAAAGCAAAAGCAGAAGCAACTGTCATTGCAGCTGGGAGACTTCTCTGCTGTGCTGCCTCCTTGGGGGTGTTTCTTCCTCGATGAAGCAAAACTTGCACTTGGGCAGGGCAATAGCCTGATGTCCAGGTGCTTTTGCAGCCCTTGGGGGTTTTGTCTACAAGCTGCTTTAATCTACAAGTGATTAACCAAAGCACCCATGAAACCATGAGCTTTCTGTGTGTTCAAACCCTGCCTGCGCACTCCCTTTTTGGAGCAGGTCTTGTGTTTTCCTGAAGTCTTCAGTCCTGGCCCGCGTTTTCCAGAGGAGGAAGGTAGAGGAGCCGAGGGAGCCCCTTGAGCGGAGAGCCCTGGGCAAGGTGGATAGCGGAGGAGCCGCCGGCCGCGTCGCGCTGCCCCTCGCTGCCCCTCGCGCTGATTCACTGCACCAGCTCAGCCCCGGGTTGCACCATGAAAACTCCAGCCCGCGGTTGTGCAAGTTGGGACTTTGCCGGCCCCGGCGGGTTGTCCCTGGCCACCGGGCTCAGGCCTCCAAGGCCACTGTGTGCCCCGAGCTGCGAGGAGCGTGCGGCTCTAACCGCAGACTGCGCTTTGATGAATAAACACCCCTCCGAGATTGTCTTTTTTCCTCCTTTTTAAGAGGAAAACAACAGTTTGGAGATTACCCTTGGCGGTAACGTGTAACGCTGGGTTGGATTGACCCTTGAGTCACGGTGGGAGGCGGAAAGGGGTTTTCTGGGCAGCGTTGGCTCTGCTATGGCAGGCTGGACCACCCAAGGCACGGTTGGTAGGTGGCCCTATGGCTTGCAGGTCAGGCTGTATTTAAGAGGTTTGGAAGTAGAACATCTTCTAGGCTTCTGCTTAGATCAGCTCTCCAGGTCTTTTCCCCTAGCGCAGAGCATTTAGAATTTTTTTTTTTTTAAAAAAGGTGGTTTAACCGCATGCAACCTGCACCAGACCAAGATCTTTGAAGCGCTCCCGCTCGCACCGAGCAGCCTCCGGGCCGGGGAGCACTCGGGCTCCGCGGTCGCTGGCGCGGCTCCGGGCGGCACCGCTCCGTGTCGGGAAGCGACCCCGGCGCTCGGGGCAGCTCTCAGGAAGACGGTACCCGCCAAGGAAACCTTTTGCTTCTGTGGGATCAGAAAGCAAAACCACCGTCTCTGATGCGCGCGGCGGTCTCGTGCTCTTACTGTAACGCGCAGCCCTGCTTTGAGATGGGCAGGAACTGCCTCAGCACTAAGCGCCGTGGGACCTGCGTGGAGACGCTGCTCTTCAGCCCCGGGTTGCACCAGGACGAGATGTACCGGGCCCTGCACCCTGCGTGGAGATGGTCCAAGTTTTATTGTGTGCACCAAGAAATAGCAGGGAGTGGGTGAAACGGGAACACAAGAAGGAGGATGCATGAGATGAAGTTGGTCGTGCTGGGCTAAGCAATGACCTCTTTGGTGCATGTGAGCTCACACCAGGCCCGGGAAGGCTTTTCCACATGCAGGAGCTCACACATGGGGCACGGCAGGACTGCACCGCATCCAGTGTGCGGCAGGTCGCTGATGGACCTGAGGCTGGTGGTGCTGCTGTGATTCGGGTTTCGTGTAGGCGTTATGAGTCATGGGGGTGACTTATGTCCCTGGGTCGTGTGTCTCCATTTTGCAGCCTGCCCCTTTTTTCTTCTTCTCTCTTTTTTTTTTCACCCCCACTGAGCAGCATGGCAGGGGGAGACACGTTGTGGATGTGGCCAGCCTGAGAATGCAAAAAGAGCTGCTTGAGGACGTGACCCACAGGGAAATGTAGGGATTGCTTCTTGGCTGGAAATGCCATTGCCCTGTGACAGGTCCCTTGGCTGCCTCGATGGCTTTTCTGCCTTTCCAGAACCCCCTACCTAAACCTTTTCAGAGGTGGTGTATATATATGTGTGTGTGTGTGTGTATATATGTACTTATCTGTACATATATTTATATATATATATATATATATACACACACACACACACACTTAGCTGGAGGTGTGTCGTCATGCCTTGGTGTACCAGATCTGTGTCATGGTGCAAACGTCCCTGTGCCTTGGTGACATCAGTCCGAGCGTTTGCACTTGCATGGGGACTGCACCCCTAGTCCTCCTACTTGGAGGCTCTCGGATATCTCCCCATCTCCTGAAGCACTGCCCTTGACCAGGGCCTTGCAGGACCCTTGGTCCCGCAGGGATCGGAGCCGCCTCGGCGCAGCCTGTCCCACCTCTCCCCTTCTGCTGACTTGCTCTTCCTCCCTGTTTTTCTGAATCGAGTGACTCCTGCGGCACCAGGTAACTGGAAACCTTCCTTCTCCGTGCAGCAAGCGGCATCCCATATGCTTCCTTCCTGTGGTTACTTTAACCAGAGTGGCTGGGTTTTACTGAAAAACTCACCACAGCTGAGCTGATGTGACACTTTACTCCCTGCAGAGCAGAACACGGTGTTCGGCTTGGGCTCACGAGCATCCTTGGGCTCCTGCTGACGCTGCTCGTTGGCTTTGCCCCCTCCACGCTGCCTTCTCCTTCTTGCTGGTGATGCTAAGGGGGTCCCAGGTGCTGCAAAGTGCCCCAACATGCATTTTTTGTTGGAACACCAGCAATTTATTGGGCTAAATCTCCCCAGTGACCTGCACTGTAGTGAGGTCTGGACAGAGCCAGACTTAGAAATTATCCCATTAACTGAAAATATTCTTGTTTCCAATGCAGTGAAAGGAAGACCAGCTACTGACACACACGTGAGTCCTGGGGACTGGCAAGTCGAGGTCTGAGATCAGCGAAAGATGCTCAAAATGGAAAGGGAAACGTGGCCAGGTGGGTGTCCAAGAGGAACTGCCCTTTAGTGGTGGATGTGTGGGTTGGAGATGGTTGTGTTGGGGGATTTTGGGGTGTATTAGTGACAGAGCTATAAATTCACGCGTGCCTCTTGAAATTACATATTCAACTGCCATATATACAGTTCCCTATGCAGAGAGAAATCACCCCTTGGGGAAAACCAAGCAATTCTGTTATCAGTTCATATTAGTGCAGTATCCAGCTACTATCTAGTGTCTTATCTGGGACCAAGGCCTTACCCTGAGTGTGCTGTTAACTGGAAAGAGCAGAACAAAGGCTGGGTTTGTTCTGAAGTCTTTATTAGGAAAAATAAATGTTTTCTTTTCACACAGACAACATATAAAAGTCCCCGTGTAAACAAGAATGGAGTGACCTGCGGAAGAGCATTCCTGCTTTGGGTTGGGTACTGCCCTTCCATCACTAGTTCCACTTTGTGGGAACATCCTTCTATCACAGTAAACATGAAAATAGAATAAATGACCTTTCAATAGTCCTTTTTCAGTGGTAACTTAAAATTTATAGAAAAGCGAATGACAAGCTGAGAGTATTGCATGATACTGTTGCCCTGGTGCTTCTAAATATTAGAAGCAAATGCCTATGCTGCGAGTTCAGAAAATTAGGAGTAAAACAGAACAATGTCAGCTGTATGAATTTGATTGCAAATCACCAAGTCCACCTTAAAATGGTGGTTAATTAAATATCTTCTTAAAAGAGTGAATAAAACCCAGTCAAAGACTAGAAAATATTACCATTAATTTTCAAAGGTGCAGAGTGTCAGGAGCTCTGAAAATCAATGTGCAGCAACACTGAACCACAAGTTCTATTAGAACCAAGTACTTAATGCCTATTATTACTATTTTTTCTGTAATTCGGACTAATGCAGGAATGAAGAGGTAGAATCAATCCATTTCTGGGGCATTATCCCAAGTTGTTCTGCAGCACAGACCCTCCTCCTTCACAGTCCTTTTCATGCAAAGAAGACAAAATGCCCCTTTTCTTTTACAATTATTTTGCTCAGTGTAAGGTCATGGAATAATTTCGAGTATTTAAGCAGAACCAGACACACTGGCAAAGTTATGTGCAGAAAAGTTAAATGCAAAAGTTAAAGATAGACAGACTGAGGAGGAGAGTGCAGTGCTCCTGATAGGACTGACCTTGTCCACCAAGGCTGCACTTGGGAGAAATATCCCTGCCCAAAAGAATGCAGCTTTGGGGAGTTTTGACACTAGGAACAAAATAGCACAATCATAAACAGCACAAAAATAAACAATAAATAATACTTTAAAAGCTCATCTCTCTTCAAAACATTTGTAAACATAAACACTTAGGTATTAGAGGTAATAAATATTAAACTCTTTTCACAAAATAATAACTGTTTAAATACAATATTAAACCTTAAAATGTCATTGACTTGTAATTTTTGACCTGAACCATAACTTAGTCTCTCAAATGCTCTTAGAGCCCCATATTATTTCCGAAAAACAGCGAGATTTTGTGTGAAAGATGCAGCCCTGTGCACAGTTTCACTTCCTTCCCTTCATCATCAAGTATTCTTCAATGTAGTTGATAAAAATGTCAAATTCCCCCATTGCCTTGTAGATACCGTTCTCATTCATCTGTCGGGTGAAAGTTAATATATTAGTTTTTACCTCCTAAGCAGTTAGGCTGGTAGATAATAATTCTACAATTCACTGAGAATTAATAATTAATGCATTTGACACAGTTCTAGCTCAAGTTTGTAGTAACGATATGTGTCAACGAGGCCAGAAACAGCCTCGTTCGACTGTAATCTCCGCCGGAGCACGTGAGTTTAGGGCTTTGACACTGCTCTTTCTGTGAACGGGGCGTCTGGGCTGATTCATTTGGAGATATGGGGCACGGGCTGCGTTTCTGTTCTGCAGCACGAGCGCTTGCAACGACCCGTTCACAGAGGGATCTCTGATGTTTCTGCTTTGAAATCTCTACAGACAGATTATTTGTGGAAAGTCAGCTTCAAGCGAGTGCAAAATCACTCAGTGAATAAGTACAATTTGGGGAGAATATATGTGCCTTTTTCTGCATTGTAGCATGTTATATGTCAAGTTTTAGAGATAACTTAAAACTCATCCGTTGTGTCCATGTGTAGACTTGTGCAGCGTATTTGTTGCGATTCCCTGACAGCAGTTTAAGGAGTTAGGTGGTGTTTTTCAGGGAGCACCATAGGAAGATCAGTTATCTCCTTTATACTTTCTCCAAACTTGAACCTCATAGTTTTCCTCTCCCTCCACCCATCCAAGCTGCTGCTTGGGGCACCACTGGCTACACTGTGGTTTGTGTATTATTTATTTATGCATTTTTACATAATTAAAGCCCCTGGCTCCTTCTAGCATCACAGTTCCTCCCGAGCGGATCCGCCGCGTCCCGGGCGGACACCCACCTTCTCGAAGGTCTCCTTGATGCGCTTCAGCGTCTTGCTCTGCTTCTCGCACGTGAAGAACCGGTGCTGCAGGGTGACGAGGCAGAGTGTGACCCGGCTGCCTTCCTCCCCTCTGCTGCCAACCCTTCCTCCTCCCGCTTCCCCGTCCTCCTCGTTCATGACGCCGGGGTGGCACGTGGAGACCGATGCCACCCCGGGCTCAGGTAAGCGCGCGAGCACCCGTGTCACCGCCTGTCCCCTACTCACGCAGCGCTTCATGGTGGCCTTGAGGTGCATGAGCGCGTTGCCGAGGCGGCTCACGCTCTGCTGGTGGCTCGCGCTGGCCCGGCCGGCGCTCGGCAGGACCTGGTCCATGTAGAAGCGCATGGCCTCCGAGACGGCCTGGCAGCCGAAGGTGCCCTGGGGAGGCAGAGGGACACACGTTGGGGTCGGCTGAAGTCTCCGGATGCCGGTTGTCACCAGGCTTTGGTGGCCAGAACACAGGGAGAACTTATAAGTGTGGCTTGAGACCTGTCCCCATGGGACAGGAGCCTCTGATTCCCTCCAGAGGGAAGATGGAAGATGGAGGGAAGATCCCTCCAGATGAAGATGGGCAGGGGGCTNCCGGCCGGCGCTCGGCAGGACCTGGTCCATGTAGAAGCGCATGGCCTCCGAGACGGCCTGGCAGCCGAAGGTGCCCTGGGGAGGCAGAGGGACACACGTTGGGGTCGGCTGAAGTCTCTAGATGCCGGTTGTCACCAGGCTTTGGTGGCCAGAACACAGGGGGAACTTATAAGTGTGACTTGAGACCTGTCCCCATGGGACAGGAACCTCTGGTTCCCTCCTTAAGGGATGAAGACGGTCAGGGGGCTTGGATGAGAATCATATTCTGGGAATAAGGGGAAGGTCTTACCTTAAACTCATGGAGCAGGTCGGAGCTGAGCAGCTGGATGCCGAGTTCGTTGTCCTTTGCTTGCTGTGGGTGCAAAGGAGAGGCTTTACTCGGGTGCTGCCCTCGCCTCCCCATGCGGGAAGGCGCTGGCTCGTGCTTGTGTCTATAACACTAATTCTAGCTACAGGAATCATCGGTTCTTTGGCCCATAATGTGGCAGTGCAAATACCCTAGGGTCCAAAGAGAGCAGGGTGATGCCATCCCACCCCTGGGTCCCTCCTGTCACCCTTGGGACTGTGTCCTCTCTGGGTGATTCTCCTTGGAGATCCCCTCTTGCACCACTGGCTCTGGAGGACCTGGAGTTGACATGCCCCCAAGGTAGCACCCTGGGACCAGGACACTTTACAGAGTGTTTCCAAGAGGTTGTAAATGCTCATCCCTAACGTTAACGTGGGGATTTACAGCCAGCTTTAAATCCAGGTCTTAAATCCATGCTAGTTTGGTAATAAACAAAAGCCGCACCGCTACTCTGGGGCTTCATCTGGAGCATTATCCATTTATCTGCTGCCAGGAGCTACCGACAACAGCAAAGACGGCAATAGAAATGTGAGCAAACATCCTTGCCGTGACAAATGCTGTGGAAATCTCATCGTGATTGCATCCTCAGCACCCAGAGGCTCCCTTTAGCAAAGCCTTGATCTTTTACAAGCATCAAGCCAAGTCCTGGTTACTGCAGACTTCCCCAAGTACTTTGTCCAGGCTACTTCGGTAGTAAACTCGATATACAAAAAAAGAACTCGATATACAAAAGAAGTCTGAAGCAAAAGATTTCCCTTTTCATCTATTGCCTTCAGTGAGGCTGTGCCTAAGTGCCCTGAGGATGATTCTATTTCCTTCCTATTTGTTCAATGAACAAGTTGCCCTGCAGCATTGAGGGGGAAGTCTGGATAGTAGGATGTGCTAAATTCATTGTGAAAGCTCTCGGTCTCTAACTGGAGCTAGGAAGAACACCCGTGTGTGCCAGCACCGTGAAAGCGAGCTGCTCCTCCTGCTCCCGCCTGCAAGCCCGCAGCACCCAAGCACATCCCTTGTGTCCAGAGGAAGCTAGCTATCCAAATCCCAGCTTTGCAAGGAGGAAAAACAAAGAGAAGGAAGGAGGAGAGGCTAGCTCTGTCGTACTTACAAAATAGTCTTTGATTTCCTCAAAGTTGATCCTCAGGTCCCGGAGATAGGCGGGCAGGAGCTCGGAGAAGTGAGCGCAGGTGGGCTCGGCGTGCAGGCAGCGGGCGGCCAGCAGCAGGAGCAGCAGCGCGGCGCAGGGCTGCATGCTGCGGGGCTGCATGCTGCGGGTGCAGGGCTGCATGCTGCGGGTGCAGGGCTGCATGCTGCGGGTGCAGGGCTGCATGCTGCAAGTGCTGCCCTTCCTCGCGGTGCCTTCCTTGCAGCTTCTCGGGAGGTAACGCGCAGATCTGCAGCCTTCACCTTGATGGAGCCCCTCATTTATACTCTCAAAACATCTCTCAATTTCCTCTCCCCATTTCCTGAGGAGTAATATTGGGGTTTTAAGTCATTCATTAAACCCAAATGTCACTTGGGTTTCCCGTCAACTTGGGTTTCCTGTTCCCTTGACCCCCCTCCTCTCCTCACACCCCATCGAAGTTTTTATGCTTAGACTCTGCATTTTTTTTTCATTACTCGCTTCTTGTAAATTTGAATGTGGCTAAAGAAGAAAGCTCAATGCAAACAAAAAAGGTGCTGCATGAGTTTACTTCTGCATCCTCACGGTTATCTTTATTTTTAGGTGACATCCTCATTGTTATCTTTATTTTTAGGTGAATGCCCTATTGTTAGGGGGGAAAAAAGTGGTTCTGTTTTTAAATCTCTGTAGCATATCTATACTTAAGGATCCCAATACCATGCATAATTCGATTTATTGCTTTTAATGAACTGGTGCAAACACCTTGCCTCCTCCTTTGGCAATCTAATGATATCCTATAAATGGACATAAAATAATAATCTTAAATCTTTATTATTATTATTATTATTACTACTATTTTCCATTAATGCCTTTGAGTGGCATGAAAGGACCCTTTCCAAGTTCTTGCTGTGTGCTGCTTTTAATTTTGCACTTGGAATTTGTGAGGAGATGCGTTTGCATCAATAACCTAAGAGCTTTTAGGAACCAGGAGAAACAAGTGGGAGCCAAACGGGGTTCCCTCTTTGGGGAACTAAAAGCTGATGCGATCCTTAACAAGGAAAATGACCGTGGCCGCCTCGTCCTCAAGGCTCCCTCGATAACGTGGCAGCAGAAGGGCTGTTCTGGCCCCAAGCAGAGCGTGGGGACCCGGTGTGGTGACACCAAGGGGCTTTTCTCCTTCTCACCATTTGCAGAGCGTTTTCGTTTTCCTGTAAATGGACCCGCTCGCACCAACCCCGAAGCCTGGGTGTGTTGTGTGAAATGAGAGTTATTGTTCCAGCTCCGCTAAAAATGACTGTGTTGACGCTCAGGATAATTCTTGTCTCTCTCCTTTTCCGTTTTTTATTATAGTTCATGTGTATTATAGTTCATAGTGCTCTCTCTTGTGTGCTTTCTCTTGCCCTCTCTTTCTTTCTATAGATATCTATGCACGTGCATATTCCTGCTTCCTTGTGATAAAGCTTTTGACTAGAAAGTTCACTATCCAAGAAGGAGAAAGTGGAGATTAATTTACGTTTTCCTGAAATGAGAGGATTTCTCTGAAAAGCCCTGTGTTACTTTAGTTTGCTCTTCCCAGACTTCTTCAGATTTATCGCTTTGGATACAAGTCCCTTCACTTGTGTCCTTTGTTGCCTTGAACCCCTGTGAATTTGTGAATTTGCAAGTCCTTGTGAAGGACCTTGTTGCAAAATAGTCCTTGCGTGTGTGTGATATATACGTATTCAGGAGCAAAAAGATGAAAGTTTGATGTGTATTCATGAATGAGTGCAAAGGGATAAGACTTACATAACTCGGAGGCCCCAAAGTAACTATTTTTGTGTGTGTTTTGGTTTGTCGTCCTTTGTTGTCAATGGTGTTTTTGAAGGAATCTTGCAGTGAATCACTGCGGGGACACTAGAAGTCGAGCTGAATCACGGCGTGTCATTAGTTATCCCCTTCTCCCCCCGGCTCTACTGCATCAATGTGGTTTTTTCTTGACTGCCGGCCAGAAGTTATGGGGAAGGAGAAGCCGGCGCTGCACGAGGTGGTTCAGTCAAAAACAATCATGAGGTTCCCCTGATAAGATCCTGCTGTTCTCCAATTCCAGCCTTTGCTCCAACCCCAGGAGGTTTTTGTCTATTTTGGGTTAATCTGAACCTGCTCAAGGTCAGTAAAGCTGCAGAGTGTCCTCTGAAGGCTGCTTTGGTTTAATAAGCAGATCCAAAATTATGCAAAAAACCCAAAATGGGCGCGATTTCCTCATGCGGGCAATGCCTCTGAGTGCTCTGCAGCGGAGCTAACGCGGTGCTTTGAGTTCTCCAAGGCCAGCAGCTTCCCACCAGGAGGAATCAAGCCCATTTTGTTTGGTGCCTTGGAAGGATGCGCACGAGTTAGGTGTCTTTGGGGGAAGGTTACCCAGCAAAAGGTCTTTGAGTAGAGGGGACCTGGATTTGCAACAGGGACCTCGGACGGGCTCTTGACCAGAGGAATCCTCCGACCACGGCCGGGCTCCCTCCTCGTTGCAGGAGCCTGAGGATGTGCAAGGAGCCCCGGGCACACGCAGGGCCCTGCTCTCATTCTGAGCGAGCCGCGGTTGACACCAAGGTACCCAAGAGCCCTTCTCCGTCTTGTGCAATTCCCTCCTCCCTGTTTTGGAACTTGCTTTGTTTTTCTGCTGCAAAAGAGCGTAAGCCGCGCGTGTCCATTCCACAAAGGAAACTCTGCTCCGCGCGCTGACGATCCTCCCCTGTGTTTACCTGCGTTTCCTCTGCCGTGTCACAGATCTTGATGCTGCAGTTTCGCTCTGACTCACCCGTGCTTAGCGCTGTGGAAACGCGTTCACTCGGCAGTACTACGAACGTGGCTGCATGAATGAATAAAGCACCTTTTCCTAAAGAGTGTCCGGGACCGTGGGTGTATTTCTAAACCTTTAGGAAACAGCTTTCATGGTTGCCAAGAAGATGTTTCAGGAAGGAAAAAAATGTTACTCAAAAGTCATCCCGTGCGCTTTACCCCAGCTCCCCCGGGCTTCTCGGAGCTGCTCTGCTCCAAATGGGGCTCAGCAAAACGGTGCTGCTGCCTCCCATTCCCTGGATGTGCCCTGTCCCGCACGGAGCTGTCCCGGCTCATCCCGCTGGACAAGGGCCCCCGAGGCACCTTCTCCCAATGGCCAGACGTTGATGTGTGCAATTTTCCCGTCTTTCGCCTCTGGACACAAGGATATTGTGTTAGACACGTGATGTCTTACAGATTTAGCCTCAAGAATCCCCTGGATTTCCAGGCAATCATCATGGAGAATTTCTTTCTTTCCTATTCCAAAATTTCCCATTTCTCATCGCTTCACATTCATGAGATCTGTCATATATTTGTGACGTTATGGGGGAACCATGACTTAGTGGCCATTTATTCATCTTGTAGGAACAGCAGTTTCGCCTGCAATTGCTCTTGCTGTCTCAGCAATGTTGGCTCTGACTAACAGTTCCTGGTGGCTTAAACATAAAATGATCGGCATCTTTTTTTATCTTTTTTTAAAGCATTTTTTGCTGGCATGACATAACGTGGGATTTTTCTCATCTGGGAACCTGCTTTCTAGCAGTCTTGCTCTATACTTGGCAATGTGATTAATACAACCTCAACAGGTAAATGCCAAAATACTCATTGGAAACTTAACCAATGTTGTTAATAATGAGTCATGTAACATCTAAGTGTCCAGAAATACGTAAATAATTATGAATGGAAGACATGATGACTTCTAGAGTGACCTCTCATATGATTAGAAATCTCTTATCAAGTCCAGATCTTCCACCTGAACTAAATCAAGCTGATGTCTTGTTCTAAAGAGATCAGGTAGTGAAGAATTCAGCAGATCTGTAGATCGGGTGCTTTAATGATTAATTTAACTAAGAAATACTCTTTTTTTTTTAATTGCATAGGTAGAGATTCTAATATTTGGTGTTTGCAATGTCTTTTTTTTGATTAGACCAAGAAACCATCTGCATTAAGTAGTAAAAAAATAGTGAGAAAATCATCTTTCAAGCTTTTCTTGGGCGTGTTTAATAGCTAGAGTTTCTCAAGCCGCAAGGCTCATGGGTCTATAGAGACTATAAGTATTTTTGCAGCATTCTTCACCTTCTCCCTGAGCCCAGGGCACTTGGGCATCCTACCATGCTACGTGCTGAGCAAGAAGACCTGGAAAATGAGCTGGTGTTTCCACGATAAAACAGATACGGAATGTGCCTACAAACTACGTCAAGGTGTGTCCTTGGGAGGCAAAATAGGCCCAGAAGATACCTGGATGTGGTGCCCTGTTGCCACAAAGCAAGAGAGAACTTCTGCCTTTGAGACCCCTCGGTCTTTTCCTCCCTCAACGGCTCTGGCTGGACTCAGGTTGTCTTCGGGACTGGCCCTTTTGGTGCTTTTTTGGGGTGATTTTCCAAAATGATTATGTTTTAGCCAGACCCCGGCCAAGGGGCCATTCCCACACCTGGGCAGTTGGGCTCTCCAGCTCCTGCCCCTGGGCAGATCAAGACATCTGGCTCCGTTGCTCTCCTGATCAACCGGTTTTCCCAGAATCATGGAATTGCCATGGTTGGAAAACACCTTCAAGATCACTGAGTCCAACCACTGTTGCCCATGGAGGTGGTTGCGCAGTAGATACTGGGGCAAATGTCCATACCCAGAGTCAGTGGACGCTGAAGCGGTGACACCGACCGCACGAGGGCTCCGAGCGGGGGACGCTGGTGGCCCAGGTGCTCAGGGGCATTTGGGCTCTGTCCCAGCGCTGTCCTCAGCGAGGCCCACGCCGGGCGTTGGGAAATCCCGGACTTTCTCTTCTCCTCCGTGACGCGCCACCAAGCCGTGTCCCCGCAAGTGACGCGGCACACGTGACGGCTGGTCATAGCCGAGGCTGAAGGGTGACTCGGAGGTTGCCTATTGGCAATAATTTAGTAAGAGGGGCTTTTTCTCCCTCCCTGCTCTGCTCTCCTCTTTGGAAGTATCCGTGTGCGCCAGGGGTGGCCTTGGGGACGTCCCCGCGCTCCCCTCCGAGCGCTCGGGTGACATCGGAGCCCTGAGCCCAGGGTCCTGCCGCCCGTGCGGGCTCCTTCCAATCTGACATTTCAGGGGCACATCTGAAAAGCCAAGGCAGAGGTTTTTGAGATGCAGATTCCAAGAATAATCACTCCAAAAGTGCTGCTGGTACCTCTGCTCCCACAAATAAAAGTAATATGACCAGATTTCCACCTCCCACCCTTTTTTTTGGTTTATTTGAAGTTGATGGTTTGCAGTTAGCAGCCCCTTTTCAGCTTGTGCATTTCAACCTACACTTCAGTGAGATATTGCTGCCTCAGGACAAATGTGCACTTCTAATGTGTATAATAAGTATGATGGTGAAAATAAAATTTTAGTTTGACCCCACATGGTTA
>VWPW01004700.1:334113-346174 GCA_013389825.1 Crypturellus undulatus | reverse complement strand
CAGTGTTTCTGTGGAAGGCTGATGGAAATGGAAGGAGCAGTGCAAATGGGTTCATCCTGAGCCGTTTGTCTCCATGGAAGAGTGTTTGCCAGTGACATGGCTAGTTTGCTTCTTACACAGATGATGTCTGCTTAAATAAAGCATTACACCTGAGGGCAGCTCAAGGGAAGTTAATGAAGGGGAGAATGAACAAAAGGATATGTATGAATATGTTTTGTTTTATTTTGTTTGGTTTTCCCCTGATCAGGGTATGGGAGCAGTATATTTCAACAAAGGAGAAAACTGCATTGCTGCTGGCAGGCTGTTTGTGGAAGAATCAATCCATGATGAATTTGTTAAAAAAGTGGTAAGATATTTAAGGACTAATGTTCAAGTAGATACTTCGATATGGCACAAAGATACCCTTGTTTTGTAGAAACACATACATTTCTTGTTCTTATAGTTGCTTAAATCCTCATGATTGATTATGATAGGCAATGCTGCTTCTTGTGAAGCTCTTACAGGATTGAGCAGGAGGCACCAAAGAGAGATATTTCCATCGGAAATGCACAGATAAGTGACAGAAGATATTGTACCATCAGTGATAATTCATATTTGACTAGGAAAGCAAGATTTAGCAAATCACAGAACTTAACATCAGTGTGATTGAAAATTGCTTGAAGATTTAAAAAAGGGATATTGGATGTATAGCTGGAATCATACAGTTATCATTATTAAAAATCCAGTAGTCAATTATACCATTGGAAAAATCATACATCTAACTCAAAAAAAGAAAGTTATTTTGCTAACTCATTCACCACCAGTAAAAATAGACCTTTTATGTGTCTGCCTTAACAGCAGAAGAGAATGAATGCATAAAAACAACATGAAAAACTTTCAGAAATAACCAGTGATCGAGGGCACCAAGCATAAAACACTTTACATAGCATCAACTTAGAAGGCAAATGAGTATTTCATCTTCTAAAAATTCAGCTCTTTCTTGGGGCCAAACTTCATAGCACAAACGATGAAGCATCCACAATCATTGATCGCTTTAACAGCTGTTTGTTTGCTACACTATGTAACTTCATTTTAATTGGATCCCCATAGGTGGAAGAAATAAAAAAGATGAAAATCGGTGATCCACTTGATAGATCTACAGATCATGGCCCGCAGAATCACAAAGCACATTTGGAAAAGCTGCTGCAATACTGTGAAACTGGAGTAAAAGAAGGTGCCACTCTAGTATATGGAGGAAGACGAGTAAATAGACCAGGTAAAATGCTTCCCAAAGGTGTTTGGAATTCTTAAACTTTAAATAAAATGTGATAATCTCTACTGAATTAAATAGTAGCAGTATTGTGTGGTTGCAGGATGACACTTGAAAACAGAGCTTCCAACTCTCATGTTAATAGAAGTTGGGTAGTTGGAACATAGCATATGAAGGTGACTCGGAATCCAGGGCTGTTACTTGTGGGGCACTGGAAAACATCATTGAACTAGCAAGAGCCAAAAGTACAGTGGTAGCCAATTATTTCAACAAAACACTAAAGCTGTTTGGGGTATCTTGCTTGCAGAATCAGCCCCTGGAATTATGATCAAAAAAATTCTTTTTTTTTTTTTCTATTTAAAGAGTGCTAAGTTTGATGGGCAGGTATAAGAGCAAACACTTCCTTGTGGACATCTGTCAGTAAAGAAGGAGAAACATGTGCACCATTTCAAGACATGCTTACATACCCAAAGAAAATGAAAGGGAAAATTTGTAGCTATATGAAATCAATGGAATAAAATTAATGAGAAATCTTATGGAAGCAGAAGACAATATACAAGACCTCAAAATATGCAGATTTTTACCTTTTCATGCTATAATACACTTACATACCCAGATGTAGGTGTAGAAAAGATTTGAGCATAATCACTTGTGTGCCACACAGGGACAGCAAGAGATGCCAACTATGAAGTCCACTCTGTGACTCCTGGACTCCTCTTCATTAGCAATGATGAACAAGATTTTGGACAGGTGTTTTACACTCAAAAAAACATCTGTCACGCATTGCCCTTTATCTCAGTAATGCCCTATCTTCTGTTTAGGTTTCTTCATGGAACCCACAGTATTCACAGATGTTGAAGACCATATGTATATTGCCCAGGAAGAGTCCTTTGGTCCCGTGATGGTAATTTCTAAATTTAAAAATGGGTATGTTATCTTCTGGCTACTATTAGAAACTTTATTTTCTCATTTTCTTTCAAAATGTAAAAATAGTATAATCAGAACCTCTAGTACTATGATTTTGCAAAATGTTATAAGATCAGAATGAACCTTTAGGTTCTCTTCCAGTTAAACTCTAAGTAGACACACATTTTGGAGTATCCTTATACATATCAATACAAAATTAATGATATAGAGGTGCAGTAGGGTATACTATGCAACCCTAAATGCCACACCTTAAAAATATTTCATCGAATATTGAGTCTTACCCACTGAAGGTGATGCAATAATTGCAATATCCTGATCAAATCACAGACCATCTATTTTGTTGTACATTATACAACACCAGCACACTACTATCACAGATGAAAACTGCTGTATGTATTTGTGGTCTGACAGTTTAATGCCTTTCATTTCAAATCATTTTACAAACATATTAAAGAAAAATTAAAAAAAAATCATATAACTATTTCCACCACATTTCATTTTTTTACAGTTTGAAAATGTAGTTAAGGATTGACCACATAGACAATCATCGTATCTAATAAGGGACAATATCAATTTTTTATTCTTTAAATATTATGGATTAGGGATTATGGATTGTGAAGCGATATGGGTAGGTAGGAGATACATGAAGAAAATAGCATGAAAAGATGCATCACACTAAATTATAGAGTGAGGCCAGTTATTAGGGTTAGGGTTGAGAGAAAGATGAAGCCTATGGGCACTGCTGTCATTGTGGAATGAGGCAGCCAGGCAACACGTTCCGTGCTCAGAGATGGTTCCTGTTAGCAGTTTGTTCTCTAGTCAGATATGGTGATCTCTGGCCCACTGCCAAAATGACAAAAAAAATTTGAGGGTTAAGGCTACAGCTGAGAGAACAAGAAACCCTGGAGGTGCCATTGTTGTCATAGTGGAATGAAGCAGCCAGAGGAACCTGTTCTGCGCTCAGAGATAGTTCCTGTAGGGAGTTTATTGTCTAGGCTGCATGAGCTGGTTGCCACTGGCCTGACAAGACTGTTAGGGTTAGGATTGAGAGAAAGCAAAAGCCTAGATGTTCCCTTGTTGTTAATGGGGAACGAGGGAGCCAGAGTGAGGTATGTCATGCCCCCGTATAGTTCCTGTGAGGCGTTTCCTGTGTTGGCCACATCTGCTGGTCCCTGGCCCACCACTGGCCCAAAAAGTCTTTTAGGGTTAGGGTTGAGAGAAAGAGGAAGCCTGGAGGTTCTCTTGTTGTCAGTGTGGAATGAGGCAGACACAGGGAGGTGTGTGGGGCCCCAATATAGGTCCTGAGGCACTTCTTGTTTTGGCCACGTATGCTGGTCTCCGACCCACCGCTGGCCTAACAAGACTTTTGGGGTTAGGGTTGAGAGAGAGAGACTGCCTAGACGTGCTGTTGTTGTGCGTGTGGAATGAGGCAGCCAGGGGAACCTGTTTTGTGCTCAGAGATGTTTCCTGTGAGGAGTTTCTTGTCTAGACCACATAGGGAAGATCTCTGGCCTAGCACCGTCCTGGCAAGATTTTTAGGGTTATCGTTTTGAAGTTGAGAGCAAAGAAAGCCCTGCAACCCCATGTAGATCTTACCCATTGCTTTGCAGTCTTTATATTTTGAATTGCAGATTAATACTTATTAAAGTGTTCTTAAATAAGTGAATTTGAATTACGTTACAGCGCTGTTAATCCTTTTTTATTTTTCCTATCAGGAGTTAAATCAGTTCTTTCCTCCTATAGGGATGTTGCTGGAGTTCTAAGACGGGCAAATTCCACAGAATATGGTTTAGCTTCAGGAGTTTTCACAAGAGACATAAGCAAAGCTCTGTATGTAAGTGAAAAGCTAGAAGCTGGAACAGTTTTTATTAACACATACAACAAAACAGATGTTGCTGCACCTTTTGGTGGATTTAAACAATCTGGCTTTGGAAAAGATTTAGGTAAGTTGTCCCCCATTTTTCATCCAACAGTCCAAATCAAGAGAATAAAAAAGGGTTCCCTGGAAATAGCACCAGTAAAATCTGAGCTATGTGTCTGCACCTTACTTCTATCTGCCCCCAATTTCAATGAGCTAGTTCCTTTCTGCTCCCATCTCTCCAGAATTCCTGCCTTGGTACCTCCCATTCATCCTTTCCCGTACATTTGCTAAATACCTCAGTCTCGCACGGAATATTCCTTTCCAATTTTTACTGAAGCAATCACATTACAGCTTGTCCAGGGCTGTGTATAAGCTACCAGCAACAAAAGATACAAGCCAAAGTCTCCTTTTGTTTCCCTCAGAAAGAACACTAACTTAGGTCTCTCCTCTAAAGCTGTTAAACATGGAAAATTATTTCCTTTATTATGCCTTAAAATGTGATAAATATTTGCCACAGCAAAGACAGCAAGACTGCATAAAACTTGTTTCTTTCAGAAAGCAATTTAAAAAAATCTAGTCTGTCAAAGGAGCTTTACAAGTCTGTACATATCAAGCCTCATACCAAAGAAAGTTAAGAAAAGTTTTTTCACAGTGACAATGTAGATTTTCCCTTTGGAACCTCTAACAAGTAGCAAACATTTCCTGAAATCAAATTATTATCAGAGAAAAAAAAAATGCAAAGAATGCATACCTAAAGATGCTACATTTTCTAGGCAAACTAAAACTTCTTCAAAATCTTTTATGAGCCCCAACAGCCATCTAGAAACTGTTGCTGTTTAATTCTGCACTACTAGCTCCCTTTTTAAATTCTAGCTCTTTTTTCTTTCCACGTTGGTGGCTTTGGCCTTTGCTTGTCAAACCATTTCAATAAATCTTAGCAGGAGGGTAAATTAATCAGTTTGTCATTATTCCTGTTCCTGTGAACTTTTATAATATGGGTTAACATTCTGTTGTATAGCTGCTGTTCTAACTGGTTAATATTGTGCTTCTACAGGTGAAGAAGCTCTTCACGAATACCTTCGAACCAAGGCTATCACTGTGGAATATTAAAGTAACTGTCTCATTTGGAAAGTAAACTGGCTGAGTATGAGTCTTAAGGACTCCATGAATCACTTCATATAATGCCCAGGGTATGCTGTCCAACGTGGTAAAACTATCAAAACAAGTCTCCCCAATCCATGCATAAATTTACATAAATTGAGTCCAGATTTTAGTCTCACTGAAAGATGAAAGCACTTGACAATTAATCTGAAGTTATTTAAGTATCCAGCAACAGTAACAGGTACTAGCACAAGCAGGAAAAAAAAAAGTGTGTGAGCTATTTTTTTTTAAGTACAACTGAAGAATGTGTTCTCACATGTCTCCTTTTATATTTGTGTGAACATAACATTTACATGATCATTTTAAATCTCTAGTCACAAGGCTTCTCTCAAAGTTGAACTATGTATATTATGCCATTTTTGCTAAAAAAATGGTTCAAGTTTTACAGTAGCAATTAAACATTCTGCTCTGGTGATTTTCAGCAGTACAGAAAACCTTTGTGCCATACGAAGTAAATAACTGCAAGAAAGTGCACTTACTATGATCTTTGTATAGTACATACAGAGTTCAACATTGGTATTAAACTATGCATATCAAGCTAAAATTACTGAAAATATTTTCTATCTTTTTGTTGATATATAATGTGTTATCTGCCTGCAATTTGAAAGGTGGTTAATTAACAGATTAAAATCACTTTTTCTGTCTGTGCACATGGACTGTTATCACTGTTTTATAGAGAATGCATATTCATATAGAGACCCTAACAAACTAAGCCTGCTTAAAACTGCTTGCTCTTTTTAGGAGTACAACTCCACCCAAAGCCTCATCTGATCTGTGGGCTGCCATCAAAAAAGCAGTCCCATCGCTTGCTTCCCATTCTCTAAAACATTCTGTGATTTAATCAGATAATCTCAGTAAACCATAACCTCCTGCCATTTTTAAGAATCCATATTGTGAAAGGAACACCAGAATCATTGTCCATCTATCCCAAATAGTCCATAAACAGAATTTTAAAGAAAACTCAAGTTTTATGTGTGAGAGTCAAAATAAATTGTGTAATTAATTGCAGTTTTCAAGTCACCAAGTTTGAAGTTTAATATTTCAGCAATAGTACAGAAAAAAAAATGTGTAGAAAATACAAAGTTCCTTTAAGAAACAAATGATAAACAAACAAATGAGCATCACAGATACTTCTGAAATGCAAACAATCTCTAAAAAAAATACAACAGTCCAAGTCATTGCTTTTTAACAGTTTGAGGCAAGTATGAATGGCACATACTTTCACCAGCTGTGATTCCACAATTGTGTTAAACTAATCGAAGCACCGTTCTTTTAATTCTTCTGGAAAGAACAGCTGTCAACAAAACTGAAAGGCAGAGAAACCAGAGTAAGAGTAAGGTTTACAGCAATTGCAACACCAGTTAGACTCGACCCGTTAAGTACTAAAGTTATCTACACTACAGCTACAAAAACTACTGCTGCTAAAACCCAGTTAAGGGACTAGCAGCAGTCTGTGCATAGATATATATATGAACCTATACAAAACTCAGTGCAGGCCCAGAAAGCCAGGAGAACTTGCTGACCTTTCTCTTGTTCCATGGCTTGTTAAAACATTGCTTTTACTATGCTACCTTACCATGAAATGACCTCAGCCACTATGTTAGTGTACAGTGTTTACCATCTTGATTGCAATATAGACATACCTCAAGTGTACTTTAAGATAAGGTTTAATATCAAAGACATGTACATACAACTTCAGATGACAATGAATAATAGAAAACAAAGCTTTTCCCTCTCCCTTAAGGCAAAAACTCTGCTACACTGCAGAAACTGTTCATCAGCAAGGCAAGAGGCCAAGAGTTCTACCTCCTAACTAGACATGCAGCATGACGTCTGCACAAATTTCAGCCCCACTTCCAGCTGCTTTCTGAGTTGGACTTTCTGGTGAAGCTCATTTACTTCCATATCATTTGAGGAATAAGACAGCAATTCTTCAGAGATGCAGCTTGTCTCAGAACTACTAGGAAAATAATCAACCGAGTGGATACTGCATTCCCAACCACATATACTACAGCATTTTGCATGTTACTCGTAGACTGGGAACACTGGGAAACAAGGCAGTTTAAGGGTCAAGTCTTCAAAGTCAGAAAGTATGATTCTTTCAAAAGTAAAAGTAAAATACAAATGGATTTACTCATTCACTTTGCTGTCCAAAATTTCTATTTTGCCTTTTACTCCCTTTTGTTTAGGGAACTTAATATTGTCTATTGTCACTTCATCATTTGTACAGTCATCTTCAGATTCTGAGTCATCGTCTGAAAGTGATACCTCTTCATCTGTATCAGAACCACTCAGTTCAACTAAAGCCACATTCTGCAAGGAGGAAAAAAAAATATTACACATTTCAATACAGCACTTCTCATTTGATTAAAACATAAAGCAAACAGGTAAACAACCCTTCCACCATATGAAAACTCCAAACCCATGATTAGAAAGACATTTGGGTTCTACTGAGATTATTAAAAACTAATCATGAAAACATATCCAGTGTTTTTAGACCATTTTTATATCATTATCAGAGAAATGAGTATATAGCTGAACTCATATAAGCTGAACTCATATAATATAAATCAGATATTTAAGTTGATAAGCAGAAGCATCAAAGCTGTACTTTTCAGTGAAGAATTCAAATCAAGCCACTTAATGCCTAAGGGATCATGGTATATACACAAACATGTAAGTATTTATTAATATAAATCTTATCTTATAATCTACTATTAGTCTTGGTATTCAAATTATTGCAAAACAGCAAGTCATCTAGACCACCATGACATTTTTGAAGCAAAAGTGATCATATATTTCCATCTGAAGTACTGTGATTTTGATTTCTCTCTAAAAACATTGTTTTCAACTGATGGTCCTTGCCTCAAAAATTGCCTGCATGCTGCAAAGCAATGTACAGGAAATGAGATGTCAGTAAATTTATTCGGTGATCTGCAAATAGCCTTATGCTATTAATAATCAGATCTCTTGTCCTATTTATTGTAAAACCCAGACATTTGTCTGACACTATCACATGAAAAATGTTTTCTGTCCAAGCTACTCATTCCATTTGAGCATGTCAAAGTAATTTTCATGATCAGCTTTGTTTGCTCACCATTTGGAATTCTTTCAAGCAATCTCAGTGCTGAACAACTTTCAGCATGAAGGTCAGACACAATCTGCAGCAACTCGAGTCCAACTTTGTGGGCAGTAAGTTGTTCTGACAGCTCATAAACCAACCCCAGGCTGCCTTATTTCCTGCAAGGCTGCATTGCCTAGGCCAGGCAATCTTCCAGCCATTTGATTAGATACACATAGCACAGCCACTGCATTTTTTTCATTTTCTTGGGGTGGTGCGGGGGACAGACTGCAGCATTTTAATTAGCAAGAGAAAGGGAATGATGATGTGAATATAAATAAATGGACAAACACAAGCCCTAAAGATATTAATGACTTTCTTAACCAAAGACCTACAGCCAGGCCTAAAATACCTACAAAGAACATCTGAAAGTCAGTTGTTAGGCTTTCAATTCACATATTTCAGACTAAAACAGTAAAGATTTAGCCTTATCTATCAAATTAGTTAATCCTAAGGTTAGAGAATTATTTTAACCTCATCTCAATTTATTTTGTAAGATGAAAAATACTGTACCCGCTTACCATTTCTACAATATTTCCTGTTGCACTGTCTAGATTTTCAATATCAAACTGATGAGCTGGTGCTGTTAGCATTTTTCTTCTTAGCTCATCATTTGCATGTGCCATCTGTGGTAAAAAGTTCTGCACTCTGTCCAAAACTACAGAAGAAATAATTATATAATTAACATGCATAAAAATACATGTGTGTATAGAAACACACATATATACACCCACACATATATACATGCACATTAACTTATGCACCAATACAGAAATCTGAACATTGAAACAGATTCCATTTCAAATGTAATTTCCAACTGACTGCCATATTTAAAAAGAAAGGATTTATTACAATATTCAATTTCCTAAGACATACACTGTAAAATGATATAGAACCTGTTAGTCAGCATGTGGTTCAGTAAGAAATTACTTAACAATTCTACTTGGATTCTTTAAATAAAATGTGGCTAGTTTAAAGAAAACTTGCTCATAAATTCCATTGGTTTTAAAACATACGTCTTGAGAAATTTCAACATCAATATGGAAATCCAATGGAAATAAATTTTGCCTTCTTGAAGTATAGACTGAAAGAAGATGGAAAGGATAGCTACAGAACATGTCATAGGTGTCAGGCTGGTGCACAAAAGGAATGAATACAGTATCAACAGTGGGCTCTGAAATTATGATGACTGGAAAGCAGACATGCTCTAGATTGAAGCATAAAGCACTAATGTTCTGCAGAACTCTCTCTCTAAACTCAGTGAGACTTCCCAACGATTTTAAGATAATCACTGTCATTAAGAGAATCAGACACATTCCCCTATCATGAAGGAAGACAGTATCTTTATCTGCTTCCAGAATTTCTTCAGACAGTCTTTTCTGCTATTCATGGCAGATGATCTAATCTCTAGTTTTCACTCCCTAGGAAGTAGAACTGTCCAAAAGGTATAACTTACCTTCCTAAACACTGTCATCTTAAAGACTTGCATGCAAGGAAGAACTTGATATTACAGAGTAATTTGTCCTTCTCTTAGTTTTAAATCTCAGCTCCAATAAAAGTATAGTAATTTGAAAGTAAATTAATGTAATTTAAATGTAAATTTAAAACAAAATTCTTTTATAGCAGAAAATACTGAGAAATTACTTCTGAAGATAGATGTCTTGATCAATAGAAAGGAACAACTCATTATACTGGAAGGCAATCTGTGACTAAAGAACTTTGGTATTTTTAATGAAAAAGATAAATCTTGAAGATATAAAAATTACTACTAATTATGCAGCATTACATTGAAGAGAATGTAATGCTCTCTATATGTAGACTCAACTAAGTAAAAAGGAACATAGCCTGTTTTAAAAAAAATGCCTTAATACACTCAAAATAATTTATTATGAATGAAAGGCTACATCGTTTGTCTTAATTTTAACAGCATCTTTGTTAAAAATGAAGTTTAAAAAAGATCTGTGTATCCCATATTAATTTGGAAGCAGATGACCAAACAAAGATTTAAGTTACATCCCAGTTAATTCACTATATGCATACAAGGAGTATTCATTTAAGAACAAAGTCCCTAAAACTTACAACCATAAAGCTTAGCATCACAAAATATAGATCTTTTACGAAAGTTGCATTTGCGCCTCCTACACATCAATCACACAACCACAGGGGAGGACCTAACACCAATACAAACAGAACACAAGAGCCTCCCTCTTTGTAAACACAAGGAAATGTCTGAAAATTCACTAAGGTTGGAGTAAGTTATGTCCAATAGACACATTAAATGGTGTTGACTGTGTTCCAGTAGAAAAGTTATACTTACTATTACTCCTTGGCATTCTAACTGTCTGTAAAGTTGTGGCCTTCTTATTGCTCGATTTTGAATTAATCAACAATGTTTCTTCCAGTCCTGCAAACAAACAACAAAAAAAAGTATTTGAATATTTACCTATGTCAACCATGAATGTCATTTTCTCACTGCTACTTTTTTGCCTTTCTACAACAAACTTAAGACAAATCAGAATTCAATCATCGCTATCTCCAAGAATTCCAGGCCGCTTTCCTGCAAGTATTGTTTCTTGACGTTTGGAATGGATCATGAAAGGACTTTGTTATGTAGTGAACGCGTAGAACTTGCTACATCGGGAGCTGATGAAAGCAGACAGATCGGCAGGTTCAAAACGGAACTAGACAAATTCATGGTCACAAAAAGATACCAAGACAATTGAGCAAGAATCACTCTAACATCCTGACTCCAACAGGCAGACATACTGTGAAGCAGTAGATAAACAGGCAGCAGAAAATGCTTATGATAACTGCTTTCTACAATTAGCATTTTCTATTGCAATGATCTGACTGCTGAGCTAGACAGGTCACTGGTCTGACCTAGCAGATCATTTCTTACAGACGTCCACTGTTTTTTTAAAGTCTTTGTCAAAGGTCTACTCCACAACTATTATCAGCAGGTATTTGTACCTGTAATGTCTGCATATTATAGGATATTACAAGTATTACAGGATAACCATAGAGCCGGGGGAAGTCAGTTTGCTGTCCCCTGCTCTAGGGCTACAAGAAAAGTACCTTGCTACACCACGTTACACCAAGGAAGCAGTTAACGCACATGAGCTGCACTGCTTAAAAATCCCTTCTCTTGCATATAGGACAGTGATGGAGATAAATGAAAGTAGGCCACAGAGACGGCTAAAAATATCTTCAAGGTTTACAAAATGTCAGCGAATATTTGCATTAGAATTAGACAAGTTAATTCTCATGACTACCACAAGAACCATCAATCATTGCTCATTAACTAAAATGAAACTCTATTTCTCTTCAGCATTTGTTTCCCGGTAGAAACTTTGCCATGGCTGTCGACAGTAATTTAATTTGTCGATCTGTCTCTCTCTCTCACTCTCTCTTTTTTTTTTTTAATTTTCTCTGANTCTCTTTTTTTTTTTTTTAATTTTCTCTATATTATTATGATTTCTCCGCCTGGAAAACTGTTAGTAGTAAATGTAACACATTAAAATGTGACTTAATAACGAACAGCGCTGGTAGCTGCGCGCCCTGAGAAGCCTCCGCGGTCAGCGCCGCCTCGTCCCCCACAGCCCGAGGGGCTCCCGGGAGCGCGGGGAGGCGCGGGCGGCGCCGCTCCCTCGGCCGCTCCCGCTCACCTCCGCGGAGTCCCACGGCCAGCAGCTCCCGCGAGGCGGCCGGCCCGGCGGCCCCGCCGTCCTGCGCCATGCGCTGC
>VWPW01004700.1:142050-330588 GCA_013389825.1 Crypturellus undulatus | reverse complement strand
TCCTGGCGAGCGGCGGAGCCGGGAGGCGCCGCCCGGCGGGCGCTGCCCTCCTCGCCCGCCTGCCCCGGGGGGACGCCCGACCCGACCCCACCCCGGGGCGAGCGGCTGCGCCGGCACTCTGAGATATACGGCCCGTATGCACGGTAGGGCTCGCCACCTCCCCGAACGAAGAGGGGCCCCTCGCTTTTCTCTGGGGGCGCGGGGTCGCGCACTTCCGTATATACGGCGCTACCCCCGGGCGCTTTCTCGTCCCCGCGCTCCTGCCGCCCCCCGCGCCGCTCCTGCCTGTGCTGGGGCCGAGGGCGCCCCAGAGCCCCTCGCGGCTGCCTCCTGCCGCCCGCACCGCACTCTGAGCCCGCGCGGCGCCTCCCCTGCCCTGCCCTGCGCGAGGGTCCTGCGTGCCGCCCGCTGGTGCTGAAAGGCGTCGTGCCCGCATCCCCACCGCCTGCCCTCTGCAGATCCTGCGAGCTGTTTGCTTCCTGTGCCCTTAATCGTGTGCTGCTCCGCATAGTCGGGATAGTGATTCATTTTGGCTTCTCTGTACACTTACAAGATCTGTCCTACATTCCAAGTGATCCTCATTTCCTACCTTTCCTACCTACAAACCCTGTAACTAATATGTGTTGTGCTCTTTCCATACTTTCCTGTCCAAACATAAGTGCTCTTTGTGATTTACTCTATTTTAGTATCTTCTTTGTCACTAATTTTCAGTTAGGTTCAGTTAATACCTCCATCTCTTTGTTTAATTTCGGTGAACTTTATCACAGCTCCCCCATCCTTTCCAGGATGCAATCATGCAAACCTTCTTTACTTGTAAAATATCCTAGATTACAGAAATGTATGATAAACAGACTCTGATAAATGGACATATAAAACTGAATCAAATCATTGTTTAATCTTAATGCCAGGAACAAAACAAAAATGTAGGACAAAAGCCTGCTCGTATATCTCTACTTGGTAGAGTCCTGCCAACCTTTAGCAGAAACCCTAAATTATCCTCACCTTTTCAGGTCATTTTATTTTCTGTAACTGGCTGCACAGTTTGAGACAAGGTGTTCTTTTAGATCTAGAGGGTTTTTTTTCCCCCCCTGTCAGTGCGTAATACACTTGTAGGAATGCTGAAGCAATATTGTGTATGAATTATTCTACTCTATTTCTTCTTGTGTTTTACTTAGCTTTGTTGAAGCACAGACCAGATGTGGCATGTCTTGAATTTTTCCAAATAGTGTGTGCAGTGTTCCACTCGGGCTTACTGATTGTAAAGCTTTAACACACGGGAAGTGAATTTCCCATACTGCATTCTACAAGAGTACTCCATATCTAAGGTGTATCAAACATATCAAACATCTATAGCTAAGGTATATCAAACAAAGTTTAGAATCCTGTGAATAACTTTTAAACAAAAGCTGCAAAGAAGTAAGTCTACTGGATTTGCAGATGTTATAGTTTACTATGGGTACATATATATACACCTGTTATGTTGCAACATAATACTTTCACTTCCGTGTTTCTGTGTAAGTATTACTTTCTGATCCTTTTTCTGAACTGAAGTCTTACACTACAGCTCCTATTACTTTGAGCCAAATTAAGTGCAGGTTTCCCCTTAATTAGCAGCTGCATTCTCTTCTTCAGCTGAAAGAACAAAATCTACCCCCTAAAAGTATTCAAACAAAAATAATTTTTTCAACTCTATCTGTTCCTTCACTTGGCTTGCTTGTTTGTGTGGCTCAGGGGCCATACAAATGGTTAATACTGTTGAAAGGGTGAGAATAGGTGGCAATACCTGTTTTTGCAGTCTCTATTACTGTTGGCTTAAAGAGATTGTAAAACTTTGACCAGAATACTGCAGTATGACTTGTAGACTCCTCAGAAGAAAAAACAGCAACGTATCTTTTATATTTTTTCCCAAATACTTCAGCATTCCTCTCAAAACAACATGATCTTTATCCTAGTGCCTGAATTAATAGGGAATTCATCTTCAGTTGGTGAGAATAATAGAAACCTGTAGGCAGCATCCCAAATAGTACAGTTAGGGTTCATCCTGGTAAGTATTTACTGGTTATTTAACCTAGAGGACTACATTCATTGTCTTTTGTATTTCATACTTCCGCACCTACTTTTGATGAACTGGGTATGATTTGCCAAGTAGTTTTTAAATAGAGATTCCGTCTGGGTTTAATTTAGCACCTGGCCACATTTCACAGCCTGGCCCCACCTCATTTTGGGGTGTGCTTGGTCTCTTCTAACTGAGTTGCCTTTAAAATGTAAAGGCAAACCCAGCTTTTTTCTGACAGGTGCTTTTCTTTTCCTTGAGGCCAAAATCAAAAGCTGCCATGTTCAGGAAGTGGAATGCAATAGTCTAAAACTTGTCTGAAAGTTGACCCTGGGGCTAGCTGCTCTAATATTTTACTTATATTCAAGAAGACGTTTGGAGGTTGTTTCATCTATTTTTTTTCCTTATTTTTTTCCCTTGTTTCTTTTACTGTTGATTTAACCTGACAGATGGCATACAATAAACACTACATTAACCAGTTTACTGCACAGTATTTGCAAAATTATATGTAATGTCCATATTTGCCTTGCAATCAACATCTATTAACTTCCATCATGTTTTCTGATCTTTAATCCCAAACTCTAAGCATCTGCTATAAAAAATCTTAGTCCCATGCACCACCTTAGACTGTGCTTTCAGCAAAGTGGCTAATGATAATGCCATCTGTTTATTACTCTCCATATATGCTGAGGTGATCTGAAACTGCTTTCGCTTTCTATATTTACAAGGATTTAGTAATTTAAGGATTAGTCATAGCTGTATATGGATGCCAGTGTATTACTGGGAACTTGTATTATACAAGAAAACTATAACTGGGGAGATAAGGCCTTAAGGCCTTCCAGAGTTGTTTATGTAAAGCTGATTATGAACTTAAAAAAAAAAAAACTCACATACCAAACTTCACAGAATCAGAGGGATGTGAATGAACCTCTAAAACTTGTCTGGTTCACCCGCCCTTCCTCAGAGCAGAGGCAGCTTTAGCAGGTTGCTCAGGGTTGTGTCCTGTCAAGTTGTGATATCCACAAGGCTGGAAACTCTGCAGCCTGCCTGCACAACCTGTTCCAGTGCTTGGCTGGCCTCATAGTAAACAAAAGAAGCAAAACTTTTTCTCACACATAAATGGAACTATCAGTGTTCAGATTTGCACCTGTTTGCTTTTTTTACTTTTGTTCTATAACAGTGAGAAGTCTGTCTCTGTCTCACCTCTCCTCGCCTTCCTCGTGTTGCAGAGGCCCCAATTCTTTAATCGTTTTTATGGTTCTTCACTATACTTACTGCACAAAATCCATGTCTCTTAGTCCTGGGCTCCCCAGTACAAGAGACTTGGGGTCCACGGGGACCCTGGTTTCTGCAAATCTTTACCAGCCAGTTGGCCCCCAACCTGTGCTGATGTGTGGGGTTATTCCTCCCAAAGTGCAGGACTTTGCATTTCCCTGTTTGTACTTTGCCCGTGTTGAACTAAGTTCCTATTAGCAAGTTTCTTCTGCTTATTGAGATTCCCCTGAATGGCAGCACAACTGTTGGATATAATCTACCTATATTGATCTTTAGAGATGGATATGGCCATTTCATTATAATTACCCTTGTGATTTTGGTTCTGCACTGATCAGATGTAAAAGCCCTATAAAAGGAAAAGAATCACTGTAAAAGGTGTTGCAGGAGACTTAAAAATACATGATCGGCATCTCCTCCTTGCTACCAAAACATGGTAATTTACATATACAATTCAGCATCAGTGGCATCTTTCCTGAATTAATAAATACCATTTACAAACATATCCAAAATTGTGAAAGTCTACCCCTGTATGAATCAATAGCAAAATTCTTATAGCGGTACGTATGATTAGTTTTTCTTGTAGGAAAAACATAAATGGCAGTCATCCAAACTGCTTTGTACTATTTCTTTTCAGCTGTTAACCATCCAGACTGGCCTCTTTCCCTTTTTATAACTTTTGCTAGCTGACTGAATCATTTTTCCTTCCCTCTTTTTTTTTCCTTTTTTTTGTTTTTAATGTTATTTATATCTATTAACACTTTCTCATATTAAATGAAACCACAACCTCTCAGAAAGATTTGTTTATTTAAAAAAATAATAAACATAAAGTAGAAAATTTTGGGAAGAAAAAACAAAAAACATGTGGTTTTAAGACACGGATAATTACCCCAACTATTTTTGGCCAAAGTTCCAGAGCAGTGAATAATTTCCATGAGTCACCAGCCTAGTACTCCAGTGATATGCTTGGAAGACATATTGGAGAAACCACAATGAGAGCCAGGCTCTGCCTCCTTTAAGCTAGTGAGAAATTTTCTCAACTTATTTCACCGGGAGTGAAATAAAATCCTTCATTTGCTACTCTCCTATTCCTTCCTGGAAAAAAAAAAAAAAGAACGAAAAAGATCACCTGAGCAGTGATGTTGCTTTGGCTCTCCATAAGTGTCATTCACGAAGGGCTCTTTTACATTGTAATTCCACATCCTGTTATATATTTTTCAGAAATGTTTGTCTGATCTGGAGGCATCTCATGGTCAAGTGAAACTCAGCTGGCTGAAGTGGCTTCACAGACAATGTGCCACTTTGCATCTTCATAAATCAGTTGGTAACAAGCAGCACACTCACTTAAAGATTTCAAGAGTATAAGTGATATATATTTTTTCTCAGCTTCCTCTCATCTGCTTATGTGCTTATATGCTTCTTGATTACTCTGTTTCAAACATTATAAATCTTTGAAGATTAATTATAGCAGAGGCATAAATTCAGACCTCTCTTTATACTGCTTTTAATAGGCAATAGCTTTGAGATCTCCACTCCATCAAATTTAGTTAAACTTTCTCCGAAAAAAAAACCTGCATGATTTTAAAAATATTGAACTGGAGGGAGGGAAATAATAGGGAATGTAACACAAAAGGGATAGTCTTGGGAGCCCCGCTTTCTTAGGAAAATAGATTAAAAATCCTCCAATCCTAAACAATTTTTGTTTCCTACAGCCTGTAAAAATACCTGATTTTCTGATTCTGACTTGATACAGTGTCTTGATCTTGTGGAGCTGTGTTATTCTGCTGGGGTAATCCCCCTAATCTCTGTTTCTTTGTTTGTACAAATCGTTTACTTATATGTGGAGTCTAGTAGTAAACACCAAAGTCAACAGAGCTGCAAGTCAAATTAATACTGTTTTTCTTTTAGTAAACTACTGCAACAACTATTGTAACGTGAAAATTGAAGACAGTTGAGGTAAAGGGGCTTCTGATGGAGGAAATATCAAGTGACTTGAGCCTGTCAATACATCATTGTTTGATTTTCCAACATAGCGGAAATTTAAAAGTTGAAATAAATGCACATGAAATCACACCAAACATAAGAATGTGTTGTGTTTGCATCACTCACAGAAAGCAAAATAAACCACATTTAGTGTTAGTGCCGATCAAATGATTATATTTTAGTGGTTACCAGACATCAGAATAACCTATTTTTCAAGAAATACCTGCCATGCACACCACATGCAAAATTAAATTACAATCAGAGTTTTAATATCTTTATTTAAATTATTCCAACATCTAGCATTTTTAATTTTTCTAATTAGAATAAGTAAAACTATTTTAGAGTAATTAGTCTGAATTTTAAGACTTCCTTTCCATGATATTGTAGTATTTTATGAAAAATGTCCAATTTTGTTGCATATATAATAGCTCTTTAGTTACCTTTAACATCATTTACTTAAGAGCAAGTTCAGTAAATATGGTTTTAATTTAGCATGCTTTCAAATTGTCAATACTGGTTTGTCATTATTTTACTGGGGAGGAGGGTGTTGGGACCTCAACATGTAAGGCCTTTCCCACCCAGTAATCCTTTTTAAGCTTGCTATCTACAACATGGTTTGGAAAGTTTTTGTTTGTTTGTTTTTCTTACCTATGCCCCAAATTCAAGGCATTAGCGTAGAGTCCCAGGAATAACAGTCACTCCACGTAGCACTGTTCCCCAGTGAGTGCCCTGGCACTTTCTCCAGATACTTTTCTGTGAGGATTATCTGGTAGCCAGAACCTTGTGCCCTCAAGGTGGCTGGAAATGGAAGGCTGCACATGCTGCCTGACAATGTTGGCTTCCCACACCTTGAGAAAGCAAAAGTCAGGGTGTCACTGTATTCATTTACAGTCCATATTGCTGTCTCTTTCACTGGAGAGAATGAGGGTTTGAGTATCTTCCTCATGTGCCTGCTTTCCCTTTTGGCATTTTAATTTTTTCTAAATTAGAGAGTTAAAGGTTGGAGTAGATATGCATTTCTACAAACACTAGCATTGAGTGAGCTGACAATTTATGCTAGTATTTTGTGTCTTCTGTATAGAGTTCAAATATTTTAAAGCTTGTGTTTTTTTTCCAGATCCAGCCTTACTTTTGGAATTGTTCAAGATCTGAGATCAATGAAAAATCGTTTTTGTGTGCAAAAAAGGATCATTTTGATTTATCTATTTTAAAATTGAACGTGACATTTGGTGACTCCTCTATAGGACTTTTTTGTGGACCTCTGAGGAACGAAGTAGTCTTCCAGCCTATACTTCTGGAGCACTATGACTAACTGTAAAGGGAGATCTACTATCACCAAAACAAACAGCAAAGCTCATGACAGAGAAGGTTTTGTTAATTGGACCATAAATCTTAATACAATTCAGTCTGATAAATTTTTGAACCTGCTTTTGAGTATGGTTCCTGTTGTTTACCAGATAAACCAGGAGGAAAGACACAAAAAAGTGAATGGCGTCTGGCAAGATGGATTACAGCCAGCAGGACACAATTTTAATGTTAGATCTGAGCAGCACACGGAGTACCATCACTTCTCGGAACCCACTTTTCATGGTAGTAATGGGCACAGCCCATCTAGCTGTAGCCCTAAATATGATGAATTTACCAGTTACAATTACTGTGATGGAAGGGACGCTTCAGAAACAGATGCCATGTTGCAGGAAGATAACTTATCTAGTGACAGTAACGAAGATATCATTGTGGAAGGGAGCAGAAAACAACCCAAAGAATCTAGTAGTATTATGGCATTACAGATCCTTGTGCCATTTTTGCTAGCTGGATTTGGAACTGTTTCCGCTGGCATGGTTTTGGATATTGTGCAGGTTGGTATTTGCTTTGGAAGGCATTTTTTTAATTGGTAATTTTTTTAATGGGTAATCTGTGAGTTTTTCAGTTCTAATGGACAGTATTGCAGATGTTTGCAATAACAAACCATATTTTTATCTATGTATGTTTCTATTACTTTGAACCCCTCCTTTTCCCCAGACTCCTTTTAAAACAGTTCCAGAATTTCATTGTGAGTTCTTCAAATCTAGAAGAGTATTGTCGCTTAGGCATAGTAACCCGGTGAATCAACTTACCTCTTGTTTTAAATAAAGATAAAAATCTAGTAACAAAAACATGTTGGTTTAAAATTTTGTTGACATTAATAAATGTATATATACATACTTAAGTGGACATTTTAATAAACTAGGTTTGCTTTAAGATCAAGTTTTAATTTCCTGTTAAAGAGAAATGTTACTAAATTTCAAAATAATTTCTAATCATTGGTTTGCTGTATTAGTACTGTAATTTAAGTGGTTGAAATTATTTTAACATATACAAAATATAAACAGAAATTACAAACATTAAATTGCAATGTTAAAAATTAGTATTCCTTTTCAGAGAGAGTACGCAATAATTATTGATTAACCAGAAAAAATAAAAAAATGCAAATTACTTAGTCTTTATCTAAAAGAAGAGAAGAAAGTGTGGTAGCAGAGCCATACTCATTTAGGAACTTTTGTATATTTTACTTTGGATATTCTCAGTGTCATAATTGTGACATTTTATATAAACAGGTAGCAGTTTTAATTTGCTCTAGGTCTAATATTAAAAGATTGTTTCTTATAGAGACTTAGGTTGTGAATTATAGAATTTTAGACATTGCTTTAAGGATGGTCTAATGAGAATTTTTCAGTTGCTTTTTTTTTCCTCTCTGTATCCAATAAATAGCATTGGGATGTGTTCAAGAATGTTACTGAAGTTTTCATTCTAGTTCCTGCGCTCCTTGGTCTCAAGGGAAATTTAGAAATGACACTGGCATCCAGACTGTCAACTGCTGTAAGTATCTTCTTTCATCTTCTCTGAGTCATACTTCTCATCAGATTGATTAGATTTTTGAGATTTACCTTTATATTCTATAAGCTTGACTTGTTTTTTTGGCACTGATGGAATTTGAATGAGCTGCTGTGTAAGGTTTAGGCCCATGTTTCAAAAGACCACTTGTGTGGCACCAAAATAAAACATGGCTTGCATTGCTATTCCAGACTCAAACCATGAGAAACATTTTTAAACTTTCCAGCTAAGCGTGTGGGGTTTTTTTGTGCTAACACTGTAATTTAGTGTAAGTAGTTCTTTTCTACGCCTTTTTGTGCATGTCACAGTTCTTTTTTTATGTCTCAAAGTGTATTCCATCCCCTCATTTTTCTAGCCTAAGAAACCAGAAGAAACCAGATTACCTTCACATGTGGGCTTTTTTTTTTTTTTTTTTTTCCCTGTGTAAATAACTTCCCTGAATAGAATGCTCCATTAACTTGGCTAAACTATTTCAGGTACCTGAGCTATCTTAGGTGTCTCTATAACACATTGGCTTACGCAGTATTTCTCCTCTGTAAGATAAGGATTCCATTCTCTGACAGAGGCAGGGAGCTTTCTCTATCCATTCCTGTTTTAGTAGTTTTTTTCTGGTTAAATAAACTCATCAGTAAAAGGTGTGTATAATTCCAGATGAGACCTCACTATGAGTTAAAATAGCACTTCCCTATTTCTCTTTTAAAATAACTCCCTTGAAAAATTGCAGGATTATGTTTCCTCCTATTCCTGGGAGCATCACTTTTATACCTCATAGTTGAGGTGATCAATTGTGGATCCTGGTGTGATCCAACTGTGGCATTTTCCTTCTGTGTTATTTCCAGATGTCACTCCATCTTCTGGCCAAAGTACTAATACTCCATAAGCTTGTGACCTTTCACATGACTTCTACTGTTGAATTTCACCTGGTTTCATTGCTGTAATCCTCATGGTCATCTACCTGCTGGATATTACAGTTCTTCGTCTTGACAAGGCTTTGTTTCCTTAGTCTCTCAGCTTTGTTTCCTTAGTATATAACAGTACCACATTAGGTTGTGTTATCACCCAAACACATATTGTGATGGGTATAACCTTAGCAGCCCTGTAAAGGTCTGCTTGTGTCATGCCCATTATAGAAACTGATGAATTTTCCCCCATATTCTTTCTTTCATGCATCTGAATAGGCATGTTTTGCTTTGTCTTCATCAGTGGTAAGGTTAATTATTCAGACATATTTTCTGCTTTATTTTAATGTTATTAATTTTCTTTTTTTTCTGTTGTTTCTTGATAGTAATCTGCATTTAAACCTTACTGCCTTTACTGTCAAGCATGAATATTTTAACTTACCTTACTTTTTTGAGGAGGAGGTGTAGGGGAGGGGGTGCTGATTTGTCACTTAATTTGTTCACATCTTGCACAGTTCCTTGCCTGAGCATTCAAAGCATTTGTACTACCTCATGAAAAATAAACCCAAGGAAGTACAGTGTCTGCAGTGCCTTACTGAAAATGTAACAGAAGAGAGTCAGAATAAGCCCCCTTAGTTCTCCTTTGGATAATAAGATCTTTAATTCTTCAGTCTCACTTGTAGCTCAAGCCAAAAGATGAAACCTTTGTCAAATTATGATTCCAGCACTCTGCAGACATCTGCATAGACCTTTCTTCGGCACTGGGAATCTTGACTCCAGTTCATGTTATCTCTCTCTTGTTTTCTAAAGTCAAGGAATTGCTACCCACCCCGCAAAGGAAAAATGATACAGGAGGTGGCGCAGCATGGCCTGCCTGTTCAGTGGTTAACTGAAGTTGACACCCTCAAGGTCAGGCCACTTCCCCCCAAACCAGAACTGCAGGCTTGAAAGTATCCCATTAACTGTGTGATAACATGGCCTGCAAATGTTTTGAATGGGATTTTTCAGTACCAATTTGGGCATTTGAAAGCCAAACTCTTACTAAGACTCAAGCAGCGGAAATAGTCAGACTGATGAAGTGCTTGAAGCTTTACTTCCTGTCTGTTGCCTTCACCAGTTTATTCCTCATGTTTTGCCTCAAGTAAGGGCAGCGTCCTTTCTGGGACAGCATCCTTCTACGATGGTTTACTGTTTAATACAGTTTTATTTCTGTGAGAATACCTTGTTGAGTCAAAACGCTTCGTTGCTTTTGTTGTATAACTATTGTTTCTCAGTTTTCTGTATTTCATTAATTTTGCCAAATGCCCCTGTTAGACCTTATGCCAACTGTGAAAGCTATATTCCATCTTTGATGCACAGCCCATTCCAAAAGGGCCTTGTTTGAGGAGTGTTACCAGTTCCACTTACTACTGCTGTTGTTATTAAGTCTCATCAAGTCAACTGATGCTTCAGAGCTTTTTGCTCAAACAGGCTATGAAGACTTCCTCTCACCCCCATACCTGTGTCCAGCTTGGCCAGTTCAGGTTAGTCAACCCCGTTCATGTCATACCTCCATAAAGGTTAAGTAGCTGGCTTAGTAGATGTCAGTGGTGTTACATTTCTTCAAGCAGCAGCAGCACTGGCACCAACCTGTTTCCCAGCTTTGAATCAGCAGGCTTTTTCCTTTTTTTTTTTTTTCATTTTTTCCCCTGGTGACTCTAGTAGGTGGTCTGTTTTGCCCAAAGACCATGGAATACCCTGTACTAAGTACACAGAGGACTGAACTACTTTCTAGGATATTTCCTTAGGTCTATTTTAAGTTCGTTGCACATCTGGCTTAGGAAGGAGGTAGACACAGTTTGGTGGACTTTCCTTCCTTTAGCCAGTGGGCACTCCAGTGTATTTTAGCTGGTGAAGGTCAATAGAAAATATTGGGGTGTTTGTGTGTTTGTGAGTGTGTGAGTGTGTGAGCTTTATTTTACAAATGGCCTACAAAAATGGCCTTTTCTTACAGAGAACTTTGCAACTTTCTCTTCTGTGTCTTTTTCTCATGCTCAACTTCAGTTGTGATGGGCACAGCCCCATGAGCTTGAGTGTAGCCAGGCATCCTCACCGAGTTCTGCTGTGAAGGCAAACATGCACAAGAGCTTTTAAGGTGTCTATTAGTTAGAAAAAATATATATGGGAACTTGTAACTGTGTATTCTGTTGCCTGTAACTTTTTACATGTGGCAGCTTGGGTTTAGTTGCCAAATGTGAATTTAAACTCCAGGACAGCTGCCTACAGTCACTCTCCTAGATTTTAAGAATGGGTTCTATGTTACATTGTATCATTCCTTAGTGAAGAGTTTTACCAAAAAAAAAAAACAACAACAACAAAAAAAACTTGCATCTGGACCTGAATTTTACATGCCATTTTTTTTCTCAGACCTCTTTGAAAGAGATTATTTTGATCTTTACACTCTTCGCATTGATGTCATGGACTCTCTCTAGCCATTCTGCCTTTGCTGCTGTTGCCTTCACGCCTAGTGAAAAATGAAGGAATATATTCATTTGCAGCATATCTAGATGGTCATTTGCAGACAATTGTATGATTTGTCTTCCTTCCCCTGACCTAAATTTGCATGAGCCAGGTCTCCAACAGATACTGTCTCAACACTAAATACAGGACTATGCCTTTGTGAATAGTTCTGCCGCGAAGGAGAAATTTCCGAATATGACTTCAGCTTTGGAGCTGATTCCTGTTCTTCTGGCTAAGTTTATAATTGCATCTGAGTTTGTATATGTACCTATGCCCCTGGGGCTGTAAACTAATTATCTTTACTTTGCCCCATTGTAATTATGTAGTCAGTCAAAACATAATGTTTTGTTATTTCAACACGTTTATATTCATAAAACCTCTGGTTCCAGCCTTTACCTGAATCACCTTCATCCTGTTGTCCAACTTTCTGCTTTAGCTGCTTGGTACCGGTCACTCACATTTTCCTATCCGCTTTAAAATTAGTTCTTTCTCAGCTTAAGGGTATAGTTTGATAGCTTGTTCTTTTTTTTTTTTTAATCATTAATGTTAAACAGACAAACATCCTCCCTCATTGTGCTGGCATAAGTGTATGATGTGTACATAGGTTGCCCTTTCAAATATAGTATTTCTGTGGTATATTCCATATTCTTCAACTTTGTTCTATTCTTTGGGTCATTCCTGTTCTTGTCTTAGTGTTTGAAGCATTCACAGAATATCAAGTAGCTCCGTTCCTTAAACAGTAGTATAAGGTTAAACCAGCTATGTACTGCATGAAGTTGCATCAGCCTGGCCATTTTTGAATAGGTAGCCTCTGTGCAAACTTAAATGCTTGACTTGGAAAAGCACAACTTCGTTTTAACTTGCTTTCAGAATATCTGGCATTGTTAATTGTTGTAAAAGAGACTTAAAAGCTGATAAGAATCAAATTTCTAATTACTGAATCTGATCAACAAATTTCACTTTTTTTTTGTGAGTGAATGTAGTTCTCTTTAGAATGAATGTAATGTTAACTTTTTTTTGCGAGAGTTGAATTATTTGTGCTTTTCTGCTTTGTTAGTGAGTTTTCAAAGTAATATAATTTTAAATCTAGATGTTTTAAATTGTTTTGTAATTTTGACAGGTAAATATTGGAAAAATGGATTCTCCTATTGAAAAGTGGAACCTAATAATTGGCAATTTGGCCTTAAAACAGGTAAATGCAATTGACTAGGTGTAAATTTGGGCAAATGTGGAGATAGAAAATGTTAATGACCACTGGTTCATGGTCAATATTTTCATGATCAATTGCTTTTAGTACAATGTAGCTCTTCTCTAAAACAATATGAACTTGTTTTCAGTACCAAAAGAGGTGTGATATGTGACTTTATCAATAGCATGTCATTTTTAATTTCCCAGAGAGAACATTTCTAAGGCTGAATAGAAAATAATTTCAGATTTAGCAAAGCCAAAGCTTGACCTCAAATCTTTTCAATACTGTATTTTAATTGGATTCAATATTCAAAGTAAGTATCTGGTGGAGCTTTTGGTTAATAAACTGCATTTTAAATAGATGGGTCATTTGAGGAAATGAGTGTTTGTGCTCCAAAGCAGCTATCTCTTAATCTTAAGATTTATCCCCTGCTCATATTTTGTACTGGAACATACAGGATTCAAAAAAAATAGGTGAAGTGTTTATGCTGTGACTTCACTATTTTAAATGGCTTAGAAACTTCCTCAGGCTCCTGTTGATTCCTTATCTCTGATTTTATTTTTATTATTTTTAAGTCTCTGGATTACTGTTAAAATAATATTTAAATATTAAAATATTTAAAATAATTACGATCAACCAAGAGTATCATTGTCTGTACAAGACAGATGTCCATGCTTCATGTACACTTTGCAAATAAATGTACAGAGGAGGAAAGAATAACAAGAAATGATTCCATAATCCTCTTAAGTAGATTTAAGATAGATTCATATAGATTTAAATAGATTTAATAGAAATTTAAGAGCCACTGATTTCTGGCAGAAAATATTTACTTGTTTCTTTTCCAGGTTCAGGCAACAGTGGTTGGCTTCCTGGCAGCAGTGGCAGCAGTTATATTGGGCTGGATTCCGGAGGGCAAATACCGCTTTGATCATTCACTCCTTTTGTGCTCTAGCAGTGTGGCAACTGCCTTCATAGCTTCTCTTCTACAAGGTGGAAGAAGTATATATACATATATATATATTTGTGGTTATTTTGCTTTCTGTGGAGGCAGAGTGTGTTTTTATGCTGCTCTCCTTAAAAATTAAATGCATAGGCAGAACTGACAATAGAATGACCTTTTGCCATTTCCATATAGGCCCTAATATTGCATCTGTCTTTCACCATACGTTTTTGACAGAGTTTAATTTGCATAACTTCCTGAACATATCTAAAGTTAAAAGTACCATTTCCTTACAAGATGAGAGGAGGCAAGTTTTATTACTGTACAAAATATGTTCTCAGTACTGGACATGTGGAAATTATTTGTAATTAAGCTTGTAAGTCAGCCTTGGTCACAGCTGAATCAAACTCCCTGGTTATTCTTGCTGCTTCCATAGGACTTTGTGCCCTGCCTTGTGTCTGAAGTGAACCAATTGGTTTGGTAGTTGAAGGGCATAGCCTGACTCAGAGCACAAGTTGCCCTCTATAGACAGTGTATCAGAGTTATCTGCCTTGACCCAAATGCTGTGATGCATTTAAGCTTATCCTTGGCTATTTTCAGAAAAGATTTAGTCATAAAAGTGTAAGAAAGTACTTTATGTACAGGAGGGGGAAAAAAAGGTGCCTCTACTTGTGACATATTCTTAGGGAAAATACATAGCTGTAGCCCTAATAATGTTTAGCTTCCCCTTTTACTAACTTGATATGCTTACTTATGTGAAAATTGCAAATGATCTTGTTAAGGTTTTGCGTGGAATTTGTAGTACATTGAGAGCACACACTTTTCTAGCGACTAGAAAGCCATTGAGTTTCATCATGAAGTGGAATTAAGAGCAGCAGTAGGACTGGTTCTTTCCACTTATTATGTATTATCTGGATATTAAGAAAAATCTTTATTGTATCTGGTGATGGGCCAGCACAGGAAATTACTTTATAAGCATCTAACTCCTACACATGAAACAGGTGCTGTGGAAATATTGTGATCCCACAGGCTCATTTTAGTTCCTTCATTTGGGAGTTTTATAGCTTGTAACACTTTAGGCATTTTGTCAGACTGAAAATCAGGAGTTCAGCCTGAATTCCTAGATTAGCCTCCAATAAATAATGTTATTTGCTGAAAGAGATGAAAAAGATTTTTTCTATTTCTGTAAAATAACATGTAGAATAATGAGTACAGCTGAGCTGAAAATCTTAAGTGTATTATAGGAAGAGAGGAAAATTCTTCAGCTACCTGCCAAGAATATTCTTAGTAGCCAAGTGAACTGCATTTTTAGTACCCACTTGCATTCTGTAGAGAAATTCTTCTTAAAGTGGAAGAAAAAAATAGAAACCATTGGCCTCAATTTAAAATATTTTAATGTTAAAATGTTTCAAATGCAGCAAGTATCATTTAAATATGTTGGCTTATTTTCTATTTAATTTATGAAACAGCTTCATGGCTCCTGGTGCTAAGTTCATGACTGCAAATCTTGCACAATTTCAGACATCATTGTATTTAATCTGATGTTGTTTTCAGCCTACTGTAATAATATAAATCTCAGACAGCTAGAGTTAATAGGGAGTAGAATTAATACAACGAATATTTATTTTTCAAAAGATGACTGATTTACAATTTTAGCGGTTAGAATTTTAATTGGAAGCAAAAATAGCTCTCTGTACAGATGGCTTTCTTGCTATAGTTTTTAAAAATTGCTAAGAACTGAAAATACAGAAATGAGTCAGGTGGGAGGAATGATCATCCTGCGCAAATGCAGGGACTTCTTATTTATCAAGTTTTAAATTACCATTTTCTTGGAATTTCATGAGGGAAATAGATATATTTAGCATACTTTCTTCTTTGTTGAATTCAGGAATAATAATGGTTGGAGTTATTGTTGGATCAAAGAAGACTGGTATTAATCCTGACAATGTTGCCACTCCTATAGCAGCAAGTTTTGGAGATCTTATCACTCTTGCTATACTAGCATGGATAAGTCAGGGTCTTTATACTTGCCTTGGTAAGTATGTTTCTGAGTATTTATTTTCCTAGGAAGCTCTTTCCAGAGGGATGAGGGAGAACGTTTGAAAAAACTTTCAGTGTAACTGACTTTGTTGTTTACACTTGTACCATATTTTGGGTTGAAACGTTATGTGATGCTTTCTCCTTCTCTTCTTCCCCTCCCTGCCCTGTCCCCTGATGGTAAAAATCACTAACCATGATCTTGGCACCAGAACACCAGGGCAGATCTACATGTGAGTTTGAAACAAATCACTAACCATGATCTTGGCACCATCTCCTAAAATCCTGAACAGTCTCAGAACACTAGGGCAGATCTACATGTGAATTTGAAACTGCAGTGGCCAAGTTGCTGAATTTTCTCTGCTTTCTTCAGTAGGAGGGAACTTGTCTTCTTCCTAGTTTCCTGAATGCCCACCCCTAAATCAAATATTTGCTTCCCAGAGACCTATTGAATTGTTTTTCTTTTACAGTAAGGGAAAGGTGTTGAATTGGCTGTTTTGATCAGCTGTTTCACAGGAAGTTCTTTCTAGCTCCTATTGCAATACCTCCTGGTCCCTCATTTTTCATACTCCTGCTTGCAATACTGATTCCTCCTGCTCTTCCATATCTCCTGCTTCTCTTGCATCAGGACACTTTTCATGTCTCCTTCCAATTGCCCGTACCCATGCATCCTTTTTATCATCTTTACTTTTTACCATCCTTTTATCATCTTTACCTTTTACCAGCTTTTCCTTAACTACTGAGCTTACCAGTAAAAAACCATTTCCACCTCTCCAAATAATGACTCTGTTCATTTTTGTTTACTTTGTTTTGTCTTAGATATTTGGAGAATATGTTTCAAATAAGTCTGCTGGCTTAGTTGTAGCTTGCTTCAATTCTGCTGGGAAAGCTGAAAAGATGAGCAGGTTTTCTTAATGGTCCAGCAGCAAATGACAGATAGAGCTTGACTGCTGACTTCAGACAACTATGATCCGATCATACCAGATGCATAATTTTGTCTGGCTTCTTGATTACAGTTTTTTCGTTTGTTTGTTTCTCTATTCATTTTCTATATGATAGTTGAGGGCCTGTGAACAGTCAAATTGCATATAACAGCTCCAAACCAATTTTGTCTTGAATAGCTCATATTTTAGTCTAACCTATAATAGTAATCTATAGATTCTGTAGATTAGTAATTTGTAGATTCGGTAATCCCTTGAAACTGTTTTTCCTATTTCCAATACCTAGACTAAGTCCTATTCTCTTAGGGGACCAGTATACTAAAGAAGATTCATTGTCACAATATCTGCTTAAAAATACTGGTGATTATTATTACTAAAAGAATGCTTGATTATAGCTAATGTAGTGAAATGTAGCGGAAAATGTAGTGAAAAGCTTGGTTGTTACTGGTATCCAGTCTGGGTTAGCAGAGAGCTAGTTAGGGTTATTAGGGAATGTGTTGGCTATCTGGGGAGGTGTTGAGTTGGCTGAGATTGCCAGATTGGAGTTAGGAATAAGATGAGATTTATGGCTATAATTAAAATTTGTTCTAGCCAGGACTGTGTTAAAAAACATTACTGCTGGAGATGTATGAAGAATATGAATTAGTATGGAAAGGATTTTCTTGAATATTTCAGTTCACTTCTAAGAATAAATTCCAATTCAATTTCCAAACGATCTTTTGGAAATACCTCTATTTTGTTGATATGTCTAATATCTAAACACATCTAAAATGATTGCTTTTGCTTTTCATATTTTTCAGTATCTTTCTATTACCATCTCATAGGAATTAGACTTTCTAAAGTAAGAACATATTACAAAGACCTCCAGAATGTGTTTTTCAAGATGTAATTATTTGAACTACAAAATGGTAGTGATGAATAAAAGCATGGTGTAGCTTCTGTATGCAGAGAGATTAATACATTTGTAGGCCTTTAGCTCAGGAAAGGCATATAAAGTTTTGAACAGAATGGAAAAGATATTTAGAAAATGATCACACACGAGGTTTAAATAAGTAAAATAAAGTATTTTTTCATACAAGATATAATTGAGCTGTGGAATTTATTTACATAGCATATGAAGCTGGACAAAGTGACTTTAGAAGATATTTGATTGACTTCTTTAGAGAGAAATCCATTGAAGAGTATTATACAGAGAGATGGAGATAGAAACTTGGGATTTCACTGAGGCGCATAGTAGCAAAAGCTGGCAGCACACGCGGAAGAAAAAGCATTTACATAAACTTGCCATTTTCTTCTTTCTTTGAGTCTTAGCTGTTGGTTATAGTCAGACACAGGATATTAGAGTCGGTGAGACTTTTGGCCTCGGCTACTAGCAACTTAAGTTCTTATGCTCTTTTTGTCATTTGCCTGCCTTTTTAATAATAGAGTAGCAAGCAGAATGGGAGTATTCTGAAGAATTCCCCCGGCTTATGAGCTAGTTAAGCAGGATGAATTCAGCTCTGAATTTTCTTTTGAATGAGCTGTTTTTCAGTACAGTTTCTTAGCCTGACTACCCAATTGGGCAGTCAGTTACCTTCAGATAACTGGAAGGGTCTGGAAGGGAGAAAATTTTTGTTACAAGCTTTCCTCCTGTCTGTAATAGAGTGGTCTGCAATAGAATGCCAAGACTCAGCTTTTGGTTAACAGTTAGATCTTACCAAATCTGGTGCCTGTGGTGCCTGTGTAATTTTCCTATATCTTTTAATACAATGTAGTTAAATAGTTAGGAGTCTTGTTTTCTGGGGAGGAAAATGTATATTTTCTTCACTTCTACATTTAAGTGACTCAGTGTAACATAATCGAGGATGAATAGTAGCCTTTTCTTGAGGAGCACTAGAGGGCTCCCTAGGACCATCGTTGGAGCTGGGGCTTGTGTTCCTCACTCTGAAATACTAAAGTTATTAATATGGATATTAAATGCAGAGGATCCATGTTGCATGGCTTTCTAAAGTCTTTTGTAATGCCCTGAAGACTGCATTAAAGCCATCCAAAAATAAATGTTTTTCCTCACAGAATGTGGTTTAAATATGTGTGTCTTTCTCTCAGGCACTCCTGCATTTCAGTTGAAAAGACAAATTGTGTGACTCCTGATATTATTTACAGGTTTTAACCTGTTACTTTGAAGTTTTATACTTCTAATTTACATAAAATCTCTACCAGCAGTTGCAACATTTTGGGTGGCACTGCACTGAATGTTAGGTACCAGTAGATACCCTGCATGAAGAGTAAAATGTTAGGCTCTCTTTTTCCGAGCTGCAAGGTTGATTGGTATCACAGGTTGCTAAGGGAATGAGTGCTTAAAATAATTGAAGGTTGCTTAGAAATTGAAGGTCTCTTAGAAAATGGTATAAATGCTTGCTTCTACCCTACTTCCCCCTTGCTTTTAAATCTAGGATCACAGTCAAAAGTTCCTTGATGAGCTGTTTTTTGTTTTTAGAAGTTGATCTTCTCTTTTTGGATGGTACAGCCTCTAAGCAGAGCCACCAAAGAATACTTGAGTAAAAATCCTTTTATCATATAACTTAAACACTGGAAAGCTATCAAAAGTGGAAAAAAATGAGCCCTGAAAGGGCAGTCATTTATTCCAGGTTTCCATTCTTCAGCTTTTCTAGAATGGATTTTTGTTTGTTTGTTTGTTTGTTTGTTTGTTTTCTTTTGTGGACTAAATATGAAGAATTTAGTTAACTGTTACTCAAACGGTGGATTTCAATCTTAGCATCTTAATTTAAATTCTTCTAGTAAGTTTTTCTACCTGTAGTGTCACTCATAGGTAAAAAAAGTCCTATATTCTCTTTCCAAGAGTTAGGCTGGAAGTGAGTAGTTTACCTGCTCCTTTAGAGTCTAGTATTGCTTACTAGAGACGGTTCCTGAGATATGTTTCTAAACTCTTAGTTGCTTTTGTAGTTTTGTTTTAATTAAACTTTACCTTAAAGCCTGGTTAGGGTGATTTTCACTTATCTAGTCTAAAGTTTGTAAACTAATACCTAGACCCGGTTTCCATCTCATTCAGCAGCATGGAGATGGTGGCCTTTTGATATTCTCTTATCATTTCCTCTCGCATTTTTAAAACTGGGAATCAGTATTAATATATTTTATCAGAAGTTTAAAATAATAATAATAATAAAAAAAAGCTCTAACTTTGTCACGAAGATGGGTCACTCATGAGAATCAAATGGCTTTTGTTCTTTTCAAGAAGAAACTTCTGACATTCTTGACTCAAAGGAAAATTGATGCTGAGTAGTCTTGAAAGCTCTGCCAGGAGATAAAAATGGCATGTTATGTCATACTGTGTAGTAAATATTTCTTTATTTTAGATAACTTAAAATGTATTGAATTCAACTTGAGAAATTACTGGAAGTCAATGATAGGTTAGTTGTGTTTGCTAAGATTTGTGGAGCTGGACTTGCACCTGGCTGTTCGCTGAGCTCTTGAAATACTGGTGTCTTGTTGCATTACAGATAGAATTTGCATTTATTTTGGCTCTACATCATGAATCATTTTACACTAGCTAAGATTACCTTCTCGTATTTTTTCTTTCATTACTTTTTAACTTGTCACAAAATATTTCTATGGCAGAATCACATATTTCTATGTATACTTTTAACTTTATACTTTACATAATCAATATTTTTTTAAATTACTTATTAAATAACTCTTGGTTAGCATTATTTGTATAATTTACCTGATTGATATGAACGTTTATTTGTTTTGTTTCTTTTTCTTTTTTCTTTTTTCTTTTTTTTTCCAGAAGAAAGGAATTACATGATATATTTCACTTTGAGTAAAAGAATGCTTATTTTTAGTGTTCTTTGTAGTTCTTGGACAATATTCTTGGACTAGTTCTCAGATAGACTGCTGCAGATGCTTAAATTCTCTCTTTTTTCTCTTGATCACATTCCAACAAGTTTTTTTTAAGCTGTTAATGAGATTAATTTTTTTTTAGAAAAAGAAAAACATGCTATTTTGAACTTTTAATTTCCTTTCCTATATTGGTAGAAATCCTGTAATATAGAGTACAGTGGGATAATTGATAATGTGATACAAGTGAGAGACTTTCAAAAATTAGTGATTAATTAGCATAGTGCTTTTTTTGTTTGCTGCTCAACATTGTGTATGTATTTGGCTGTTAAATATCTTTTCCCACAGAGGATCCTTGCTGACCAGCAGACTAATAAAATTGGCAGCCTCCCCACAATGACTTGAAACTTAGTAATGTTAATAGAATTTCATTATTTTCTGCTCTTTGCTATTTTACTAAATAGAAAATGTCATTCTGACTTTTAAATCTGTAGTTGGAGGTCTGGTACATGCTACTGCCTCCCCTTGTTTCTGTATGACAGGAACAGAGAGAAAGTCAATAAAAGTACGCAGGAGGAATACAATATGATTAACTCCTTAGACAAAAAAAAGAGGAGAGAGAAAATCTTATGCAACAAAGATTAATATCAACAGATGTACAATGAATGATTACTTGCATGTGACAATTTTTTTTTTAGTTTATACATGGATTTTTCTTCATTGCGAGTAGAGGGAGGAGTGAGCTTACCTGAGTAATAAGTAGTGGTCCACATGATTAAAAAGAATTCAAGAACTTTACATCAATTCATTTTTTGTCTTTTTTTTTAATTAAGTTTGATAAAACTGTAATTGCCAAGTAAAGGAATCATGTGTTATGTCCTCTTTTGAATGAGACCTTTTTACTTTAGACCTGTCTTCTTCTTCTAAGTTCACAGAAAGAGAAAAGATGGGCAAATAATTAGCAGCACAGAGTGGGAGAGGGGTAATATATTTTACGATAGTTAGAAAAAGAAGGGAAAATTACTTTGGGGCTTCATCTCATTCTCTCTCAGGTAGCTTTCTAATTTTAGCTCACAAAATGGAAGTAATCTCACCATCTTTTTTTTTTTTTTTTCTGGATTTCTGCAGAGGTTGTACTGGTCAAAGCAGAAGGATAGTAACTTCTAAAAATTCTACACAAAAATTTCCAGGTGTAATTTCAGATCTTCCCCCCACCCTTCTCTACCAAGATAGCATCAAATACTAATACCTTGAATTTGCAGCCTTTCTAACGAGCTATAATGCCTGGACGAGATTACTGTTATATATACTCTATAATGCTCTTTGTTAGAATGCTTATATGTACTAAAGAACTGATACCTTAAAGTATATTTTGCATTGTTTTGTGTAAATTGTGTATATTTAGACAAAATTTCAGTGTTAAATACTTTTGCTACATTTCCCATAAAAGTAAGCATATGGACAAGTGAGGAATTTGTATAGTTTATACATACGTGCCATTCAGATAGATTTTCCATTAGTTATCTCATTGTTCAGTTATGAAGTCCTGAGTCAGTGGAGTAGCTTGTAAGTAAAACTTTCCTTTTGTTTACTACTGTTTTAGAGACATATTACTATGTATCTCCTTTGGTTGGTGCCTTTTTTTTGGCTCTGACTCCCATGGGGATTGTCATAGCTGCCAAACACCCAGCAACCAGAACTGTTCTCCATTCCGGATGGGAGCCTGTTATAACTGCTATGATTATAAGCAGGTGAGTCTGTTTGTCTCACCTTGTCTTGATAGTCACCTTGCCTCTGTGTAACTTAACATCTGATTGTATTAAAAAGAAACATGTAACAACCCTCTGGATTGTGAACGAAGTTAAGTTACAGGTAGGGCTGAGTTGGGGAGCTAACAGTGGCCGATGAAAATGACTGAACAGAGTAGCACCATATCAATGAAGGAAATGTTGAATTGTTCTCTCTTGCAGTTTTAAGTCAAGTCTGCATGCTGATCTAAGAGATTTGATTTAGTAAACTGAAAACCTAATGAAGATTGTTTGAAATTTTATGGTCTTTGATATATACAAGAAGTCAATTTTAATATATAAATAATCAGTAAGAACAGTAAGAGAAAGAACAAAGAACATGTCATTGTGCTGTATTCAACAGACTTTTACAAAACAAATGGTTGACTTAATTACTTCAGTTGTAGTCTTTGCGGGGAGGTTAGCCGCTGTAAGCTTTAGGGCTCTGTCTGTAACATAAAACAAGATGAAAATCTTGGTTCTGTGAGAGAACAAGCTTTTCTTACTTAACATTGAGTTTTGTAGGTCTGCCTGTAACAGTTTTTCTGTCTGTTGTGGTATTTTTGTCAAAGAAATTGGCAGTGATTAACACATATTTAGCTCAATTAAAAATATTAATCTGCAGGTCAGAACAAGGTAGTCAGGGAAGAAAAAGGTAAATTGAGAAGAAAATCGTGGCTTAAAGATGTTAAAACTTAAGAATGTTAAATAAGATTTGAAACACTAATTAATGTATCTTCTTGCCTTATTGTCTGTGTTGTTCTTTGTTTTTCAGTATTGGTGGCCTTATTCTGGACACAACTGTATCGGATCCTAATTTGGTTGGAATTGTTGTTTATACTCCAGTAATTAATGGTAAGACTATGATAGGAATATTTACTACTGTATTGATATATCTTGGTTTGATAGAAATTTACTACAGTAAAATTCTGCTGTGCTAATTAGTGTCTGATGTATTCTTTTCAAGTTTTGACTTTGGTGGCAATGCTTGTGAATTTAAACACGTAGGTTCTCCCAATCTTATTTATTATGAGCATTAAACCATGATAGAGAATTTGGAAACAGGAGCCTAAAGTATACAATGGCAATCCAAAAGGATAAAAATTGAAAAAGAGGTATGTTCAAATATTATATTCAGACTGTTATGGCTGAGGAAGACTAAAATAATAGTTTTTTTGAAAGATTTTCCTTTGAACATCCAAGGACAAATGTTCAAAATAGTAATTTAAATTACTGGTAGCATGTATTATTAACGGGGATGATAGAGACAAAGAAAAGTGTGTGTTGGTTCCTGGCTTGTCATGGTGAGTATATTTTTCTGGCCTAGGTGAGTGTTTGTGAAAGTTTAGTCTACAAACTGTTACATCTTTGACTTTCTAAAGATATTCACTGGGCAAAATTTATAAGAACAGTTAATAACGTATTACACCAATGCAATTTGAAAATGCAAACTTTGGAGCTTTTAGATCCGTATTACCTTTTTGAATCTCATTTATGCTTTGATAATTGTAGTTGCCAGACCTTTTCCTGCTATTTTGCTACCTAGCTTTTTTTTCCCCATTTCTCCATTTAATTTCTTACATTCTTTTGCCGTGGTATGTATTGTTATTTTCAACCATTTCTCTATTATCAAGGTGATTTTATCTTCTTAGTTTGTCTTTCAGGTTGCTTTTGGTTTCTCTTCAGTTGATCTTTGCAAATTCTATATAGCTATGGCCTATTTTGACTTCCAAACCATCAATTACATGACATATGACCACTCATCATTCTTTTAAACTTTGGCAAAAAATTGTTAATATTGACCTTGTGTTTGAATTTTGAAGCACATGACCCCAGTTTGCTCTGTTTCCACAGGTACAGGATACATTATATGAGATAGCATCAAAAAAAATTGCTAAACTTTATTGCAGTCAAGATTTAGCATATCCATTGCAGTGTCCATAAGCAAGCTGTCATATCAGAGAAAGAAGTGTTATTGTTTTGACATAAGCACATTCTTGAAAATTTCACATTAGCCCTTTTAGCACTTTTATATTTTCTAGGTCTTTTAAATTATCTGTTTAATAATTTATTCTAATGTTTATCTTGGAGTAGAAATGGGACTGACATACAGATTCCCTAGGTCATTCTTTTTAAAGTTACATTTTCTGTTTTCCCTTTTATAGCCCTCTGGTATTCTCTAACCTCAAAGATAATCAGTTTGCAAAGATAATCACTGATATTTCAGGAATTGTTCATCTATCTCTCTATGGAGGTTCTAAATTTAATTCGCCCTCAGGCCCTACAGGCTTAATACATTTAACTTTGTGATCACAGATCTCCATTTTTACAAAGAAAATTACACAAAGAATTGAGTGTTTCAATTTTACATATATCATTTAACTTCTTTTTGCCTATTAAGGTCTTATTTTTCCTTTTTATCTTTAACATGAAGCATTTCTATGTTGTTGCTTATTCTCCTTGCTAACCATACATTCATTTTTTGCAATTCAGCCTTTATCGCTGTTTATTTTCCTTCTCCTTTGTATTAATTCCAACTTGCGACTCTTTTTCTACATTTTGATTTTGAGATACTTAAAGAGCAATGCAGCCATGTTCATCTTCAATGAAATTCTGCTTTACATCAGAAAGCTTTCTCTTAACAGTCCTTTTCAGTAACTCCTTAGATCTTCTTCCTGAGAGAATACAGGTTACTGTTGTCTGAGTATGTTGCTGACTGAGCTTGGGTTTTGTTTGTTTGGGTTTTTTGGGGGGGGTGGTTTATTGTGTTTTTTTGCTGTTTTTAATCTTATTTTAGTGATACCTTGTTTTTTTCTTTTAATAGTGACCTCTATTCAACGACTGCTTTTACCACATTGTTTTTTATGAGCAATTCTTCCTCATTAGATAACTTAGGAGCTAAAACAGTTTCTCATGGTAACTTTTTCTGCCTAGAAGAAACAGGAGCATGATGGACAGCTTCTGTCCTTCTGAGTTGCTTTCCCAGTAGATGTTCTTTTCCCACTTAGTTTAAAACTTTCTTTAATGAGCTGGAAAATCCGTAGCCTTGCACCACATACTCTTACCAGTAGTCCCGTTTTCTCAGATGTCATCTCTTGACTACAAAAGGAAACAACAGTCTGGCAATTCTTTGTATTATTGTTTCTGAGTAGGCATCTTTCTTTGCTTCAGTTTACTATACCAAAATACTGGTAGCTTTTTTTTCTATAGACTCATTTATTCTAAACCTGCCACTTACTACAGCACTTACAGCTTCCTTTTCTCAAGGCATCACACTCCTACAAGATGTTGCAATGGTGATTATCTTTTACCTTGTAGCAGTTACGGATTGCTGCTGTAATTAGAACTGTGTAATTTGTTCAAGATTGTCTTCCCCCTTTCCTTCCCCCTTTCCTTCCCCCTTTCCTTCCCCCTTTCCTTCCCCCTTTCCTTCCCCCTTTCCTTCTTTATTTTTTTCCCCGCAGAAATTGGCTGTGATACCTACATTGCCAGTGTGCTTATATTTTACCTTTTTAACATTTTTGGCTAATAATTGGACTTCAGTAAATCATTTTAATTGCTAAGAATGACAGCTTCTATAAACATACCTCTAGAAAAGTTAAATGTACCACTTTGTTCCTTAGTTTTCTTTTCATACATTTACCAAGAGAAGGGACTGTGCATATATTCTTTTGAGCTATCTTTAGAGAAAAAGAATGAAGTTTGCGTAAGGCAAAATTAGTGTAAGGCTTGTGGCTTGTTACTAGAAATAGCAGTGCTCCTTCTGCTGAGCCACTGGCAACAGCAGGACCTTTAAGGAATTTTGTTCTTCCCTCATTCACAAGTGAGTAGAGGGGAGCTACATGTAAGTGTTGTTGTAAATGTATGTTCTACCCCCTCAAACTTCAACATTGTAATGCCTTCAACAGAGGCATTTCTGTTAGAAAACATAGAGCAAATATTTTCTGTGTAAACAATGCAGAATATGCCTGTTTAATTATATACCTCCCAAGAAAGGAAATTGTAGGTAAGTAATTCTTTTGGTTGCTGTTAGATTAGACTCTCCAGGGTTTTATAATTCTAATGGCACCTCTTGATATTGATGGTCTACTGACAGTAGTATACTAAACTGCAATTTAGGAGATCTTTCAGTTAAAAAAGCACGTCTGCTGACACTCATTCAATGAAATAAAAGGTGTGTTAGCTACTTAACAGATGGCTTTTTAAAATAATATTGTTGCAGAAGGCTTTCCCTACCAGTACTCTCCCATCTTGGAAATCTCATTACAAGAAAGTAGTGAAAGTAGCTGAGGGTTTCACCCTCAAAAGGCGCTTCAGGTACCCTAACCCAAACCCTAAGGGTTAGGGTTTTCTCTTTAAAGTTTGTTGCTGCTATGCCCCAGGAAAGCACTGGGGAAACCTGAAAGGAAAGCTGTAACCTACTGAAATTTTGTCCAGTCAAAAATGGAAGCAGTGTAAATTTGTCTCTATTTCACACTGGTTGTTGTTTCAGCATCTATTTTGAGGTAATGAAAAATCTTGGATCATATTTGTCACAGAGTTGTCAGTATTGGGCTTTCCGTGGATTTTACACCATTAAATAGCTTTGGACCTGGTGCTGTATAAGTGTTTTGCACATTCTTAGGTATGGGAGAAGTTACTTCCATCACATCCATTACAGTGTAGAGCCTTCATTTAAGAAATATTTGTCTGGAATTTGAGCAACTTCAAAGGTCCCAACTCACTATTAACAATAGCTGCAAATATTTGCCAAGAGTATAAAAATAATTCTTAATCAGAGAGGCAATTAAAGTTAACTTTACTGCTGGTGGCCAGAAGTATTTTTAAATCATTTTTCCATTTTTCCTTTTTAAACATATTTTTTGAGAGGAATAATTATTTTTAGTTCTGTAGCTGATTGGGCTAAATTGTCACTCTGCTTTCTAAATGTAAATAAATCATTTTGTCTTCTCAGCCTATGTTGTACTTACAGACTACTTGAAATTTAGACATCTATTTTTCATATATTGAAGCTCTGAATAAAATAACTAAACCCAAGCGTAACTGTGCTTCAGTCTCGATACAAAAAGCTGATCTTTGTATTTTGTAATTTGGTTGAAATTTGCAAATCCTCTCACACAGCATGTTGAATTTGGCTCAGGAATTGAAATTGGCAAGTAACAGAGATCCTTCTGTGCAGAAAATGATAATGATTTGAACAATTATATGCTTGGGAGTATGCCACAGAAGTGAAATAAGCTGCAGTTACTAGATAGAGCCACTTTCCTCTCCCTTTTGGTTTTATCCTTAGACAAAACATTGTGAGATATCTTCTAGGTATTTACAGTTTAGAAATTACTGCATAATGACCAGCATATCTATAGATCTTCCCCCCATTTTTTTACATTTCTGTGAAACTGAGGTGCTACAAAATAATCCTGAAAACACCTGAAAATTAGGTATGCTTTGCAGGCTTTGGTAGAGCAATACTTGCTTTTACAGATGGTTTAAAACAATACTCTTTGAAGATAACACAAACCTGTGATAATGTATTTCACTCTTTAGCTGTGCTTGTTATGAGACTATTTGATACCTTAAGGGAATAAATATAAATCAAAGAGCATGAGAAACCTGTATGAGAAAATTTGACATAAACTTACTGCATGTCTGTCATCTGGGAGATGAAAGTTAAGTTCATATAATGTATTCCCCAAATCATAACTCTGTTTGTGTAGTAGGATAAATGGAATAACATTTTTTTCAGAGAGCTTTTGCTCTAAGTTGTTTGTTTTGAAGAATATGGAAAGAAAACACTGAGAAATCATGCCACCTCAAAAAGGATAATGTGCTTTCATATAACTTCATATATTCTGTTTTCATACAGAGTAGTTGTACTCTCAGTTTTTATATAACAGAGAGCTGCTTTGGTTAGAAGATAGTCATGGTGTCCATTAGCTGAGCACCTGAAATTTGGTGCCTCTCTAAATTACAAGGGAAAGCATTAAAGTACATGAATGGTGGCAGAGCAACTTGGCTGGATAGCAAAAGAATTACTTTGCAGTTGGAAAGAGCGTAATAGTCTCAGAATGACAACTATCCTGTATGATAACTTTATAATTTGGTCTTTTCTGGGCATGAAAAAAATAAGGGAGGATTTTAATTATGGTTATTTAATTCTGACACATTATTGGGTTCTATCACTTACTAGTTGCTAGCCTGTATGTGTAAATGTGTACATTCTGTACCACTATACAAGTATGTGTTTTTTTCTGTTAAGTCTTGCACATTTTTACAAATTTTCACTTACCATTACTTTTCACATCATAATCATGTTGTTGGATTGTGTCATAATTTGCACCAACTCTTCTGATGGAAGGATGGGAAGATGTTTACAGATATGTAGTGTTTACATGTATAAAACGTAGAGGGCCATAACTAATAAGAGTTTTGGCTTTAGAGCACCTTGTTTCTAGGTGTGTGGCCTCCCGCAGAGAAACTAAAGCCCAGAGCAGGGAGCTCAAAACTGTATCTCCTAACTACCTTAAAAGAAGGTGAGATGCTTGGAAGAAAACAGTTCTCTTCCATCAGAGAGCCATCCCCCACTAGTCAAAAAAGCACCTCTGGGTCATTGCCACTTAAGTTTGCTTAAGGCAATTAAAAATAACAATAATAATACTTCATAGATTAATACAGAAAGCAGAAGCCTTTGCAAGTGCTCAGGTCAGGATTGGGAACATCTAGGAATGTCTAACTGGCTGATCGAGTGAAAGTACCATCCCCACACTGTGTGTGTCCATAAAATCTACCTATCTACATATATGTATATATAAGCTACATTGATAGGCAAATATATCATGCACATAAACCACTGAATAACTTTTATGCAAATGAAATGAGTTGAAAAGGATGTATTTGGCAAGCATATCATACTTCTTAAACATCATACTCCTATGATCCAGCAAAAGTTCCCTGATTATATTTGCACAGATTTATTTTGTCTATTAAAGCATGCAATGTAAGAACAGCCTGGTGTGTTAGGCAGGGCATTAGGCAGACTATAACTAATCTGCATCAGCAAACCCATCCAGCTTTCTTCACCTTCTCTTTTCTTGCCTATAAAGTGTTAATGATGGCAATGAAACAGGTCTGCTTTGAAATATTCTTTAAGATGTATTAATGCAAAGTATTTTAATGTGGTATGTGTGCATATATATATGTATATTCCACTATTAGAAAAAAAAAGTTCTTCTCCAGATAATAATTATTAGAATCACAGTGGTAAACAGTCACAAATACATGATGTGGTTTTGGCGCTGTTTTGAATATAGTTTTGTGTGCTTGTAAAACAAGAAATAACTGATATTTTTCAGAAGAAATATTTATTCTGCAGAAGAGAGGTTATTGCGTAAACCCATGACTGGTTCAATAAAGTGAAGAAGTTTTAAATTTTCTTTTTAATGTAAGCCAGCAAGATATCATTCACACATTACTAGACAATGTCCCTTCTGCTTATTGACAAAGAGATATTTTCATGTTTAAGTTAAACACTTCTATTCTCCCGTGAGGAATGCAATAACAGTTGCAGGATTTTGCCTTTGAATTTAATTATTTTATTCTGTGTTGTAGTTCTCGTGAGAATTAAAAGAAGATAAAAAGTTAGTCTTTATAATGGAATGGATGTTTCGCTATGAGGACTGAGATACTGTTTTTCATGAAGTAAATCTTACGACTTAAATATTCGTGGAAATAGTCTGCATATCTGCCCACAGGGATTTTCATAATATGAGCAGCCACTGAGTACGCTACCATTTTATGCATTTAGATGGTGAGAAGTTTTCAGTTTGCTCTGTTGGCCTCTTGTCAACCTATGGTTAGTCTGATCTTGCTGAGATAACTTCAAACAGAGCAATCTCAATTAAGGGAAAATAAGCCACATATCTCTACATGTATCAAAAGGATACATTTAATGCAAAACCGGCTTTATCCAAGTCATTTATCCAAATCTGTTTCCTTTGCCAACATTTTTGATGGTTGCATGGCTACAAGCCTCAAAGTATGCCTTGAAAGATAGCCCTAATTATTTTTGTTATTCTTTTCATAATACTATGAAAGGTAGGGATAATGAGAAAGGATTTTAGTGAATTTATCTCTTAATATTGTTTTGATTACATCGTTTTTTTGCAGTTACGACCTTGCCTGTAATTACCCCAATTGCCTTTATCCTATGCTTTATTCTCATTAGTCAGGCATCTCAATACAATTTTCTATAATGTAATATATCAAAAGATAGACTTTGGGCCCTACTTAGATTGTTTTTAACTTTATTTTGGCTCCTTTTTTTTTTTCACTTCTGGTTCTGTAATTTATCTGAAAAGAATGTTATTTTAATTTTGTTTCCAAAGACGGACTCAGCTTTGTTGCTATCTCACATGTTTTTCCCTGTATTTCATGCCTGTGTGGATGCAGTTTTCTTTGATAATCAGTCCTTTTTGACAGTTCCTCATATTTTTTTGCTTATACCTTTTTTCCTGATTGATGTTGTGAACCTTTTCCTTAAAAGCTGTGCTCTCTTCTTGGGTTTTGCCATTTAGTGTCTTTAAGCAGTGCTAATGCAGGAAATCTTCATTGAGTCCTCAATATTAGATCTTTGTCCTTACCGCAGCATAGTACAGGGAGTTCTGATGACCCCCAGACACTTCTTTTGCTACCAAACAAAGTGCAAAGTATCAGATAAACCAGTTTAACCACACTAAGCAACAACTTTCTGTTTAGGACAAGATCTATATTAACTCATGTGTTTACTTCTGCTTAACCATTTCTTCTCAGAGCAAGTCATTGCTCCGTACAGAATATGGGGTGGAATTACAAGCTTGTGCTTGAGAAGGAAGTAGACAATTCTAGAGCATAATAGCAGTAGGAGGGTTCTGGTTGTGTTAATCCTGCTGTGTTGCCACCAAACTCATTTTGGTATGATCTGTATGCCACAGCCGCATGTGATGTAGATATATACTGTTTGTTAGGCTCCCTGAAGGTCAAAGTCATTTCTCAGAAATATTTTTTCTGATGGCAAGCATATCAAAGGTACTCTGGGAGAAGGTTTAAAGATCAGTTAGTTAGCCAAATACTTCTCCTTTCAACTTGACGTACGAGTGACAGAAGATTATGGTTAATCGTTCTCTGTGGCAAAGGGGGATGGATAGATCATCTCTTGAAGACTTCTCCAGACCTGTGTTTCTGTGAAGCCTGCACTTATGCTTGTGTTAGTGCATCTGCTTTGTGTTATTTATACTTGCCAGCCACACTGGCCTAAGAAGGTAATCCAGCAGTGGCACAGCTTTATTGTTCCAGCAGGGACTGACAAAGAAAAGAGAGCTTTAAAAGGAAGCTTTACATACATGAAAGTATCAGGTTGAACCTTTTGGGAGAATCTTTTTCATTTATTACAAATTGGAATTAATCTCCAAGTATTCCTTTTCAGTGATACATGAAACTGTAGCATGTTTTTCTGTTGTTTTAATAACTGGTGTTAGTACATCAGTAAGTAGCATACATTCTGAAGATGCTTTTCTCTTTAACTTTGTCCTTACTGGGCTGTGCTAAACATAAAGAAAGCTGGCACATTTTCAAAATATTACCTAGTAGAGGAAAAAAAAATAATTGAAAGCTACTCCTTGTCCTTGTGTTTTTCAGGCATTGGTGGTAATCTAGTAGCTATTCAAGCTAGCAGAATTTCTACCTACCTCCATTTACACAGCGTTCCTGGAGAACTGCCAGAAGAAGCAAAGGGTTGCTATTATCCATGCAAAACCTATTATGGCACAGGTATGTATGAGCTAATTGTTAAAACTAGTGTCTGATATCTCTTCTTCCCCCTGACCCAGCCTCTTATATGACCCCAGTAACTCCCAACAAAATAAGTTGCTGTACATAATTCAAAGGCATTAGAGGTATGGAAGTTTCATTTGCTTGCATATGTCTAACTGAAGCGGGGGATGTATATAGAGTAGTAGGGATAAAGTTGTAACTATCAATCACAAGAGTGAAAGGTGAGGATTGATGAGGCAAGGAGTTGAGGATACCTACTGATAAGGATTTCAACCTTTATCTTGTCTTAGCTCACTTATCTGCTCCTAACTTCTGACATCTAACTTCAGAAGTTCACACCAATGTCCTGTTAGGACCAAACTTTATTTCTACCAAAATTACTAAGATTATTCCATGCTTTCCACTCTCCATTTGACACTTCCTTTCTAGATTCATGCTTCCCAGATTCGTGCAGTTTATTCCCCTATTTGTGCTCTCCAGTTTATTCCTCACTTTCCTAATAATATAGTAGCTATAATGAAATTTCAATTTGCAGTAGCATCTATTACACTTTCATATTTGTGAAGTGAGTTGGGGCAGAAAAGAAATTAGTAAATGTGGGGCTACTTTTCATAAATATAAGATTTTTCTAAGGACAAGTTTTGAATAAGCAGTCCAAAATATCCTCTCTGTTAGGAACATTGTAGGAAATAATTGCAGCTCCAAAAATTAGATGGAAAACCATGTGTACAGAAACCAAACGAATGTAAAAAATGTACTGATTCAAAGTGGACAGTTTGTACACTCTTCTGGAAGGCCCTTGTTTAGCTTTGCTGGCAGAATCTAGAGATGCCTTTCTTCCCCCAGGAGAAACCCTCAAGGAGTCTTTCTGTGGAAAATAATGCCCGTTTTTCAACAAAACTTTTTTATATTAAAGCTATTTTTTTTAGAAAAACATAATAATTGAAAAACTTAACTGCTTTTTGAACTTTTTATTACAGGAGTGAATAACAAATCAGCCCAAGTTCTGCTTCTTCTGGTGATTCCTGGACACCTAATTTTCTTGTACACTATCCATTTGATGAAAAGTGGCCATACTTCCTTAACGCCCATCTTTATAGCAGTATATTTGTTTGCAGCTCTGCTACAGGTAAGAACAAACATAACATGAAAATCTTTGTATAAAAGTACATCCTTGAAGAAAGTCATTCTTTACCTGATTTCTGAAATCTCATCAACAGTGCGAGAGATTATGGGTTATTACTGGCTTTCAGCACAATTTGCAGGTAACTAATTATCCCCACATGCATAAACCTTGCACTATATTGTGAGTGCTTCTCATAAGATACTTGATTGCATTATTTCCCAGTCATGCAGCTCTTTTTCTTGTTTCTTGGCACCACTGCTTCTAAGAACCTCTCATTTTAATCAACTAGAGTAGGGCGTAGAGAGAAGGAAACACTGCATTTATGAAAAATGACTACATCAGGAAAAATTATCAGATCTCTCAATGTGGCTTCATAAAATGTTTCACAGTTCTGTTTTAGTTAATATATTGAAAAATGTGCTAGATAAGAACATTGTGGTGCATTCATAATATTTAGTAAAGCTGAAATTAGGCAGTCAGTAACCACTCCAGAAGAAATGGTAATTGCATTAATTGTTAAATAGTTTTACGTTATTTTGGCTGGTCTTACGTAGCAGTCTGTCCAAACCAAGCAGTGGCAGGTTTTGAAAGAAGCCTTTGGAAACAGCAATGCCTTAAACTGAGGTAATTTCACTCAGAGAAATCAGTAATATAAAATGAAATGTTTTTATTAAATTCACAGCCAATTTTTTTCAAAAACTTGGCTAACTAAAATGTGTCATTGTACTTAAAAATTTTTTGAATGTTCAAGTTGCACAATAAAAATACATTTGAAATATCCATATGTTCACATACTGTTTGTAAATATGTGACCAACTTAATTTTAAAATACAAATTATCATCGAATAAGTTCCTGATAAAAATAAGTTTTTAATATTTTGTCTTTATATGCTACCACTCTGCTATTCCAGTAAAGATAAGTTTTGAAAACTGCTTTTATTTTAATTTTATATGAGAATTCCCTATTTTTTCCCTCTAATATAACCAGAAAACTTTGCATGTGAGAGTCTCTCACTAAAAGTTGTCAAACTGTTACTTTTAATTTTTCTTTTGCATACTATTCCTAGTTTCCAACCTTATCACTTTTTTTTCCTGAGGAGATGATGCTGTGCATTCACTTTGCCTGTTCTGTCTAGTTTCTCTTTTTAATAATTTTTGAAACTTTTGACTCATACCAGTCAACTAGATTCTTTCCTCCATTTTCATTATTCTATTATTTTTCTAGTAATGATTATCATAGATTTATGTGATTATAATTATAGCACTTTTAAAATTTTCAGAGATTTATTGCTTTAACCGTTAAATCTCAAATATGTTTCATTTGCCTGTGAAACTGATACCCTTCTTCTCTACTGCATTTCGATGCTTTTGGTTTCTCCTTTTTATATTAAAACACTTATATATCCATGCTCATTCCTCTTCTAATTTTTCATGGCTTTGAAACTGTTGTTCCTTTCAAATCTGCAAGAACCAATATCTACTGATCTCATTTCTCCAGATTTCATTTTATATTTTTTTCTCACCGTGATTGCTTTTCCAGCTCCCCAGTAAAACTGAAAAATCTCACAGCTAATTACTGTCACTTCAATTATCAACAAAACAAATCAAATGAGAGTCTCTTCAGCAGTGGAAGATCTGTATTTTAGGCCTTTTTGATAATGGATTTTACAGTTACCTTTGCACCTTTAAGTCTAATATATTATGAAGATATGCTTCAAGAATTACAAACCTACATTTACACAGGCTAAAATAACTTCTCTATTTCAGTTTGAGGTAGTAAATGATAATTTGATAGATTATAAGGATTGTTTAATAAAGTGTTTTACAGTGGACTGAAGTAGATTTTTTACTTAATGTCAATATATTATTTATGATCTCTGATTGTCCTCTGCAATGTTTGTTAAAGTATGTGTGGGCTTACGGAATGACAGAAGTGGAACTAGAATGTTACAATAAGCTGAAAAAAATCGCAGAAATGTTAAATGAAAGGTTTCATTACAAGTTCTTAATTTATATCTTGCTCTGCCAGTTTATGCTTTTTCCAGGTCAATGAAATAATCCACACTACCTCTACAGTAAATTTGAAAAATAAATATGAATTCCTCTATTTGGCATTTTAACAAGACTTTTTCAGGTTGCCTGTAAAGTTCAATATCTTTCCTCACCAACTGATAAAACAGAAATTATTTCCATTCTAAGCTCCATACAGTATTACTGAAGTTCCAGACAAATAGTTAATTTTGTTTTCATCTAATTCTGATACTTTAATTGTTTGCTTGATTTTTTTGCCACCCATGCTTATCAGCTTCTTTTCACTCTCCTCCTTTTCTGTTCTGAGAAATTCTATCTCCGGGATGTCTCATAACTGAAATATTTGTAGGAAATATGCAATTAATATGGCATGATTTACATTAGCATTAGTATGATTTAGCTTTTACTGAATGAAAATACATTACGTAGTAAAATGAACAATTTCATTGAATATATAGTTGTTTTAAAAGATCATTATTTAAGATATTTTAAATAATATGACTTGCTAGTATGAATATCTGCAACATCTCATTCTCTCTGCTTCTCTGTGAACAAAACAGTTCTCAAATTAAGAAAACCCAGATATTCTTGTTAATATTCCTGCTTTCAAAAGTACATTGGTGTTGCTCTTGAAATATGCAACTATATGAAAGTATACGACTATTTGTATTAATCAGCATTCAGCTAGATTTTTTTCAAGATTGACTTTAAAACCTTTAAAATAGTTCTGTAGTGGAGAGCCTTTGTTATGTTTATTAGTGACAGCAACCGAGGAAAATACCAAAATAAAAAGTATTATGAGGAAGCTCACCTATTCAAATAGTCACCTGTAAGTCTGTAGGTCAAGTAATGCAATATATTTTATCTGGGCAAACCATTGTACATTGATGGAAAACAGTAGATAGATTTTTAGAGTAGTTTGGATTTGTTAACTGATATCTCTACATCAGGAACACCTTTTTGAAAATGTTACAAATACTAGTGTCTCTCTCACATATACACACACACATGCGCCTTTCAGTATGCTACATGAAGTTACAGTCTGCCTTTTGACCAACACACAAACCATACAGTAATTTAAACAAACAAATAACAAACAACAAATAAAACAAACCATACAGTAATTTAAAAACAGTCCCTTCCTCTACCTTTTAAGGGAACAAAATATTTTTCAACTGTACAGAGCTATACACTGAGCAAAGTTTCATTTTCTGTCTTGTCAACTGCAATAGAATGAGAGCAACAGTGGGACTGCCAAGCCATCAGTCCTGACATACCACTTTGGACATTCAAAGGCTGCCTGTGTTCTCACTGAGCCAGTGAAATGACCTCTAAGGAATTTTCACACCTCCTAACCAAATCTGAGCATACAGTTATGTTACAGACTCTGGGAATAAACAAATAAGAGGAGATTCTTAACAGCTATCATCAAGCAACGCAGTCATTCCTAAGTAGAATTGTTCTTACCCAATGAGGATCAGGTGTCTGTCTACTCCCATAAAGCAACTTGTCAGTATTTCAAAGTTCTGTGGGGCTACAGAAAACCTAGAAAGGAGCAATGCTAATGCTCTTGATGACTTTCTGTTTACATTAGAAATGTCTTAAATTTTTAAATACTCAGAGATTTCTAGTAGAATACAATGCTATGGTTCTCTTCATTGTGAAAAAATTACTCATGGGATATAAGGTAAATAAAAGTTTGTTGATAGAGAAGATATTGTTGCATTTTCAGTATTGCTTTTTCAGATAGAAAAAGTTTACTTCCAAAATATTGAATATGAATCTGCTAAGGAGATTCCACAAGTCAATAAAATAGAAAAAATAGTATGAAACCTGGGCAGATCTGCCTGTTTATTGCCATATTGTTAGGATATGAAAAAAAACAGACTTAAACTCAAAGTATTTGTGTATGTAGCGGGACGTGCTAAGTTATAGCTACTGAGCATTCAGTGGTGTGGGTTGTACTCTTGTTCGGCCATCTGATAAGCAGCCTAAAATTGGGACTGTTTCAATTGAACATGGGTGTCTGGCAAAGATGCTAAGAGATTAAGAAGACAGGTTGAGGAATCTGGTTTTAAATGAAGGAGTAAAAGAATTTCCTTCCCACTAAATGATACAATCAAATTGGTTTAGAAACACCTTCGGTTAAACTGGTGTAACCTTCTTTACTTAAATAAGATGTTATTCATATGTAAGTTTATAGTATGCTGTTTGGGTACTTGGATAACAGTGTTATACACTTGAGATAGAAAATGTGTGATTACACCTCTATACACGTAACATAAAGGTTTGATATAAGGAACTGAACTACTGTTGCCAAGGAATAATAATTTTCAGATAGGTTCCTGGCCTTGTTCCCAACACATTTTCTTCACAGGAGTTAGAGGGAAGCAATACAAAGTTAATATTGCCCAACACTCCAGGAAATTTTTTTAAACCATAGATTATCCAACAGATGTTGAAGAGCAACCATCTACAGTAGTTGATGCTGCTGCTGTCTTTCCTCAGCTCATTATTCTCATTCCTTCCCTGTCTGCTCTCCACCATCGCTCAAATGACTGGTGGCAGAGTCAGGGCTGATCACAGTCTGGTCAATCAGCATTATCACACTTTCATTTCCAGTTTAATGCCAGTCTACTATGTTAGATTGAAAGAGAAGTTTCAATCTAGGAACACAGGAACATGCATTGCCTTTTCTTGTCCCTGGTGGGGTTGCAGTCCTTTCAAAAGAGCATAGAGAAATGTCTGAAGTTTAGAATGTCTTAATTCACTACATCAAGAGTCTCCAGAGCTCATTAGTTAAAGCCCTAAATCATCTTGGAGAATGATTTCAATTAAACTGGCATGACTTTGGTGTTCAGGCATGCCACAGCTGCTCCAAGCTTTTGAACTGAGCCCAGCAGGGCTAAAGACTGCTGAAATGTACTCATTATTGGTTAGTGTTGTTCGAGAAGCAAGCTCTTAGAAGTCTTCTAAGGAAAAGGTTGAATCTTCTGTAAGATATCTCTATTCGAAAGAGAATGAATTTATATTTACTAATTACAGGATAACTAACACATGCATGACATAAAAGTAAAAACTGTAATTTCTCAACAGCCAGACATTGAAGGAAATCTCTGCAAGTCTGGGGGAACTAGTAACTTGTTCCCCCTGGCTGTGATGCAGACTAGAGCTGCTAACCTGGGAAAGCAGCAGAGAACTGTTTTGAAAAATACAGTGAAACTGCCCAAGTTTCAGGAAATATGAAAAGCACAGATGTCCAAGTCTGCAACAGTTTCATGCCTAAACATATAAAAACTGCTCTGTAAGTTCTCTGGCCAAAGAATTGTGGTTGAAAACAGTGAGAATTCAACAAGTCCAATATAGATCTGTTGTGAGTGCTTTAAAGGTAGTAGTATCACATGAAGACATCAAAAGCAATTTAAAATCTAAGAAATTCATTGCATGATTTAAAAATCAACCACTAAAAGAACTAAACCATAAATCTGATAAAATTTCGGAGTCAGGACACAGTAATCTTTAGATCCTTAATTCATCCTAATGATTTTAAAAAAATATATAAATTACCTCTGAAATTCATCTATCTATAACAGCTGTTATAGAATAATTACCAGGCTTCTTGTGGTTTTGTTGCAAGTGAATTCTGAGTCAACATCAGAATGAGAATAAGGCAAAATTAAAATACATTTGAAAACGAGATATTACACTTTATTTGCATCTATGTTTCCTGTCTGAAGTAACAGAATGAAAATAATAATGCAACTTCCTATGGAAACAATTTAAGAAGACACTGTAGTATTAATAAGTTGCAGGAAATCCTGTCCATCTGAGGCCTGCTAACTAAAGTGCTAAGAGGCCTTGGCTCTACAGACCACTTACAGCTGAATTTTGGTAATGCCTGATTATCAGTGAGAATAACTATGTACAAGCTCTATAACCTAAAGTTGTTCTTTCTAGCTTGGTACAGGAATTCAGTAAGCATGGAAACTATATTTAAACTAATATAAGCATAAAAGATTAAAACCTCAATAACAAAGATTATTCATTTGAATGTTATACTTTTTATCACTGTGAGTTTGTACATCATTTCATATTAACCAGGTTATTTTTATTGTCTCATTACACTTTTCTGGAATCCTGATTCCCTTATATTTTTTTCCTCAAAACCAGCTATTTTTCACTTTGAAGCATGCTTAGACTTTGTTCTTCATGGAATAAATGCAGAGTAGAAATATGCCATATTTAGATTGCTACATCATTTGCATTAATTTGCTGAAATAAGTATAGGCTACTAGTAATTCCCAGCAAATGTAATGTAGCACAAAACTATTCTTGTGACCAGTCTTTTAATGCCTCTTGTAAAATTTCCTCCCCATGCCTTAGAGACCTTTCATTTTTATCATTTTTATTCCCTGTTGCCCTTCTCTGTGGGTACCTCTGCCTGATTTTTTTAGCCTCTGTCAAATCTTTATGTGTTACTTACCACTTTAAATTCAAGGACTGTCTTACTTGTGAAATGTCAGCAAAGTCATGGTAGGAGTTTTAGTATTGTTGTCAAAAATAACAATTGATTGACAGTTGTGATCTCTCCGTCTCCATATTGATAAGAAGCAAAATCTCATTAAAGATTTAAGTCATGTTGATGGACTTCTACCTTGCCAACATCAGCAACTGTGACTGAATACATCACTAATCATCTCCAAAGGCTAATTTTTGTAATTCTTAATTGTTAAATCAGTTTCTAGCCATGCAAATATATGACAATAGACAAATGACAAATTCCTTCCTCAAAATAAAGGCTGGGGAACTGTTATTTCATTATTTATTTTGTAATCACCATGTCCCTGCTAGCATTGTACACTGCTAAAACCTTCAGTTAATATAATACACTACAATTCTTTTTTTCTCATTACTTTCAGAAACCTGGCTTGTTATAGTTTGCAGTGTGTTATGCACCTATGAGATAATATATCAACACTAATTATTTTGAAAAGTTCACAAAATTTAATTTCCAGACTACCTATTTATCACTATAGCATACGGTTGTTTTAGAATGGAAAATATGTGGACAAATTAAAAGTTTACATATGATGAATTTTTAAAGACAAAGGTGTATCATTTAAATTGTACAGTGTGTGCTATGTTTAATTAGTTATGTGCCTTATGTAAATAGGTTGTAAATTATTCTTGAAATGAGTGCTCTCATCCTGTAAGAAAGCATGCGTAACTATTGTTGATTTGGGGACGATAGAGTTTTCTGTGTACATCCAGTAAGGGATGCTAACGTACAGTATCTTTCATAAACAGACCTCTTTTTGTCTGTGTTGGAAGAAAGAGCCAACTCAAAGAATCTGATAGTCTTCCAAAGAAAACATCTGTTTTAAATATATTTGTTTGGATTTCAGTCAGCACACCTAGGACTTGCATAATTAGCTTAGACTACAGAGTTCCCTTTTCAGAAGATATGTTTATATAAATAAACTCTGCATTTTTCAATACGCAAATATTCTCCCTTTTTTTGTAATTAGAAGTCCATGTTTGTATTTGAAAATATGCTTTTGTAAAGCAAAGATTGAGAATAATTTTTTCACTACATTTTTATATAATATTCATTATACTGTGGAGAACTGTCAAGCATATCAGCATATGAGTGCACACATTTATAAAGATTTTTACACCATATTTTGGTAATAATTGATTAAATGAAATATAAATTTTATACCTTTTATCACTTTTTGTTACAAATTCTTATAAATAGACTTTTAAAAATGAATATGATAATAACTGCCTTAAATTTACCTTTCCTGAAGATATCCTTAACTAAAAAATGCATACAATGTAATGTTTATTTCATCTTAGGCAGCTCCTCAAAAGAGAAAAGAAGAAACTCAAGCTCAGTCAGTAGTGTTTTTATCCACTCATCACATGCCATGCCACGCCATATGATCCCGCTGAACCAGAACCTCTTATTATACAGCTGTGGAACATTAAAAGAATTCTTTTCTAAAACTGGGTTGATGATTTACACATACCTTTGGTATTAAGATCAAACCGCTCAGATGTTCAGACATTCACAGTCGGGAATGAGATCTTTTACTCTGGGACATATTCAGCCTGGAGTGACACTTTCATAATATATACTGCAGGTGTGCCTTATTAGAGCAGAGCTGAAGTTGGTATTTCGTGCATTAAAAGTAGATTCTAAGCCATTTGTAGTGGTTCACACCATCAAGATGGAACTGTTCTTAATCTGACCTCATATTCTTTATCTCATGTCTGCTGATGGCTCAGATCTAGGGCTGTGGTAACAAGTCTATTCTGAGTGCTTTTATCTGGGGTAATATCAGATAGTTATGTATAATCTTGAAACCTCATTTATGCTCACACTACACACATTGTCTGATGTGAGAAGTACAGTCACATGTTTGTGTGGAATTTGTGTTCTTCTTGCCATTGCCAGATTTTTTCAAGTATAAGACTGAAAGGATGCTGTCCATGATTTAACTTGTTCATTCTGTTGGAGAGAATTTGGCTAACCTTTTTCTGGTTGTGGGAAGTTTTAATCAGAAATTAAATCAGATCAGTTATTTATATTTTTCAAAATCAGTTGTGTACAATAGTGCTAAGTGCAATGGAAATAATAATATTAGCTATTGGTGTGATTTAAGTGATAATAATACAGATTATTTGTTTGATGTTCTGTAGGTTTTTACTCTCCTATGGATTGCTGACTGGATGGTTCACCACTTCTGGAAAAAAGGAAAGGATCCTGACAGCTTTTCTATCCCTTACCTTACTGCACTGGGAGATCTGCTTGGAACTGCCTTGTTAGCCCTGGGTTTTCATTTTCTGTGGCTCATAGGCGACAGAGATGGGGATGTTGGAGACTAATTATTCTAGTGGATGCAATCGATAACTTTTTTTCCAGAATATTGAGAAGACTGATCGTTCCACTTTAAGATCCTCAAAACAATTGTTCCCTTTAGTATAAGTAGATCAAACTGACACTGACATAAAACAGCCTTAACATTTTGGGCTTTTTTGTTATTTTGTTTTGTTTTTGTCTTTTTTACAAAAGATGAAGCTGGGAGCAGATTGGAGACCTTTTTAATGAAAACAAGAATTGTTGCTAGTTGAAAACATCTGAGTAGAGACAGTGAAGGGCAGATCAATCTTTTACCAACTGTACCTTTTTAAAAAGATCTGGTCTTTTAAAAGAAGAACTCATTTCATGTAGTGTGAACCAGAAAAATCTCTAATTCATCTTTCAGTGGTGATGAGGAACATTGTGCCAATCAGTAGCTTGACTTGTTTTTTTTGTTCTCCTCCCAGACAAAGTGGGTTATATATGTTCATCTTTCTTACCACAGAAGTGGCTGGTAGACCTCAGTGAATTCAGTTCTGCAGACATTATCTGGCTTGTTGTTGATACGTTCCTGTCTTGCAATTCCAGTGCTATAACTCTCTGAATGCTGCAGGCTTTACATCAATAATAAATATTATAGTAATCTGAACCCTGATTGTCTAAACGTTTTGTCACCTGCTTTATTCTGAATATACTAACATGACCATCAGCTTTTATAAAAAGAGATCTTTGAAAAGTGTCCTCAGAATTGAGCCCTTTTCCTTCTTACTAAAAAGAGCAACTTAATTATTTTGTTGTTGCAATTTATTAGACGGTTAACTAATCAATATTAATGGTGTTGTGATGGCCCTGATATTTGATATACTTAAAGAGTATGCCAGTATTTAGATTTTAGTATTTAGTAAAATATTTAGGGGTGCTGATTCATATGTAAGTATTTATCCCTGATTACAATTTGGAGTATAAAAAAATATATTGCCTTCTTAGATGCTACACATAAACTTCAAAAATTTCATACCATCTCTCATCCGTTTCCTAGCATAAATCTCTACTGTTGCTGTCAGGATTTCTGCCTTAGAAGTCTGGTATAGCCCACAGGGAGAAGTACTGCTTCTGAGTGATTTCTCATCCTTGTATACCTCACTTTTTCATATAGTACTTTGCTAAGTGGGGGCTCTGGTTACCACTTTGAAAAAATGTGCTGATTGCTCTGTTTTAAAAAATAGTGAGAGTTCCTTACAGCATATGTTTTTAAAGACCCTAATACATCCTAATACATAATTCTATTTAAAAAATTATAATTTTACATATTATAATATAAAAAATAGATTTTGAGATTTAAATTAGACAACTAAATATATATATCTACATATGTTGCATATGTAATTACATACGTCATTACATATGTCATTCTGTAAACATTAGTCATATGAATTTATGTATATAAATTGTCCATTTTAATTTAATGGACCTACTAGGATGAATTAAGTTAATTATGTGCATAAGTGTCAGTTGGGACTTTTGTAGGTGTTGGTCACCTTAAATTCTATGGAAATTAAAAATATGTGCAATTCTGAAAACTAAACCAGCTATTTCAGTGCCTACACTGATTTAGATGCCTATCTTCTAGCACCTCATTTAGACATTTTTATTTAAGCTTTTTCGTACAGTTTTGATAACATAGTTGGTGGATAAATTGTACGTATTATGTCTTTTATTATATGAAAGATAAAGTCTGTCTAATTTTAGGTTCTCTGACTTTTCTTAGTTTGTATTAATGTTATTTAAAATAGTTTCTTGTATGTAACATTATGGGAAATACTTCTATTAAATTGTTTAATATGGACTAGAGGTAACAGTTTTTTTTGTTTTTTTTTTAATAGCAGTTATTTATCTTGGGTATAGATTTTGATGCAGTTTTTAATTCTGATAGAACTGTCATCTGAATGAACTAAACTGCCATTTTAAGTATTTTTTTTTTTCTCATCGGAATTACTGCTTTTTCAAGTATTTTTTTAAATTAATTGCAAAATTCTTAAAGTTAAAATTCCTTGAGATACTTGACTCATCCGTGCTTATGTGATGTATGAGTGCATTACAGTCATGACAGTATTCTTAGCGTGTTAAATATTTTCCCAATAAATAAATGCTGGTGCAGTCTGCTGACAAAAGGGTGAGTGATTAGATTGCAGAACTGTCGGATGGGACAGACATGTGAAATGAAGTGTTTGAAATTCATTATTATTGTTACGGCAGAATCGGTGGTGCAAAGACATGCAGCGTGTAATAATAGAGATGCTAATTGAAGTCTAACCCGATTCAAAAAAAGAGGAAGATGATGCTAAAAAACAGTACAGAAGTTCCTGCATAAAGTCTCTAGAAGATTTGTTTTTCCTAGATTGTTCTGTGCTACAATATGTTGTTTAAATTGATCTCAAGTCCATTCCTAGTGAAGCCAATTGTTCAGTTACCTTTTTGATTATTGTTTTCCCATTCCCACTCAAAGATATAAATGAGCTTTCTGTATGCACAGGTGGAGAGAAAGAACTAATAAAGAGGTGTGTTCCATCATAAAGCCTCATTCTGCTCTTCATAAAAGAAAGGCTTTTTGTTAAATTCAGTGCGAATTTTATCATATTATGCATGTTTTGCATAGGTACTCTAGGGAATCTAGGATTAACAGAACATGAATAATTCACAATTAAAGCTAAGATGTTTAGTAAATATTCAACATTGTCATATTCAGCCGGAGTACCCAAGAGCAGCAATGTATTCTTTAGCCATTCAGCCTTGTTAGGGCTGGGAAACAAGGGACCTCCAGCGCGCTACCCTCCCCACGCTGAGTGGGCTTCAGTGCTGTGCAATTAAAAAATTTTCATTTGATTTCACATCCTTCCAGTGGTTTATTTAGTGTGCAGGCCACAGTTCATCATATGCAGTATTTATGCTTTTCTTGGTTCAAACAAATACTTGAAATTTCCTTCTTCCTTTACTCAGCTTGCCCATTAACTTTATTTAACATTCTTCTCCTCTCTCTTTTGGGAGTTTATTTCCTCTGCAAGAGTTGATAAAAGCCTTGAGAGGTCAAGGAATTGCTTCCCTGGAATAATTTTAAATCTGCTTTTTACAAGTGAAATGTGGTCCTGAATGAATTACTTGGTAGACATAATTGGCTTCTTAATACTGCCTTAGGAGTTGCTATCTTTATTTTTCAGATTTACGTTATAGGCTTTGCAGTGAACAGGATCTAAAAAGGAATGTGTCTGTTTGCTTGTTTTTTTCTGTCTTTTGTTTCTGATTAATGAAGTTTTTGACATGTCCTGGCTGAAGTAGAGCATCATTTGAATAAACTTGACATTCTAAACTGCTCCTCAAAAATCAGGAGCTACAGTCGTCGTACACAATCAGCTTTTACTTGGGAAGCAATCATCTGTTAGGCCACTTTCCTGTGAATCCTCTAACTACAGTTAGCATTACATCATCCAAATCATTTTTCCCATTAAATATTTATCTTCCAAGGAACGTTAGTTTTATCCTATGCTGACACAACCAATTCTTATTTCTGATATTGTATCCAAGATGAGAATGCTTAGTCTGAATTGTTTTGAAGACTGAACCAGTTTTTACTCATTACACATGAAAATGTAGCCTTTAGCAGACTTGTTTGATTAATTGCAGTTCTAGAGCAATGAATGGTAGCCCTCCCTTAAACTATAAGAGTATCTCTGAGATCTGGAGCATTTCCAAACCAGAAGAAGTCAGCTGTTTAAGCGTGGCCACATTAAATAACTGAAATCAGCTCGGTTACCAAGATTATCTGAAGTTGTGGTCTATGGACTTGACAATCTGGAGGAATAAGGAAAGTCCTTATTTATCTAATATGTGAAGATTTTTGGCTCACTGAGGTTCTTTACCCCTTGAGACTTCCATTGCTGCTTCCTCAAAGTCTATCCATTAAGGCCACCAGGTGCTGTTGTCGTGTGAGTTTTTAACACGTCTCCGGAGACTACACCCTGTCCACCCACCTCCTCTGGTGGAGTGGAAGGCGCCCTGTGCACGAGACTTCACAAGGCAAGAGAGAGACTGTCACAAACTGTGACTCTTGGCCACTTTGAACTGAATCCCGTGCTTTGAGCAAAGCCTGAGTATATATTCTTTGCATTAGAAAGAGCACGGCAGTAGGTGAAAGCATGAAATCTTGTAACTCTTCAGCTCTGTTCATGTCTCCACATGAGACCGTGCCACGCACTGGAGACAGGATTCATCCCCGTTCCTTCCTCTTGTACGCAGATCAGGCTCTACACCTCTTCCGTGTGCTATGGGGGCGGCTGTCCTCTGGCCCCAGAAGGCCTCTCGATGCTCTGGATTGTTTCTCCCACACAAGTCCTCAGAATTAGGGAAAGGGGCGCCGTGTTGTCAAGCCCCGGTGTGTGAGCGCTCCTGTGTTGGTAGCCCGGCTTGGCTGCAGAGCCGGGCAGGGCACTGGGCATCTCCCACTCAGACATGCGGGGGGCTGCCCCTCGCCATGGGGAAGAACCAGCTCCATTAGGCCACTGACACCGTTTTAACTCCTCTCTGGGACTGGGAGATATTGGATCATCACTCACCGGCCCACCGTGAGTTTAACTCATTAAAAACATTCAGACTTGGGCCTAAACACGCAAGGGGGCACATGTGGAGGCCAGAGCTGAGCTCTTCCGAGTGACGGGGTGATGGGGACTGGACGCTGAGGCTGCCTCAGCCGTCTAGCGGAGCTGCACGAAGCCAGGGGGGCACCTGGTACCGCTGCGGCCGTCCCGCTGCGGAGCCCAAACCCGGCTCGCGCCGTGGCCCGAGTCCGCAGGTGTCGTGAAGCGCACCCGGAGCGCGCCAGGAAATCCTGCGGTGCGGCACGGCGCCGCTGTCAGCAGCGTCTCTTCAGCTAGTCACCCCGAGGCGCTTTATTTGATCAAAGGAAAATATGACTGTGTTTTATTGTTTGTTTTCTTTTTCTTTTTTAATTTTTAGCAGGAACACACCTGGTTGAATTCCTCTATTGAAATGTACCGCCAGGGGGAAATCTGACATCCTTGCCTCCAGCTGGAGATGTCCTCTGAGTGACGGGGTTGCTCTGCGTCCAGACTGGGGTTAACCCAGGAGGGGTTAACAGTAGCGCCCGTCGTGAGGCACCGCGGCCGCGCAGGGGAGACCGGCCTTAGCCTGGATTCGGGCATGGAGGACCCGCCGTTCCTGAGCCTCCACAAGCCTCCACAAAATGCCTTAGGCCTCAAAGTAGGCGATTATTTTCTTTAGTGCTGGTCTAAACACTTCCCATCTCACATCTCTGCGCGCGCAACAGAAATGAGACTTGTATCCAGACTGCCCGAACCGGCAGTGCGGGCCTGGACGCCGTGAGGGAACTTGTGCCCTAACCCAGGGGATGGTCCGGTCCGCAGCGAGCTCACAACTGCCCATCGGTGTGCTCGGGGAGCCCTGCCGTGGTGCCCGTCAGCTCCAATATCCCTGGGAAAGGTTGGCCAGGGAATCTGAAACCAGCTACAGAAAGGCAAGCAGGATTATTCGCTCTGAGCTTAGATGCGTCTCTCCAGTTTATTGCTGAATGTCTCCTGACAGGGCTCCCCAAACCTTCAGCAGAGACTGTCCATCTTAAACTTTCTTCCATCTTGTATGCCCTTTCCTTAGTCAGGCACACTTAATTTCTCACGTGCATTTCATTTGGCTGTTCTTTCTCCTAATCCTTGTCTGTTGACTTCAACATCTTTTTTTTTTAAAAAAAAAACTGATTGTTTGTTTAATTTTTTGAAAATTTCCTAAGTGAAAAAAGGGAGGCTTAAAAGCATCTGGGGTATAAATGGTACCTACTGCACATAAAATCTTATTATATATATGCACCAGGAACATTTTTATGATGAAACAGCAAAGCACATTGCATACTTACTACACAATAGCTGAACTGTTATGTCTTTCCATATTACTGAAGGCAAATTCTTAATAAATCACACAGAGCTACAGTCCCAGGAAGGAGAAGGTTGTGTTTTTCTTAAATAGGCATCTCAACATTTATCTGCAAGCTTCCACAAACGATGTTTGTCTTTCCATAGCTGCACTGCGTTTTCTTATTTGCCTTCTTTCCCACATGTATCCTTTTTCATCTTTTCTTAAAAAAAGTTAAGATTTGCATTGATTGTTTCCATCATTTTATGAGACAAATCTTTGTTTTAGAGATAAAATTGAACTCTTTTTTTAGGTAGAAAAATAGTTATCTTCTAAGATAAGTCTCTTAGCAAAAGCCTAGGCAATGTTTAAACCCTTTCTCTGCAGAAGCTTTTACAGGAAATAAGGACCTGTTGCAAGTTGCTGTTTTTGATTGACTGCAAATATTTATTGACGACATGGAAACCTTTTGCTGCCTAAAAAGCCATGAGTTCCCATGATATAAATCTAAATCTATCTGTAAAACGACTGAATAAGCTGAAGTCTAATGGATTAGCTGTTATTATTCAACTACATGATACCTTGGCAGCTTCATATATTAGTCAAAAATAGAAATGAGGTCATAAACCTTTGGATTGACTTTTGCTAGCGAAGGCGCATTTGTGCTTTGTGCTTTGCTGCTCGTTTTTTTTTTTAAGTAAAAAAATCTCTGACTTGAAATTTTCAAATCCACATGCTGTTGCATGAAGTGCTAAGTCTCATCTTTCCAAAATACCTTGGGTATTTATTGAAACTGGGTTGGATATATGCTGCTAAAGAAATACTATCATCTCAGGTCTGCATTTAGACAAAAATGTAAGGGACTCCAATTTCAATGTCAAAGTCAGTAACATTTTTAAAATCTCAGGAAAGGATATTTTTAACAACTTATAATTGAGCAAAAATATTTTCTATATTTATCCTCCATGAATAGGTCGCTGCTTTCAAACCTAAATGCTTCTAACATAAGCCACAGAAGTGGGTTATTGATTGCGCGTTGACTCTCGCATTCCAGAAGCTCGGGCGCTCTTGGAGATTGACATTTTCAGTAACAGGGAAAAGGGCCTGCTGTTTAAACAGGGAAAATAAAGTTTTTTTTCTTGTTCAAAATAGATTTTTTTAAATTGATGTGCATTTTATTTGAGGAGGTAAGTTTTGACTATGTCGTCCTGGAGAGCACCAAGGCATAAGACTGGGCTCTACCATCTCAAAATTTTCAACATTTGGCATAGCTGTAAGTGTCATTGGAAAAGTAAGCGTTTGTGTGCGTGTGGCAGCAGGAATCTTGCAAGTAATCGCATGTAACAGCTAGTGGACAAACCCTGTGTTGCTGCTCGGGAAGAAGATGCTTTAGCCTGCACTGTCCTCCAGGTTGTATTTGTTTAACGTTTTCCTCTCCACCCCGCCACCCCTCAAGTTTCACAAGTTTGGAGGGATTTTCCAGCTACAGTAGAACTTGGTGAAAGATGTTTGCAGTTAGACACAAGTGTTGGCAAAACTTGTGCGTTACGACCCAGGGACAGGCTGTATTTGAGCTGTGGCTTGCTTCCATTGGCCCTTCTGCCTCCCTGCAGTGCGAGAATCCTTCCTGGCTCTCATTTCTGTGTGCCAGTTACCTTCATGAACGAAGAAGTTTTTGAAACTGATACCCTCTTGACATGATGTAGAGACTTTCTTAGCCCTCCGTACTGGCAGAGTGCATGATTGCATTACTCTCAAGTGTAACTCTTGCTGTGCCAAATTGCCAGGGGAGGCAAGCAATCAACACAGTGGCTAGAACCAGTCTAATCATTCACTTCTTAGATTGAGACTTTCTCAACTATCTGAAACTTGTCTGCAATTTCAGGAAGCTGTGATGCTGCTCCAACTATGAATTAGGAAGTGCAGCGTGGTGGCGTGTTGGGGTGGAAATTGCCTCCAAATCTAAGTTAGCTAGGACCCTACTGTGTGCTGCACCACCTATTCAGGAGATACTGTGTTTTACTTGTCACCAGTGTGCTCTCATTGCACACTATGGGCTACCCTGGACAGGTAGGGCCAGCAGATAAAAACTGCCCTATTTGCTGCTGGCAGTGCTGCACCCAGAATACAGCATCTGGTTTTGGGGCCCATCTAGAGGGACACTGAGATGCTGGAGAGGGGCCACTGTAAGGCTACCAATATGCTCAGAGCCCCGAGGCGTATGACCTGTGAGAAGAGGTTGAGGGATCTGGTCTTGTTTAGTCTGGTGACAGGGTAACTGTCTGGTGACCTAACAGCAGCCTACAGCCATGCAAAGGCAACTCACACAGAAAAGGGCTCCACAGTGCTCCTCAGACAGGTTATGGGCACTAGTTAAAGGTTGGATGTTTCAGATAGATAGAATGGCAAATTTGTCTTTGCTTGGAAGAGTGGAATGGCACTGGGACAGCTCACACGAGTTAGGGGGTGACACTTCCATCCTTGGAGGTACTGAGGCAGCCAAATCCCAGTTGTCCTGACCTCATCTTGGTGCTCTTGGGCAGAAGGCAGCCTGGAGGCCCCTGGCCCTGCGGAGGTCCCTTCCAGCAGCACATCTGCGAAGGGCAGCAGTTATTTCTGAGGGAGTCTGGGGGTAGCAATGGTGTGGGCTGACCCATGGATCGTTCCTGCCCTGGGCAGAAAGAAGTTAGTGGTTCTAACAGGTCTATCCTGAAGGTTTCCTGTCATGAAGAGGTTGCATCAGTGTTGGCATTAAAGCTGTTTGTTACCACAGCTGTCTTTCAGCACACTAAACTGTCCCGAAATATGAGGGGCTGAAGGACTTGAGCAGAGCTGAGGTGGTTTTTGCCTTCTGTGACGTTCATCCCTCCAATCCCTCAATGACTGGGAAGAGCAGGGCACGTCCATGCAGGCGCCGTGATGCAGGATGGTTTGAGCTGTTGGGACAGTCCTTTGAAAGGTGGCTGTGCCTTGTGCACTTTGGTTCTTCACCTTTGGAAGCTTCCGCTTTGCCATTAGCTGTGGCCTCACTGAAAGCCACGTGATGACACAGGTTTAGGGACTGCTGGGAATGTTTAGCAAAAACCTGCTGTGACCAGATTTGCATTTGGAGAGGAAAACTTTGATACATGTGGCCTAAAGTGCACCAGATTGCTGGGATTTACAATTCTGGGTAGGCTGCCCTCATACACTGACAGCCCTCGCCCTCGCTCACTGTGACCCAGACCAGCCCCAGACAGGCAATTGGACATTTANTTGGTTCTTCACCTTTGGAAGCTTCCGCTTTGCCATTAGCTGTGGCCTCACTGAAAGCCACGTGATGACACAGGTTTAGGGACTGCTGGGAATGTTTAGCAAAAACCTGCTGTGACCAGATTTGCATTTGGAGAGGAAAACTTTGATACATGTGGCCTAAAGTGCACCAGATTGCTGGGATTTACAATTCTGGATAGGCTGCCCTCATACACTGACAGCCCCCTCGCTCGCTGTGACCCAGATCAGCCCCAGACAGGCAATCGGACATTTAATTTTTCTGCTGATTGAATCAGGTGCCTAAGAAGGAGCAAAGAGGCCAACTGCGTTACTGCTTCTGTGTTCAAGAGCAAAACCGAGCTGAGCTGTTTCCCTCAGGCTGGTATTTTGGTTAATCTTGTCCGTGTTTGCCTTTCCTTGATGCAAGAGCTGTTTGTGTTGTAAGATTGTGGGGCACCTGTCCCCCTTTCCCAGCTCTTCCCCTCGCCGTGGTCTCTAACTTAGGTGGTCTGAAGAGGCACTGGCAGAGCAGACATCAGGTACCACTGGTTGTGCAGACACCAGGTGGGTGAAGAGACCCAAAGCAAAGGGCCACCATCAGATACAGCTAGAGTGGTGCCCCTTGTGGGACCTGAGCTCCTTGACCGCGTCTGCTTTCAGGTGGCCCCTGTTTACAGAGGTGCCCAGTGCCCACCCTAAAAATGAGATGAGTCTGGAGTTTTCGTCTTCATGGAGTAATCCTTCATTTTTGACTCGCTTGTGACACAGCAGTAGCAGAGAGATGCCAAATCCCTCTGCTGCTTCACTTGTTGGGGCTGGGGGAATGGGGAAAGAAAGGAAGACTGATCCCATTACAAGATCTTAGTTTTCCAGCTCCCGCTTTGTCTGTGATTTTGAGTCTTTTGCTTATACCACCACAAAAGCCCCTGTGAGAAAGCAAAGGCTTGCAGACAAAATCCCACCCCCAACCCTGAGAGTTCAAGCCAGAAATAAAGCACACAGAAAGAACTTTCTTTCTTCAATTTAATTGAAGTTACTTAGAAAAATAATCAGGCTTGAATGGCTTTTTAAGGAAAGATTCATGAGCAGTTCATACTTGTGTTGGCAATGTATAATTTAGCTTTTTTTTTTCTTTATTAACAGTATATTTAGGTATGAGGAGATACTCTTCTACAACAAGCCTTCTACTGCATACAAATAAGTAAAAAAAAAAAAAATCCAACCCCACATTGATGTTAAATTATTCGTACACATTTCATTGTGCATGCATGTAAGAAAATAACACTCTCTGTAACAAGAGTAATAGTAAGGGCAGTCCCTTTTTGTACCTGAAAAGTGCAGCGGACTACAGCGAAACCCTAAAACATCTGGGGTAATAAACTGGCTTCTAAAAGCACTTCTGCTCTGCTTGTGGCTTATTTCACGCGCCCTATGCAATGCATGGCTCAGGCTGTTTGCGTGGTTTTGCGGGAATGGGCATGTTTTACAAGGGGGAGGAAGCACGGAGGAGCTCAGAGGCAGCATTTCCCCCTTTCCCCCCTGGCTGGATGGGCCAAAGCCCGGCCGTGAGCCAGGCTGAGGGGCTGGGAGCCGCCGGGAGGAGCGGACCCGCCGCACGGGGAACGGCGGGCGCTGCCGCGCTCAGCCGAGGGGTTCCCGGCAGAGCTCACGGGGAGCGACAGCTCTCACCGCCTTAATGTCCAATGTTGTTTGAGGGGGCTGGCAGCAGCAGGCAGGATTAGGACAGTCCCCAGCTGATCCTCTCTCCCCACTACTTGACCCCAACCAACACAAAGTTATTCTAAAACAGCAGCTCCCCAAGCGTCTCTTGCTGCGGATACAGTTTGGCCTTTTCCTTTCCTGGGACTAGCTGTGCCCACGGTGAGAACAAACCTGTCCCCGATGGGCACTGGAAGGAGCCAGCAGCCAAACAACTCTTCCTCTCCAGGCTGGAAATGCAGTGAAGAGAGCGGATGAAAGAAACCTGCTTCCCTGACCTGCCTCCTCCCTGCAGAGGGTCTCCAAGCGGAGGAGGAACCACCCTGCACATCTGCCCATGAAGGTCAGTTCAAAACGCATCTTCAGGCTCTGGCAGAACAGTGCACCCAGCAGTCCGAATAAGGTGGTTAATCCCTCATGTTTCCCATCCTCCTCGGTTAGACCTGATTAGGGCTCTGCATTTGGTGTGCAGGACAAGGTCACATCCCGCTTGTCTGCTGGGCATTTTCAACAAAAAAGCAGTATGTGGCGCACACGTCATGAGACACAGCACGTGAGGCCAGCAGTGCTTGGGGACTGAGATGTTGAAGAGTCAGGGACTAGTAAGCACCTGGGTCAGGCTGCATAAAAGCCACATCAGGGTCGAGCTCACACCTGGTGCCAGGAGACTGCAGAGAAGCAGGAGGTGGGAAGCCAACCCCAAAGATGCTCTCGAAAGCCCCAGCTCAAACAGCGCAACACCCAACGACTTCTCAACGCTCCTGCGACCCACGGGCTTCCTCCAGCCTCAGCTGTGAGCGGCTTCTGTGCCTCCAGCGCAGCCCAACTAAAGGGGATAGGTAAGAACAGACAACCATGTGCTCATGGCCAAGATACACAAAAAGTACAGAAATAAGGGGGGGAGCACTCCCCATTTTTAAATATTTGCTTTTTGCAACTACTTTTTTTCTTAAATGAAAACCTTTAAATCAGGTTAACTCTGGTTGGAGTGGATCAACCAGAGCAATAAAAGAGAAAATAGGACCAAAACATTAGCACAGCTGAATACAACAGCAGGCAAGTAAATAGCTTGTTGGAAATATTGATGGTGGTGATGGGGAATCTCATCTACTCTCATACAGAATTTTTTTTTTTAACAAACCATTGAATTACAAATAAAAGAACAGGGCACACTGTGATAGGCACTTGCAACAGCTCCGCATACTCTAAATGAGACAAAACTGCTTTCAAGTAAAACACTAGTCAGCAATCAGAAACCACTTAGGAATTCAGAGTTGTCAGATTTAGACAGCCACTTCTTCACTAGCCCTTGTGTTAGTCTTCCAGATTATAAATAGGCCCCGGGTAATAAAAACCGTGTCTGTTCCAGCATGGATGAGAGATTTATTTGTAGGACATGATAAAGTAATAACTCCCCAAATCCTGGGTAAGACCAAATACAATTGTGAAAGGCCTTTTGCTGGTGCTTGTTATGCTAATTTGTTCTTCACTGAGATTTAGTTAGTGACTGATTTTTATACAATAAGAGGGATCCTATCTTTTTCTTCTTTAACCATGTACGTGTCTTGGAGGCTAATGTGATTCACTGGATATTATCAGCTCCAGCATATTAAAACTTTTGCACAATCTGGCCTTGATACTGTTAAAAAAACTCTGCCTTCCGCTGAGTTTATGTAGTTTTTCCACTCAGGTTTTTAGAAATATTGGATTTGCTTACAGGAAGATTGCAACTCAAAATGCCATTTTATCAAGCAACTGTAAAACAGATTTGAGGTTCCTGCAAATTTTTCCACTTAAGCCTCAGCCTCCCTTTGCCAATTGCCTCTCTTTTGTTTGCCAGAAAAACTGCAGGTTAATGAAGGCTGGCAAAAATCAAAGCCACCCCATGATTTTTGGAAATCTGAACTTTCTGGGTGGTGAAAACTCGGGCTCCCTGCTCAGGGCGGCCTGGGTGCACGTCGGGACCGCTGTTGCACGTCTATCATCTCACTTGCTCCAAACTGAACACCTGGAGAAGCCTGTGCAGCCCCTGCTCCCTGGGCTGGCTAATACAGCTCCACGTTAAAATCCCTTTTTTTTTCCTTACTTATTTGCTGTGAACAACAGTTTTGCCTGTTCAAAACGATTGCTTGGTATCCTACTAGTCCAATCTGCCATCCCAGTGAATACCATAAGCACAACAACTGCAACTGAATCATTCACCCTATGGGAAAAAGGGATGTTCTCCCACTAGAATTAACCTAGCTGCAATATCAGCTCGCGCTGGAAATTAGAGACACACTTGTGAATGGTGCATCCACTAAAAAATAAGATTCCTGCTCCCCACAAGAGGAAGAAGTCATGAAACCAGCATGTAGGAAGATGAGAGACCTTTTTTATTGCCTTGCAGATCAACTAGAAGATGACTTTTTGATGTCTTCTTAAATGACATGCTCGCATCCCTATAGCAATGTATTATGACCAGCACTTTTGAGCACGTGACCAATTCTGGTTGCCCATCGGTTACGAAGGCAGGATCTTTCAGAAGGTGGGAGGTCCTCACCCTTCACATGCTGGATAAGAATTAAGTGTCTTTTGCTTTGGGAGGGGGTCAAAAATCCCTACTTGCAAAACAGTCACTTTCAAAATGCTGCTTTTTCTGATGCAACATCCACAAATCTACTTCTGGATGTAAATCTGCATTCAGTTGGGCTGTCAGGCTGGGAATTGCAAGACACTGGGATTCTAATTATATTCTTGATAAAAATCATTCAGAACAAATTAAGAAGTTCATGGTTTCTTTTTCTCAGGAATACATTCACAGTTCTCTCAGACAGGAATTTTAGTTATCATGTATCTCCCGAAATCTGATTTTTTTTTCCTCACAGGACTAGGAAGACAGCCTTTTAGCATGCCTAAGTGCAATAATATCACTGTCTGAAGAAATTATTTCCACCAGTATTTTTCAAGACGTGGTATCAAGAACGACTCCTACATTTACCAGCATGAAAGGCTAATGGAAGAGTATTAATATCCAGAGATGAGCTCAACTGAGGAAAGTACAAAACCAGATTCCTTTTGTCCACGCTATCTTGTTTATGCTGCTAAAGTAAAACCTACCAAGAGGCCATGTTTAAATAAGTATAAATAATATTAATTAGAATTTGAGGAATGCAAGATCAAGGAAAGTCACCGGAACACAAGTAACATTTTAAAACAGTGTAATAGTATTATTCATTTCTACAGCTAGATCGTCACAATGCTGTTACCCTGCAAAGAGAGCTGTCCTTTCTTACAGTTGATTTAAATAATTTTGACTGTGCTGCTCGCAGCATCATTCAAAAAAAAAGAAAATATTAATTTACAAAATAACCCATTCTCCATATTTATTATGACAAATAAAAATCTTAAATAAAACAGGCTTTCTCTCCCCTCTCTCCCCCCAACCCATCCCTCATTCCAATTTCAGGTAGCTTGGCACTGAGTAATTGAACATTAAAAAATCAAGTTTGTAGACTTCATAGAGCTGCGTTTGGTGCTCCGAGCTGATGTTCTGGAAGAACTCTGTGGTCATTTCATCAGTAGTTCTCGTGGACTTTGCATAGGTGGGGAACTTCAGGTAGTTGCCGACTCCTGCGAGCTGGAGGATGTAGTTGGAATCCTCTTCGAGCGTTTCGTATTTTCCTATAAGGTCGTAGTGGATGTGGCAGGGGTGGCAGAGTGAGTACACAGTCTGCCAGTGCTCGTTGAAGGGCTCTTCCCTTTGCGTGTGTGGGTCGATGAGATACGCCACAAACTCCTCAAATTTCACGTCGTCGCCTTTCCGCAGGGCTTCCTGGGTCGCGTTTTTTCTCTGACGCCTCACGATTTTGGTGCCATATCTCTTGTGAAAGGAAGTGTTGTACTTCTGGGTGAACTTGTTCCTGTAGGCTGACACCAGCCTCTCGAAAGGCTCCCGAACAAACAGGAACTTCATGTAGTTTTTCAAGCGGTGGTTGATTTCTGGGATGCTGTATTGGTTGAGGGTCTTCAAATTTGAAGACACGTGGGCTTCGTTGGCTGGTATTTCCATCGGGTCACTGTACTTGCCTCTTCCCGTCAAAACCATCATGACTCTCTTCCAGTTTGTGCAGGCCACTTTGGGAACGTAACAATAGATCATTTCATGGTCTTCATCCACCACCAGGTGCTTGAGGTCGTTGGGCGTCAGCACACGGCGTTTCCTGCTCGAGACGCTGTTTGCTCGGCAGGTGTCTGTCACTTGGTCCCGTCTGATCTGGTGAAGAATTGCTGTGTTGGACAACTGCAAAGAAGCACAAGCACAAGATAAGTCAAGGAGGTTGGGAAATTCTTACTGGCTGTTTGCTTACTAGACAAATTCCTAGAAAAGCAGATTACTGCCAATGAAGAACTTTGATCGTTACATGGCTGAGTAAAATTCTTAAGCTTGAACAGAAGAAGGTAGAAGACCCTTTTTTTTTCACTCTGTACTTCTTGAGCTGCATAAACGCCCATTTATCACTGTGGACTGCATGAAGTTTGGGGCTAACACCAAAACCCCTGTGCCTGGGGTCACCAGACCAATCCCTACTTTCATTGCCAGCAGCTTGCCAAAATTCACATAAAGAAAACTTAAAAAAACAGAACTCAAAGACACTTTATATTCAAGAGAACAGCAGAACAAAAAGATCTCCCCCAAAGCATCTCGGTGACAGAAAAATGGGGAACACCAAGGGGCACCTCCAACCTGGCAGGGGACTTTTTCTTTAGGAGAGCAAGCACTACTTCTCATCTGAATTCTTGGATCTCTCATCTCATCCCTTTAGCACTGCATCAGTATGATATGCTAAATATAATAATAAATACAACGAGCATAATGCAATTTATAAAACATAAAAATAACATATAGTGGTATATTTATATGCCACTTACACATTAACACGCATCTATATCTTTTTTTTTTTTTTAATAATAGCAAGGATCATGAACATCTGTGTTCATTACTAAGTCCCCACTGATCAAAATCTTCATCTCATCCCTTTAGCAAGTTGCGCAGCAAGATGCTGGCTGGTGGTTAGGACATTCGAGAGCCCAGTGCGCCCCGTTCAGACAGCATGGCTCCTCTTTTCTGCATGTGTGGCATCCCGCTGAATGCTTTCCAGGTGCATCTCAAGGGCAGTTTTGTGTTATAGTCCAAGAGAAGGGAAGCCAGATGTGAAATGTGCTGCATGTTTCCCATGAAAGCTGACTGGTGGGGAGTTTCCAGCGGAAGATGTTAGAAAGGAATTGTCAAGGACCACACAGATTTTTTGAAGACAAAGTCTTCTTCTTTAAAAAGAAACATATCTCAGTACATGCCATGCTGTCTTCAAAGCAATACAGAACTGATCTTCTGCTCTACATTGGTTAGTTACCAGCAAATAATTCTCAAAAGTGCTAAACAAAACCCTCTGCAAATATTTGTTCAGCCATACAACCATGTCCTCTGCAGACAGATAAAATACCCAAATCTGCCCCCTCCCACAGGCCTCCCATCAATACCATATGGCACGGCACTGCTCTTGGCTCCTAGTTTTGGTGTAAGAACGAGCCAGGCCTGAAGATACTGCAACATTAGAAAATGCTAACTCAGTGTACTTGCTTTTCGGATGCTCTTCTTGGGCTCATCACAGAACTAAGTAAAGGTGATACCACAGCATGTATTAGACACGAGGTCAGCCGTGATACTCCAATGATTGCTTTTAATTCTAATCTACGAATAAATCTTTGTAGAGCTACGTCTTGCTCCTGATCTCACTCCTGCATCAGCAGGCTAAACACTTCCTCTCCAGACATTAACAGCAATGATTTTGGGGGGGCATGCAGAGTAAAGGGAAAAACGGAGCCCTACTATTTAAAATCGCAAATGCTATTGCCTTAAACTCACTCCAGAGGTGACACCGAAGCAGTACCCATCTCCAACACTTTCTAGCCCAGGAGGAATACAAAGACCTGGCACAGAGGAAGGTTCGTGGGCGACGTGTGCTCTGCGCAGCAGCGGTCCCGGCAGCACCTCAGCGCGCGGGAAGCAGCAGCGCAGCCTTAAGAGGCCACTGCCCCTTTCTGCAGGCTCCGGTGCTGGTTGGTACGGCTGGTAGATGGAGAGCCATGCAGGAAACATGATTGAAAGCACTTTTTGGCTTATTGATTTCCTCTTAAAGCCCCCCATAAAATGCTGACCATGCCAATGCACCCAGTGAATCCTGGAGGAGCTGCCTTGTCAGCTTCCCTGGTAGATCCCTGTGCCTTGCTGCCTTTCCTCCAGGTTGAGCAGCAGCCCTTCCCTTGAGGAAGCGGGGGACAGGAAAGCCCCACTCCTTTCCCCTTCCCCTGTGCTGGTGAGATGTCCGTCTGGGCACAGGGAGCGTCTTTGTCCCCTGCCGGCCACAAGCCCCGGAGGACTCGCTCCGTATTACTGAAAGCCAATAGCAGGCAGCAAGGTAATTATAACACAGCCTTTTCAATTGGGTATTTCAGAGCAATATATTAACCCTGAATTATCTGATAATGTAATGGTGCCTCCTTCCTTTATGTTACAGGTGAGGATTTCAAGGCACCTATTAATTCTGCTCCTGAGGTCCGTAAGGAGGAATGGGAACAGAATAAGGCTACATGAGAGTGGCATTACATCTGCTTGAGCTAGAGATCTCCTCGACCCTCAGAAATGTGCTCACCATCAGCATGAGGAAGATAACACTGAAGAAACTTCAGTGGTGGAAAAGACAGGACGCAAGTGACAGCTACCTTCAGGTCCAGGGATGCTGAAAGGCAGCTCAAAATAATGTTTTCTCTAAAAGCCACTGCAGACATGGCTGCAGCAGAGCTGTACAAGCACAGCTGAGGGCTGGACCCTACTTGCTACATCTGTGTTCATCCCCACAAGCTCCCAGTGATGTCTCAATTCAAGAAGTCACAGTAAGCAGCGGCTTAAATCCCCCACACTGTGCAGGGGAGCAGTCTGAAGCACGTGAGCGAGTAACACTGCGGTCCGTGCAGGGACGGTGGCAAAGCCAGTGCTCACGTTGTGTCCTCGGACATCTCAGCTTCAACTGCAGCCAAGGCTTTGAGAAGACCTCTGACACAAGGCCCTGCTCTGCCCTGGGAGGGCTGGAGAGGGATGCCCTCGATCGCTATTTCTTTCCTGCAGAAGTTGTAGCAGGGACAGAGAAGAAGGGCATGTCAAGATCAAAGTTTCTCCTCTTTTTGCGATGCCGCAACTCAGTTAAACAGGGAGGCAACATGAGCAGCAAGACTCCTAAGCTCAGCAGATAGCTTTAAAAAAAATAACTTGTCTGATGATGCTCTAACACCAGAACATCGCAACTCCATCAATCCCACACTAACAAGGAGGCAGGAAAGCTCAGCCTGGAGCAGGCTGCTCGTGCGGATCTCTTTTCCTCGAGCGTTGTCAGGTCTCACGACCTGGCTGTGCGTGGTGGAGCGAGGGAGCAGGCTGCAGGCCAGGGCTCAGGCGGGCTGGGCACGGCACTGGATGTGACGCCTAAAAACTCTCCATCCCTACGTGGGGACGAGTGGGACCTCCCTGGAGAGACACCAGGCACCAACCATCCTCCTGTTTCTGCAGGAGGGGAGGACACCCGGCATCCTGTGGAGTTCCAGCACAGGGCAGGCATTCCTCACAGCACCGTGTGGCCGCTCCGGGCTGCGCAGGGATGTATGTGCTGACTGGCAGCCACCAGCCCTCGACGACGTGCGAGGTTATTCAGCAGGTCTGCTAGCAGCAGGCAAACCCCAGTAATGAGCTGGGAGGTATTTTCTTCAGGCTACTTAGGCACAGCAGGGTAAGATAAATCTTCGAAGGCCTTTCCAAGCTCCGTGGTCAAGCAGCAAGTTCAAACTGAATCACACGCTGGACTAGATGATCTCTTGAGGTCCCTTCAAACCTCAACCATTCTGTGCTTCTGTGATATTTAATCAAAATGCCTTTTCCAAACACAGTATTGTACTTCAAACTAGGACAGAGCATTCCAATTCACCTAGATAATCTGTAAGGAAAGTGCTTTTATAATAGGAGGAGGAAGGAACTTGGCTAGTGTCACTCAAAAGCAAAAAGTCTATTAAATTTGCCCTCTGCCTAAGAATGACTGTGCAAAGACACTTCCCTAGACACAGGGCTATAGGGTGGATTTTTATTTATTTCTATTGCATTGCCTGTAACTGCTGCTAGCTTTGCATATTACTGTAACCAGGCTCACAAATAATCTACCCTGAGAGTGGTAAGAGAGCCTTTGGGCATGGCAGACTCAAGTACAGAAGAACCCAGATGAGTTTAAGGTGAAATAAACAGGATAAATGCCATGAGCATGCATGGGGCCCAGACCTCAAACCTTCTGCATAAACGGTGATTTTGCATCTGCCTTTAACACTTTGGTTGCATTCGTGTTCAGAGGTTTTGCTTCTGCCTTGCAAGTCCAACCATGTCCAAGCAGGGGTGAGCTGCCCCGGCACTGCCCCTGTCGGCTCTCGAGCCAGAGCCGGAGCGCTCTGAACCCACCGCTGAGCCCGCAGCCGGGCTGCTGAGCTTGGCTTACACTGAAGCTCATCTTCACCAAATTTCTCTTGATAAGAGTGGATTTCTGTTTGTTTAGGAGGTGTGTGTAGCACACGCACAACCCTTCGAAAACATGGGCTTGAAATGAGAAGTGTCAGACGGACTAACTATAGGTGGCACTAACAGTCCTGTTTATAGGTGGCATATACAGAGGCAAGCGTTTTGGTTGACTAAAACATCTCAGATATTAGCCGCTCTCCTCCCCACTGCCCCTCAGCCACCCCAGCTGAGTTTGGCATTTAATATATAAATTTTTTGTTGGTAGCATTTATATCTTCCCAAACATGTTTTGTTTTTGTTTTTGATCATGGGGTTATATACAAGCAGGTTTCCAATCCTGTTTTCACATAAAAAGCGTGAATATGATTCTTGCAATGCTGACGGTCTGCTCTGAATTACAAAAACACATTTCAGGCACTATTTTAATGCTTGGCTAATAAAATCTGGACCCATAGCTATCCTATTTGTTACAAATATTTACATGTAGATATTTTATACATACCAAACTTATATTCTGCAATATATTCTAAGGCAGATGTGTGGAAAACTGAATTTCTCAAAAACTTTTATGTCATGGTATAGACACAAGATTCCTTAGGTCTAGAAGTGTTTTGCTGTTACTGGCCCCTAGTGTGACTCAGAGCTCTTCTCTGAGTAGGGCTGACTTGCAGGCTGATAGCTAATGCTAAAATCTGACTGACACTATTTGTAAACAGCTCTGTGATTACCAGGTCCATGTTTTATTTAATCTACTGATAAATCTGAATTGATTTAAAAAGCTTAAAGCAGAGCTAAAATGAGAAAGCTTAACTGCAGTAAAGTCAAAGATGCAGCATCTCCTCACACTTCTATCTGCTGTGTTCACCTGTGCACCCCTTGCATTACAAGGGGTATAAACACCTCTGGGACCAGCTTCTTCTGACCTGTCCCCGTGTCCTGCTCCACTGGCTCCAGGAATCCACCCAGAAGCAGAAGCCGCCCTGCCGCTCTTGCACTCACACATGTGCACTCACTGTTGGGTTACTGTGCGTCTTTCACACCTTCTGTCTAAAAACGTCTCTTGTTTCTCGCTCTAGGGTCTGTTTGAGGTAGTGGAAATGCTGCGCTCTGCGTTGAAGGGCCTGGCATGGCTGGGAAGTGCAGTGGGCTGTTCTCTCTGAAACCTTCAGCATCAGAAGCAAACAGGAACTGAGGTTTCATACTTGCTACTGCAAGCACCAGCAGTTCTCACACTTTACAAGCACACTACACACTACAATTACTATTCTTCCTCTATGAATTGGGATATATGAGCGTCAGACAAGGACAGCTACATTAGTCAGACACTGAAGCTAGTAGAGTATGAGAATTTTAGAATAAGGGATTTAATTAAATTGACCTGGGCTATGACAACTTTTTTTAAGTAGTAACATTGTTAAACATCCTTCGTACTTTGATTTACCTGACAAATTATACCCTCTGAAGAAAGTTTTTGAACATTGCAAAGCTGCTTTTCTTCCTCCGTTTCATGCATTGAACTTACTGCCCCACAGAGAAGATAAGGCCTTATGTGCATACATTTCAAGTAATTCACTGTATAGCCGCCCAAGATAATGAGACCATTTTCCATTCCCACCATTACAGAATGCACGAAGGCTAAGAAAAAAAAAAGCATCAAAGCTTCTGAGAGAAAACAGACCTACGCAGTAGCTGCTAGCACCACATTGCCAAGAATCCTCAACTGCTTCACACATTCCCTCCCGCTCCTTCCTGCCGTATGGGCACCCCGCTTCACACGGGTGTGTGATGCCGCAGGGAAAGGGGAAATAATTCAGCAGTTCCATTACTCAGGGATCAGAGGTGACAATAATTTGAATAATGACACTACTGGCATTTTCCCTTTGCCCGGTAATGTGATTTGGGTGTTTTGAAATAAATGACACTACAAATTCCAGCAGGAAAAACACATACAGGTGAAGGTGTTTTCCTAGGACAAACTTCAGACTTATGTGAAATAAAATCCTGTCCTTTTTTCTCCTATACTATAGTGAACTTCTTTATATTGCAAAATCTCCCTAAAAAAGAGAAACACAGACTGGCTCTCCACCTGGCACAGGTGTTACAGTGCTGACTGTAACACCAAATTACAGCAGCTCTGTGTTAACCCCAGCTTTTTAATCAGCATAAGGCTCCAATGGGCCATAAGGGACAGGTATGGATTCAGGAAGAATGACACCTTTCCCTACTGTCTCAAACCTCTTCAGAAGCCTTTCCATTTCTGTGCTTCTTGCTGGAAACTATTTGATGAAAGTACTCATGCAGTAAGTGGGATGTGGGAACAACTCCCACACAGTGGGAGACTGGTGAAGATTCCCCAAGAAGAACAGGTAGGAAGACCACTGCTCTGTCCATACAGCTGCAGAGATTGAGCCCACAAGGATTCAGCTTCTTGTCATGTGTGTTGCCATCCGGAAGTTCTACGGGAATCTTCACAAACACAGTAGAGAAAAGAATGAGGTGACTGAGTTTAAGTCAGAAGTGCACTATACCTGCGAGGTGAGAAATCATCAGGAAAGACAAAAAGCCTTGAGCTAGGCATAATTAAAGCAAAAATCTTGATGTCAGCCTGTTTCTTGGCACATAATTTATACAAGAGAAGCTTGGAGCCTCAAGTTGCGTGCACAAAGAGTGCTGTGCAGTCATCTTTTTCTCAGTGTCTCAAGCTGGCTGTGGAAAGGGAAGGAGGAGGAAAAGGGAATTTGGCAGATATCCGCTTCACTCTTCTCACAGGCCCACAATTCCAGGGCTGGAATTGCGAGGGGAGAGGCTGAGCGCGCCGCTCCGCTCTGGGAGCTCTGCCCTCGCCCTGCGCGTGTGAAGTGGCTGCCGCTGCTCCGACAGAGAAGGACAGAGTGTGATGAATTTGTCAGCTCCTGGCTGACTTCTTTAAGTGCTGGCATAAATCACCTGCTGTATTAAAAAGGTTTAAGATCTCACTTTCTCATGAATCTAATTCGAAACTGAAAACTTCCTGGCCTTTGCCCCAGCCTGCCCATAGGTGCACGCGCACGCACCGCAGCTCAGCTCACAAGCGCTGCATGTGCATGGTAGCGGTGACACACGCGGTCTCCCAACCCATCCTGCTCTCCAGGCATGGATGTTTCACCACTACGCTACAATCTCTGGTCTTTAAAAGCTGCTTCAAGCCGCCCTTGGGAGCCTGCCGCGTCTCACCATTGGCGGCAACACGACACTAACTGGTGGTTGACACACACACACAGCTCCTCACACAGACAGACTCAACCTGCCAGGAGCACATTCACCCTCGTGCTGGTGGGGCGCTGGGAGTGGGGTCCTCCCAGTGGGACGCGACCGCGCGCATGGCACCTCTTGAACCACATCCAAGAGTTTGATGCCGCACTGGTGTCTCTTTGGCTCAGCGAGATGCATCTGGCCTTGTCTCAGAAAGCCCCGAGCTCCTGAGAGGCCGCTGCCGCCTGCAGCTGCTTGAAGACAGGGCCGCGCTTGCAGAGCTGCACCTAAGGCACTAGGGGCTCCTGTCGGCTGGGCTGAAGAGACTCGTTCCTCTCCTGACTCCTAGGCTGCGTTCAAAGCGCAGATGAATCACAACCTGGGAAAACCAAAGCCTGGGGAATTAGCACTCGTAGGGGAGCTCAAAGCCAAGGGAGTGACCTGTGGCTGATGCATTCTGCTCTCACGTCTCTACTGTGGGAGCGGTAGATGCGGTTTCTCAAGGAGGAGGCTTGAGAAGCAGTTAGCGAAGGACATGCCATGGACCTCAGCAAGCAGTGTGCCATGAGGAACACTGGGCTGGGGACACATGGAGTCAGACAGGGTGGAGCTGGGAATAGCCATTAAAATTGGAATAAAAAGCTGTGTTCTGATGTAACTGGCATCAGGGAGACAATGGAAAGACTGACTTGCACAACTCTGCTGGAAGAAGTCCTGCTGGTAGGGGTGAGATAAACGGGGTGGGGGAGAAACGGGATGAGGCAGACACATAAATACATAAACACAGAATCAGTTCCACAAGGAGAAGGGAAATAGTCTGCTCTCTGCATTCACTGTGGTTAGGACAAGCAGCAGTAGACCTAGACAAGATAGACTGGGTTTAGATGCAGGAGAAATCCCAGTGGAGAGAGCAGGGTAAGTCTGTGCCGGAACAGAGTGAGGAATCGCCAGTGTTAGAGACCTCCAAGAACAGGTGTCAGAAGTGACCTAAATACTCCTGTCATGTGGACAGGTATCTCCTTGAGAGCCCTTCAAGCTCCACAAACCTGGGATGGTGGCTTCTGGACTCCATATGAATTTAAGGGAAACAAAGCTCTTCTCGAAAGCTAAGCAAATCCAGGTACTTTAAATGCATCAGCAAGAAGAATTTCAGCAAATGCTACAGCACCACACAAGCAGAGAGGCCAGCTACTGCTTACATTAAAATCTCCTTCAGGAAAATGCAACATCAAATTAAGGCTTGACACGTGCTCAGACACCATCACAGACATTATGGGACACCCTGAACAGAGCAGACAAGAGTAGGAAGTGCAAGTGCCCAGAGCTGCCGAGGACGCTGTTTTCCCTCCCCTCTGAGTTACGGCTCTGACCTGGCAGCCGAAGTTAATGGATTTCTCACTAACACAGCTCCTCTCTCGTACCCCTAGGTTGCTGCTTAGGTCTCATACAGTCAAGTAGAAACAGCTATTTTTGTCTCAGCAGGGTGTCCACTGTTCTAACTGAATACAATTTTCTCAGTCCCATGCTAAATCAGGGTAATACATTTCCAATTTTTAGCTCAGTGTGCTATGTTACAAAGCCCTTGAAACCCAAATAAGAAAACTAGAAGACAATAGCTGCATAACTGGTTTCTTTAGATATAATCCTGGGCTTTTAGTGACCTGCCGGAAGATAAGGGAATTACACAATCCTGGGATTCAACACGTTGAGTCTCCATCCCCTACGACAGAAGTAGGTGCTGTCCGTGGGGGCACAGTGAGCTGCCCAGCACCTCCACGGGGTTCAGGCGACCCTACGAGCAAGGGGATCAGACTCAGCCCTGCACTCAGAAATTTTCTGGGTATATTTGCTTGTTTTAAGGTAAGAAGTTACAGGCAGGAGGGATAAGCAGATTCCGCAAGGCAGCTGCTCCCGCACCTGCTGAGATGTTGGTCCATCCTGCTGGACAGTGCATAAAGAGGCTGCAAGCTCTCCATCGTGGGGTTCCCTTGCTGTCTGAACAGATAGCACAAAAGTTTGGATGGAGGACACTCTTTACACACTTTTTTTTTAATGGAATGACTTGTATGAACTCATCCTCAGAAGGACTGCTAAAATACCTAATTCCTATGCAGATTTGATATTTTCTCCTTACTAAACCATCACAATCTAAATGAATTCCTCCTGCTTTCCTTTGGAGAGGTTGCATTTTGCTCAAACTTAACCTTGCTATTCCAACGTGGTGTATTGGTACGTGTCACTCACTAATGTTCACTAACCTGGGTTGCTCTTTCTCCACAGCTTTAATTATGGCTAAGTGGAAACTGCAAACACATTTTGCCTTTTCTCCTACGGCACAAAAAAGACCAGATGGTCCTCTGCTTGGAAAGACAGAATTCTTATAATTAATTTCTTATTAAAATGCTAGCATCCATTTATAAACTTAATTACAATCGGCTTCCCAGGAAAGCTTTCCACAGTGGAATGAAGTGGTGACGAAATAAGATTCTAGGTGGAAGGCTTTTTTTTTTGTTTTTCGATAGCTTCACAGATCTCTTCTCTTCTACTCTGAGACAAATAGCAGTCGATCCCAAGGAAGGCCGAGCCCAAACACGGCAGCAGCGGTTATTTCATCCGACCAAAACCCTGTCTGTGATAGGTCCAGACAGGGACCAAAGCCCAAGGTGCCCTGTGGAAGCCACCGGGGGGATTTCTGTGCTTTGGAAAGACCTTCCGATCCCGTTTTCAGTATTTGCACCCTGTCCGCCCCACGACGCGCTCCTGTTGGAAACGCGGCCTCTCCCCGGGCTGCAGTGCTTCGCAGTGAGGGCGGCCTCAGCGCCACAGCAAAAACAACAGCAGAAGAAAACATAAAAAAAAAAAAAAAGACGCCAAAATAATCTTTAATATCCGGACAAACCTACAAGTGCCTTGTCTGTATTTTCAAGCCCCCAAACTGCCACGTTATGCTTATGATGTTGGAGACTAAGAGCCACATTAAAAGCGATTTTCATCAGTGACCAGGACAACTGGAAGCTACAATTACTATGTGATGCCTTGTTAATCTTTCTTATCTCTACAGCTGTACACTGTGATTTCTAAGGGATCTCTGTCTCACCTAATAACAGATCCATTTAGGGACTGCACACTGAACATTAATTTACAATGCAAATAAAAAATCTCCGTGTTCCTTTAAACAACTACTTTTTATTTTTAATCTGTTTGCTTAACTACCCCTGAAAGAAGACGCATGTGATCTTTTTTTCTCTTTTTCCTCTCTTGCTTCTCCTGCAAACTTCCCAAGAAAACGAGTGGCAGGATCCTGGTGGCCGGGGGGAGGGTGGCAGCCGATTCCCAAGGCAGGAGCGCGTCCAGGCATTGAGACCGCAGCCAAGCACAGGCACTGAATGGAAATGTGTCCTCCTCTTTGCAGAGGGGGAACAGGGCGGCTTCTGTCCCCAACACAGGGCCAGGGCTGTTTCGCCTCCCGTGTAGCCCCTTCGGCAGCACAGGCTGCGTTTCCCCTTAGGCTGCCAGCCCATCAGCCTCCCCTTCAGCGCAGCTCAGTGCCAGTGCCAGCTGGTCTTCCCCTTTTCCAAGGGAAGCCACCCCTTTTCTCTTTGCTGGTAAGCTAGAGGGAAAACGCATGAACACATCTCCCTACACGTGCATACCCAGCGACACCTTCCCCTTGAGCATGCAGGGGAGCCACCAGCAAGCACCCAGATGGCCAGTGTCGGTCACAAACCAGGGCACACGGCTGCTCCCAGGCAGTGCTTACGCACTCAGGGACATCTGCACGTGTATGGCAGTGTGACTGAAGGGACATCTGTGTATGGAGGTGGGACTGAAGCACGCCGAAAGTTGCGGTTCCTGCTTAGCTGCATGCTCCAAAAACCTGGTCCCAGTTATCATCCTTCTGGTGGTTTCAGTCAATATGACAAGGTACCTGGTGACTCCTCAGCAACTCTGCGACTTGACGCTGTTCTGTAGTTCAGCTGGTCTGGGAATCACTCCCTGGACAGAGTTTGTCCTTCACCAGAGTCTTCAGCTGGCGTGGGCTTAGTGGTGGGGAAAAGTGACAAGCTCACACAGTGCTAGAATATCTGATATTTTTGACAGGAGAAGCAAGCCTAGATTACAGTTCAGAGCTAAGAGATCTGTCATTTTTAAATGCTCTGTGCAGTAGCTTCCACCCACTGGATCCACAGAGATAAGAGCTAATGGTTCCTCCCCCAATTCACAGCAATTTTCCCTCTGCACCACCTGGTGCGGGACCTGCCTTCGCAAGCACAGGGAGCTGCCAAAGGCCACCATGTCCTTCACCCCATGGCACAAGAGCCTCCCATAATTATGCTGGTAACTAATGGTGGCTTTTGCCTTTGCTCTTTGAACATTTCATGCATTATAGGTGATGCATCAGAAGAGCTGACCTAAAGCGGTGAACTAACAGAGGCATCCACCAGCTCTGAACCATTTTGGTTTTGTATTTTGGATGTAAAAGTGATTTTTAGGCATGCCTGCCTAAACTCTCTCTCTTTCCTAAATCCCTTCCTAGGTGGAGCAAATGATCATGTGAAAGTCTGACTTGTAAGGACCACTTGCAGATGCCTGCAAGCCTACATCCATTTCCACAATCCATTCCCATAGGTATTTTCCAACTGCTCTGTATTCCAGCCAGCACGAGTAGGTGCCTCTCCGAGAGCCGGGAAGCCGTGCAAAGCCTCTACTCCTCCTCCAGTCTTTCAGACATTCTTTCTCGGTTCCACAACTTAGCTTTATCTCAGGGTTTGTTTGTTTAAAAATAAACTTTGTTCACAAGGGAGAACAGTATGTGGGATTCACTGTTTCCAGGAACAAAACTAATTGCACTGAACTTGCTCCCTCCTCTGCGGTGCTCTCTGCTTTCACTTTGCCATCATCTTCTGCACACCAGTATATCCCCATACCAGCACCTTCAGAAAGCGTCAAGGGCCTCTGATGCCTGTTTTTAATTCCACTGAGTTCTTTTAGCCACTGCTTAACTCTGTGGGGATACCAAGGCAATCCTCGTTGTTTTCAGCCAATCCACAGCTCTTCGATCCTCCTGAATTTCTCTTTCACTTGTGTATCTCTGCTCTTTCCGAGCTTGCCTCAGCGCTCTCTATTTAGCCCTCCTACCTGACCCCTCTGTGTCCCTTCTGCTCGAGCTCAAGTTGAACTTTCAAACCCTTGGAGGGCTGGGAGCAGAGCAGGGACATGCAAACATTTTTCAAAGGAAAGCATGAATGTTAAACAGGATGAGTAAGAGACTGCTCCAAAACACACATAGTACTTAGAAGATTAAGATAAAGTAGCTACCATACACTACTAGCTTAAACCTGATGCAGAACATCTGCTCCAAGTTTGCTTTTAATGATTCCTGCTCTCCCGTGCGCTTCTCCAGCGAGAGAAGGACCACCTGAGCACAAATAAGCTCCAGGTTTGCATACACCCTTTCCAGGAGGAGAAAATCCTTGCCAAGACTGAACTGCTGAACAGCCAGCTAGGATATACAGAGCCTGCACATAAAAAAAAAAGAAAAAGAAAAAGCACTTATTTCTTTTTTTTGTTACCCACTGGCCTAATAACACCTTTTGCCCCCTCTTCACCCACTCCAACACTGCAGACAGGAGTGGTCCTCTCTTGTCCTCTCCTCTTCTATCTTCTGATCCGACTGTGATCCGTAAGCCCTAGGGCTTCCACCACAGATCACAGCTACAGCCCCTTCGAAGCACTACGAGATCGCTCTGTCCCCCGTGGCAAGAGAGCGGAGCCGTCCTGAGTGCACTAACCCCCGGGCATATTTTAACTACGATCTGCCTTGTTAGGGACCCAGGGCAACAGATGTACACGTTCAATGGGAATAATTGCCGCTTCCCAAATAAAGCTCAGATAAACTGCAGGGAGACCTGCAGGTGCTGGCAGGATGGGTAATTCCTCCTGAATTTGCATCTGGAGCTGCTGTTGCAGACTGAGGTCTGGGATTAAAATAACACTCAGTACTTATCTGGTGTTTTTCCATCTGTAAACTTCAAAGCGCATGACGTTACCCCAGCTTTCCAGATGTGCGCACCGAGCCTCAGCGCGCCGGTGCGGGGATGCTGCGTTTCCCTGCCCTTTCCACCGTGTGAGTCCTGTCCTCACCTCCCGGCCCTCCTCCCTGCCCCGCTGCAGAGGATGCCCCCTGTACAGCTCAGACCCGGCTCGTTTTGGGCAAGCCAGCCTGATGGTGGTGGCTCCTACAGCTTGCTGCGATTTTGCTGTTATTTTATGGAGAAGGAGGGAAGGGGAGAGGGAGATGATAGTTTATTTTTCAGCCCTGCTTCCTGGTACCTGCCTGTGGGAATTTCAGAACAAGCTCTCTTTAAATATTTGTCCTCCCTGAAGTCCTCCTAGTTACATGAAGTTAAATAAACGGATTAAAGAGCAGTCTTGAAATTCAGGCTAGGAAGTTGTGCAAGTGAAGAAAACCTGTATCAGCAGATTGCGGGTATCCAAAATGTTTGGTTTAGACTTGCATCTTTTTATTATTTCTTTCCTGGCCAACACTTGTGAGAGTCACCATTGGGTGTAACTTCCGTATCAAGCTGGTGACTATGAGAAATTATTGGTAGACAATTGGCATTGTCTGTGATGAAACATGTAGTTCATGAGTTATCAGAACAGCTATCAGCTATGTCACTGAGACCTAACAGAAATTTATTGAAGTTCAGGAAAGTCAGAGCACCCCAGCATGCTGCGTCACCATAAAAAAAGTCACTTAATCAGTAAAATAGAAACAAATAAGTGTTACATTTACAGATTTTTTTTTTTTTAATATAATAATCTGAGTTGGCGATGTCTTGGAAATCAACTAGTATGTTATTGAAAAAAAATACCAAGTTCATGGATATGTAAAAGACCTGGCTAGAAATAAAAGGCACTGATATTTTTTTTCTGGAAAAGTACAGGATTTGCTGCAATAGAGAGAGATATGAGAGAGACACTATTTATCAAGAATAGGTAGACAATATTAAGCCAAAAAAGCCCCATTTGGAGAAGCAGCATTATTTGTAAGAAGCAGTTTAGTAGCTGCAGCTTAAGTGAAGTATTGCAACTTAAACAAAAGTATTATGGCCTACCTGCCTTAGCCTACCACATCCTATTCATCTGCATTAAAAACAACCAGAAACATGGTAAGGAAGGTGAAGGGAGGAAAAAAGACAAGTTTATTACTGTTCCTCAGGCTGTCTGGGTATAACTCTCTGGGTTTAAATAGCATCCAGTCAAAGCAGCCTTTGATGTCTCCTCAACACCGGTACAAACATGTACATACTTGAATATGTCTGTCCATGAAAGATAGTATAGAAAAGCGCTGGGAAGTGGATTTTTCAAAATATAATAATCCCCTCCAAGGAAGTAGGTGAGTCAGAGGCTGGCAGGGCTGGCTCTGGCATTAGAAAGCGAAGGGAAAAGCACACAAAGGAGAAAGCAAAGAATGCACACAGTAAAATATCGCTCCTACGTCTCTGGGCTGAGCAGCTTCTTTTGAAAAGCTCTCACTTGTGATGGCAAAGGATGACATCTCTGTGGGACAAGAGAGGAAAGGAAAACAGAAAAGCCCGTGATAGATGGAAACTGCTAAACAAAAGAGACTGTCTGGGGAATTAATATTTATGAAATGCAAAAAAAGATTATAGCAAAATGAGAGATAACACAAACCCATAAAAGCAGAGTTGTTCTAAAGGAAAAATGACACAGAGCCTGCAAGCTGGTCCTGTACTATCAACTCCTCTCCATGTGAGGCAAAGTCAAAAGGATACCATATACGTACAACAGGCCTTATCCCAAACTGAAAAATTCCTCTTGACATCCAGGACCCTTTAGACCAGACCCTCCAGACATTTCTGATCCTGTTAAGAGCTGGAAACTACCGCTACCAACCCGTAAAGAAATCCCATTGACCACCTAGAGACACAGAGAAATCCTGTAGGTCTCGACGTTTACTGCAACTATCTGAACAACTTCTCTGCTCAGTAGAAAGCAACGGAGCACCCTAAATCCTGCCTTGGAGGCAGCTGGGGAAGGAAGCTTATGGGGATGATCGCTTTTGAGGCTGCGTGCAGGAGTTACTCCACTAACGGCTTCTGTTGGTCTTTGAAAATCTCCCCCCCATCACAAGTGTGAGCTAAAAAAGAGGTATTAGCTCAGAAAGCCTCCTCCTGCGGTGCAGCACCACACTGTGCAAAATCCAGTGTGCTGTCTACCCTTGTTTTTAAAGTCTGCTTGCTTTTGGGGAGGAGACTGTTTTCTAGCCCTAGTGCATCTCTTCGCTGAGTAGAATTTCTTCTGATGTTCTGCTAAAGTTCTGTATTTCCTTTTTTTTTATATATATATATAATCATTTAAAAAATCCACGGCCAGAAGATCATGAATGTGAAAATGGGTCAGTTACAATGAGCTGAATGAAAACCACCATGACAATCTCAGTTTTGCATTTGTTTCTTTATGAGTTCATTTCTGGGATGGAGTTTTTGTTTTAGGTGTGTCTTTTTTCTTCATTTTTAGGCATGGCTTCCTCTAGTTCAAGCCCACGGACCTGCATTAACAGTGCCCAAAGGTTTTGCAAAGGGAGGACCAACACTGATGCTAATAATCTGAAAAATTTACCTTCTGCACTGATTTCTTTTTTGCTAGAGCTTCCCAGCTAGAGGCCTGGCGATGACGCAAGCCCAGCCTGGTTCCCCAGGCTCAGAGTTACGGAAACCACATAAATTGCTGCCTCCCTTCTGCACAGGTGACAACGTTTGAGCGTGTTTGATGTGGCGAGGAATGAGCACATCCGCATCCCAGGGCGCTTCTGGCGCATACAGCAGATACCACAGAGAGATCCAAACCGCCCAGGCCCTCTGCGTCGCAGCCGTCCGGCTACAGCTCGGGAACCAAGAAATAAGAAAATATTTCCTCCAGAAAATACAGGCTTCTCTCTGGGGAAGAAAAAGGGAGCCCCTTGAGGGAAATGGGAGGCCACAGTGCACTTCATGCTAATTAATGTAATTGAGAAAGAAAAAGAAAACTCACACTGGAGTATTAGCAAAAATCAGGTGTTAAGAGTAGCAGGGAACATGAATAAAACACTGCATTAAACTACAGCAGTTTTGCTCCACCTCAGAACATAAAGTTTATTGAATGGCTCCCAAAAGAGGGGAAAATGGATTTGGCACTTAGTCACAACGCCTGTAATTAGTTTTTTATAGAAAACCCACGAACTGCGCTGACTCCTGATGGCTTTTGTGGCTCTCCCTCCAACGCTCTCACTCGATGGGTGGGAGCAGGAGCTACTGGCTCATCTCTGGTGCCTTGGCCTTGTCCCTTGCATCCTGCAAGGAGCCCCTGAGCTTTTAGCGAGGGCTGAACCGGCCTCCGAGGAGTGGGAGCTTCTGGAGGTGGAAGGGGCAGATGTTGGGTGCTCCCTAAGTCTGCACAACATCCTCCGCACAGCTCCCTGCAAATCAGGCCAGGCTTTTTGTGACTCGCCGGCCCTTCACCCCTTCTACCATCTGGTTTTCCAGACTCTGCCAATCTGACTGTTTTGCTGCCAAATTAAGACAATAAAGAAGAAAATAAATAATTAAGAAAATAAACAAAATGCAGGGATGTATAAAATGATGGGAATGCAGCTGGAGACATAACATTTCACTTTATGGAGATTTAGAAGCTCTGTAGCCAAGATCAGGGCGGGCAGGTATGTAGACCTGGCATAATTACACTAGTATCACAAGAAAATACTTTCTGTAGTTATTTATGCAACAAAATTTTATTTTCAAGGAGTTGTTACTCAATAAACAACTCAAGGTACACAACTACTATGAAGCACATCAAACCATTCTGGGCGTAAAATTGACTAAGGTGTGCTATAAAAATACATATGTTGATACCCTCACTTCCCTTTTTTTTACTGGTCCTGCTTTCTGTGTGTTCATGGCTTTGCTGAAGCTTAAGCAGAGTTTGAGGAGACTTGTAAATCAGTTCCTCTCATAGACCTTGAAATAGAAAGCGAGTAAAACTGAAAGCAACCTCTAATTATACCAAGGAAACCACTCCACTAGTTACAGCACTGATCATCAGGCATGATGTGAACTTTCTCCCTCTCCCTCCCTTTCTCCCTCAACAAAGTAGACAAACCACAGGCTCCTCCCAGGCTCAGTTCTCAAAAGGCTAAATCCAGACAATGGCAATTTAAATTAGTCACAATAACATAACTTCTATGTGTAAAGTAGAAGGACTTTTGGACAGAGAACACATATGATGTACTTAAAGAATAAGTAAGAGCACTCAGTAGTGCTCTCACCATGTACACTGAAAAGCTTGGCACCAACAGAAATATGAATAGTCTGGGCTATTCTGTTCTGCCACTGGGATTTCTATGAATACCTAGACAGGCTGTGTCTAGGTAGGAACATACATGGTCCCTGCAGTTACAAACTCTCAGCCCCACTGTGAAGCATGTAACTACTATTTCCATTCAACAAATGAGAAATGAGACTTGCTCAAGCTGACATGGTGAGTCAGAGCCAAGCTTGACACCCAATGTGAGTCCTGGTCTCAGGTTTTGCAAGCAGTAAATCTACCAAAGTTACAAAACAAAAACAACATCAAAAAAGATTTCCCATTTCCTAGTCCTTTGTTACCCTTTCTACATCACTCTTTTCCATCTTCTTATTGAGATAAACGCTCAGTGAAAAATGGATTTGCCATTGAGAAGACTGGAATTAAGCACAGCACAGTATTTTAACATGTCCACATTTCATTGGAAGAAGATTGTGGTTAAGTTCATGGGTCCTATAGCAATTGGACTCAAAGTGACTCTAAGGAATTCAGAATTTCCTCTGTTTTGTCTGTGTAATGTCCAGAACAACAAAGGGCTGATTGCTGAGCCCCCCTATCTGCTGTTCCAATAAAATAAGTAATAGAGTAACTGAACAGACCCAAACTGAAGGCAAAGAAAATGAGCAATATTGAGAACTCAAAGAACAACAAAATCCTTTCCCTCTTCACGGCAACTGTTCTTTTCACCAATTTATCAGAAGCCAGGTTTGAAAGAAGATTCTCTTTTAAATGCCTTCAGGCCAAGGCATCAACAGCAGTATCTGAGTACAGCAAAACTTACTTTAATGCAGGAATGCAAAATAGACAATAAAAAGAAAAAAAAAACACAAAGAGCAAAAAATCTATAAATGCTCCCAACCTCTATGTCTCTGCAGGACTGCCCAACCTCTATGTCTCTGCAGGACTGCTCTGCTTTATAAGTCACAAGCAATGAGAATAGCCCAGTAGCTATCACGAAAACATCCACAGGCAGAAGGTGTGTGAATTTTACAGCCAGTAATGCATCCTGCCGGGGCTGAGGAGATGACCCATGAACATGATGGAGATTTATACTATTATGACAGCTGCTCTCACAGTTTGTTATTAAGTTTTAAACTAAGTTTTCACACAGGGAGTTTTAAATGTCAAGGGTGAAGATTTAGACCTCCCAAACATGAGGTCAGTCCTGAGAGTCTACCTGGTGATGCGACTGCAAACAGATTAAAAGAATTTGACATCTAGACCAACAGGTTCACACTGCTCAGCAGGTGCTTCCTGTGGTGCTGATGTATCTTTCAAGCACTCTTGTCTTGAAGAACGTAATAGAGATATTAAGTTTTGGCAAGTTCTGTCCTGAAGACATTTCTCCAGCCATGCAGGTCATGTTTTCTGCTGTGCAACCACTGAGGGCCAAAGGAAAATTCATGCCAATGCAGTGTGTCATGCTAACATTAACAATCCAATCAGAATTTTGCAGTAGAAACTGCTTATTTTGGCAAGTCCGTGTGAAGGATACTTCCTCCAAACCCAACTGAGTCATTCGCTGATGAGGTCTTTAGTTTCACTCATATCTTTGTTAGGAAACAAGAGAGTTGAAGGGTCAATGTGACCAGCGCTCCTATCAGTTAGCTTGCACTTTTGGATTAAGATGAATTACAGTATATCTTTAAAATGGTCTATCTACCTCGTAAAGAGGGTCTTTGGCTGGAATATTCCATACTGTTTAATAACATTAATTTCCATATTATGGTACAAAATTACTATATAAAATATTGCCTTGTGCTGCCCCCACAAATGCAGCAACGATTAGGGTGGCATTAATGGCTGCTGTACAGGGAATCAGAAGCAAAGGGCTACTGTTTCTAGCATATATGCCCATACAAGGTTGCAGCACAAAGTCTACTTTTGTGTCTACGGAGCCTTGCAATCCTAGCATAAAAATTCTGCTTTCAGATCCATAATGCACAGAAGATCAGTTAATGTCAGTGGAAATCTCTCCTGGAGACTCAATACAGCATGAGAGAGAAAGATTGGTACAGATCTGAGAGCAAAATTGTTGCCCTGAAATTTGAAAAGCTGCTCTCTGGAAGACACTCAGGAAAATGTTTGGTCTGTGCCAGTATCAGCCTTTCTGCATAGCATTTCATAGTCAGGAGAGCCTGGCTTTCCATTACCTGGACTCTTTTCCAGGTGCGTGTGTTGTACCAAAACAGCAGCCTCCCAGACCGGCATCCGCACAGCCAGGGTGAGACTGACCCTCAGGCCTCGCAGCGGACACAGCAGTGGCCGTCTGCTTGGAAGCATTTGCCCACTGCTTGGAAGTATTCAGTGTATGGCTCAAACACATCATATTTACACCAGGCTCCAGTGCAGGGGGGCAAGGGATTCGGGAATCACATCATAAAATTCATCTGTGAGGTGAAGGCAGCTTCCCACTTTCCGCTGGGAACTACAGGAGCGGTCCTGCTGACGTCAGGTCAACATCAGCAATTCCCCACTTCAGTGAGAAATTACTTTGTGGAATGGCAAGTGCTTTCTGGAAATACCAGTTCTCTCACTTTACGTGTTACTATTTTATTTTTAAATATTATAGCATTTCAATTGAGGAAGGCCAAGCTGGCAGAAAGACAGGAATAATAGCAAAGAAATACTGGAATGATCCCCTACTATCTAATTGAGCAACCAATAGGGCTCATCTGGTCATTTACTTCCCGTTTAAATGGGGTCTGTAAATAAACATTAAGGCAGATACAAGACCTGTGTGTTGCATTTTATTTTGCTATAATAATAAGTGCCACAGGGAGAGATTCATGGTAACACGAATCCTCCCTCGACTGCACACAAGCAGCAGCATTTGTTACATCCCAATGATGCATTTAGTCCTTGGAGTATAAAGACTTCTACCTTTTCTTTTTTATCTTTTTTTTCGTTTCCTTTTTTTAGCAATTTGCAAGTGAAGGGCAGAACATTTAGTCTCGGAATTAATCAAAATATCCTTGTCGTCACTGAATAAATATAATTGAATATATGAATAAATAATATACTGAGTAAAATAATGAAACTAATTTTAAATAAGGCTTAGAATGAGGTCACAGTTTTTATTAAATGTGACATTTTCTACAGTGTTTACACGGCAAGAGATAATGGCCTATATTTTTAAAAGTGGCTAACGAACCATCAAAAATCAATGTAAAATGAATTAAAGTAGCTTAATTCTCAGCTAGCACTGAACACTCACTTTCCAATAGCCAGGTCAAGATGTATCAAGAAGAAATTTAAAATTATGTGTCTAGGATGAAAATTTTCATTTAAAAACAAAGCAACTATTTAACCGAGAATCAGTCCTAAGGCCTACGGGTCCAACCTAAAGGTCAAAGTTAAAGCTGTCAGGTTCCTACCTTCAGAATTACATATAAATATTTTAACCAGTGTTTGCCTTTCAGTTATGGATGTACCATGGGTATAGAGTGCACTGATATTCTTAAACAACAACAAAAATCCCCACCATTATGTTTGTACAAAATTCTGTTCCTGGAAGCAAATTGAGAGCTCCTATAGACATAAACAGGAACTGAGGATGAAAAACTCTCATGAAAATCCACCAGGCCAGATACAAAATCTATTCATCACCAGTTGACTTGAGGACAAGTCTATTTTGCTTGGCTCTCTAAAGCCATCGTCCGCCCAGACAAGTCAGCAAATAAAAATGTAAGTAAGTGAAGCAGGTACTAGAAATGAATTCCGCTGATTTGCAAAGAAGAAAGGAAAAGAATAAATAAATAGCGAAATGCACAGAAGTGATCTCTGAAACACCCTGGGCTCTGTTGATCCTTGGCGTCCCACCAGTGCGGTCTATGCAGAGCGAGGGAGGCCTGGACAGGGCAACGCGCGGTATCAGCCAGGTCCGCAGACCGGTTGTGTTTGCTTCTCTCGGACGAGGACCTAGGGAGGATTTTCTTACAAAGAGAATGGAGCCCCGAACTCTCAGATAATGCTGTCCACGGCCGCAGTGTTGGAGTGTGTAATTGAACCAGACCTCTGCTGTGCCTCGCCTCTCGCAGCCGTGACCCACATCAGGTCTCATCTCTTCATCAGCTACTCTGAACGCCCCNGACCTAGCGAGGATTTTCTTACAAAGAGAATGGAGCCCCGAACTCTCAGATAATGCTGTCCACGGCTGCAGTGTCGGAGTGTGTCACTGAACCGCTGTGCCTCAGCTCTCGCAGCTTTGACCCCACATCAGGTCTCATCTCTTCGTCAGCTACTCCGAACGCCCCTTCATGTCCTGTTTGTTAGCTACCCATATGCTCTCATCTGGCTGTCCGAGAGACTTTCTTAGATTCTAATAATTGACAGTATAGCAAGAACTGGGGTAACTGAATGGGAATCTCCTATTCTGGTCTCTTCTACAAGGTAGTGGTGGCCACGTTACTTTATAACTAGCATGTCATGTGAGGCACGGGCAAGTTATCATAGGTCAGATACTAAGACTACTTCATGAAGCTGCCTAATTCAGTGCATTAATGCACTCCCTTTTCCAGATAAGAGCAGTATGAGTACCAAAAGGATCACAGTGGCACCTGCCGTGGCCACCCATCGCCGCCTCCAGCGAGCGGCCCAGGGCAGCCCCAGCCGCATCGCTCGCACTTGCTTGCTCTCCCCAAAGCAGGTGTGGTTACACACTGACACACTTCTGAATTTAAATGCCTTTTTTGGTTTCCACAAGGGAAACCAGTTGACGGTGGCTACCATTTTAACCCGGACTGTTTTTAAAAATCTCATTGCATTCAAATGTGCTAAGCTTTCTCATATGGTAAGTTGTTTGCCTAACACAATGTTCAGAAAGTGCAACGTAAAGAGTGAGCTTGGAATTTCCTTAGGATTAGTGACTCGATGCACAGTGTGGCTAACTCGTGCAACCTGCAGAGAAGGAACGCAGAAACACTTCTGGCTCCACATAAACCTTTGCAATGAAAAAAAATAATAGTTTAGTGGCACAGTAACTCAGGTTGAAGGCTGTTCTTGGCTCTGATAACCTCTCTCAATCTGACAAGTTTCCCCAGCAGTCCTAGGAGGACCTTTCTGCTGCAGGAAAGCACAAGTGGTTGTAAACATTATGACCAGATGTTTCAGCAGCTAAGGAAGTGGGTGGAGAGGAAGTTCAGGAGATATTACTGGAAAACTGGTGAGGACGTGAGCATAGAAGCAGCAGGATTTACAGACCCGCAGGAGGAACCCAGGCAGTACGTCAGTGCCAGTCACACTGCCATGTACAATGCCAGGGGAGTCAAAAGCAGATGCAGGTAACTCCCCAGTCCCAGCCAGCTGACCCAGACACACCATCAATTGCAAATCTCAGTGCCTTCTTATCCAAAGTCAGTTTACCAAGTGTTTTCCTTACTAATACTTAGGTAAGAGAGGTGAGCAAAGCAGAACTGCCCATGCAAAAACAAACGCTCTTTGGATGCAGTTCACAAAGCTGATATCAGATAAAACGGCATTTCTTTAGGGTCCCTCTCAATCTTTCTATCTGAAAGACCAGTACCTTATGTCCCTTTCAACCACGAGGTCAGAGCGAGCACCTGGAGCACACAACTCCAAGAGAGAACCAGCTACCCTTAATTATAGAAAAATGGACTTGGTAATAATCCCACTATGACCAAAGTCTGTTGCAACCCTGGACAAGGAACCTAAACCTTTGACTGCACTCTTGCTGCCCCACAAAGTATAGCTAAGAGCTCCTACTGCTGCTTGGCACAGGGAATAAAGCACATTTCCTGAGTGCTTACAGGATTAAATGCTCTGCATCTGCTCTGCTTCATTTATTTCTGTTACTCTTGATACAGATCACACAAAACCGTGATTCATGTTTTAATATTGATCCTGCAATTAGCTCAGAGCAGGTAAGCCTTCATGCTAGATATAGCCTCACATTTACTCACTTGGATGCTTTTGTAAGATGGGGCTTTAGATGTTAAACCTTTACAAAGAATCCTATTTCATGGTAGTCAAGAGCCTGTTTCACACTGTGGTAACTGCCAGCTGTAATGATATCTCATCTGAACCAGGCTTCTTGTGCAATTTGCACGACCTCCCTCTGACGTGTGCGCGGACGGGGCAGTAACGGCACTGTTGCTGCTACCTACCTGCGTGTCCTCTGCTCCTGGAGCGGACGCCTTGGACAGCTGCCGCCTGCACAGGCTGAGGTTAAGCAACAGCACATGCTGAGCTGCTCCTATGGCTCGTGTTTCTCTGCCATCCCTGCCCACTCTAATAACCATGCAAAGTCTCAGGCTCATCCCCACCAGCTCGTGACAGCAACCCAGCGCCTTCCTCAAGGCTCTTTGCAGCTCCGTGCTACCATTACCTGCCACACTGCAGCTTCCTTGATGGGGCTGGAGGAACTCGAGGCACGGACATGGCCTGTCTGAGAAGCTGCAATTCAATGCATCCCAAGCAAACTTAGTAAATACCACCAGTGCCCGTGAAGTGATGGAACACAGCTCCAAAGCCTCCCTACCGAAAGCTAAAAATGGACCTGACTCCCTTGCTGCTGCTCTCTGCCACAGCGTGTTCACTGTTGGGGTTTCATTAGACCCATGACAGCTGACAGCTCATCCTCCCACTGAAAAGCGTCACCGGGTTTGGAGGAAGTGGAGTCCTTGGAAGCTGTGAAAAGCTGCTTCACTGAGTCCTGCAAACAGGTTCTTGCCCCTCCAGCCTGGAGGTGCTTGGCCAACGGGGCAGCCCCTGCTGTAGCAGCCCCGGCCGCCGCCGGGAGCAGCCAGCTGCCTCTCGCGGAGATGTGGATGGAGACGAACCCCTTCTGCCGCACCTGCACTAGGGGAGAAAACAGCCAGCAAAGCCAGGGACATTCCTGCACCCCTTCCAAAGCTACTGGCAGGAGCACCACAGAGCTGCATCCTGCATTGGGTGGTGTACTCTTCCTACCAGATCGGCTGATCCTCACCCGCCACGGTGGTATGCAGGGGCCCTCCTTGCCCTGCAGAGAAAGGAACAATATTTGCCCCATATTAAAGCATCTCTGCAGCTTTAGAGAAACTCTTCCTACTTTAGTTAATACGAGGATTAGCAATTCCCTAGATAACGTTAAAAAAAGGCACCATGCCCATTATTCTGCCCTGAGTCTGGTAGAGTAGCATGCCGGGAAAGTTCCTAATCAAACTTGACTTTTGATAACAAAAACAATAATGGAAATGACAACTAGCACAAATGCTGCTGAATTTTGCACAGTGATATTTTTTCCTAACTGGAAAACTACCACCCCAAGTAACATTTAGCACATTTTACCAAGTCTGAATATTTAAAAGGTCTTCTACTACTGCCAGCATATCCCCTAAAACTATGCACTCTACTGTATGCATTTTATCCAGGTCATTACAAGGACAGCAGCAGCCATACTGCGATGCAGTCCTTGGCTATTTTGGGCTTCCTTTTCAATCTCCCTCACAAAGCGCAACTGCACATTTTCATTTAGTCTTTTTCATAAAGGTAAATTCTTTTCATAACAGCTGATTTAGAACCAAATCAGAGACGTAGTCAGTAACACAGGCCCATTTGAGGCATTCATTGCTCCAACTGGCATTGCCCTGTTAGCTGAAATAGGCTTCTCCTTTCATTTGGGAAAGAGAAGGGAGTCATTTGTATGGATGGACATTACAGGCACTGTCTACTTCAGAGCACACATCCAAGAAGTGCTGTTCAGCTGATTTAGTAGTGGTTTCAGAGATCTCACACTAAAGGTCTTCTTATGTATTTTTGAGTCTCATTTCACTGATCATCGTCATGCAGCAATGCTCTTAAGCGTGTGTTTAACATTCAGCCTGTGCTTAATTGGTGTGAAAATCAAGCGGACATTTTGCCCTTTTGTAGAATTGAACCTTCTACTTTTTAAGCAATAATGGAAAAAAGAAAACAGTAGAAAAAATAGTCTCTTAAACTGCTTTAATGGGCTAGGGAATCTTTTAGGCCCTTAGAAAATCATCATTGTTATCTCTCTTCATCTGACTGCTGTAGTTTATCAACACACAGGAGTGCAACTACCCTGATATTTTGAGGGTGAATGTGCGATTCCAGAGAATCCTGACGTGTGGTTATTTCACAGGGCTGCAAGATGTTTGGTAGCAATCGCAGATGGCAACACATGGCAGTTCTTATGAAAGATCATATTCCTATTAAAATATGCCTGCTATCTGCCTATTAAAAAGTGCCTGCTGGACCCTTAACCACACATTGGGACTGCTTTGATAACATGACACAGGTTGCCTCACTGGTTGCCACGTAAGAAATAGCAGCTCCACGTTTACTAATTTCCCCTGCTGCTAATGCGTGCTCAGAGCTGGGGGAGCAGCTGAGATTACCCGAAGTCCCACCACAAACAGGGGACAGGCACCCAGAAACAGAGCTGCTCATGGCACTGAATCGCAAGGTGCATCTTCCCATACTAAACCACAGGGATGGAAAATGATGTATTTGTGAGGCATGCACCTCTACTTGCTGAAAATGGGCTGCTGATGTGCTAAAGGGCTGCCTGTGGATGTTAAAGTTAATGGAATTTATCAATTAAGTGAATGGAGGAAGAGAGGTTCAGGTTACCAACCCAGTAGTGTGGCTTGGTCTGGTTCCTCATCGAACCATCATCTTTTTTAGCAGCATCATTTTTTAGCTCGTGACTGTGGCACAGGACATCAGCATCCCTTCTGCTGCTGTGTAGAAGCATGTGTGCCGCTGAGAGCAGGCACCCTGCAGCATCCTGCGACACCCCCGCAATCACACCCATGGGCATCATTCCATGTATTTGATGGGTCCTTAATGGAGTGTCTTCGCATGCAGATACAATAAGGGGAGGTTGCACTCTCTGACTATCTCTTCTCCTGGGCCAAACATCTACCAAACTGGCCACCCAATATCCCAGCCTCACGGATCCACCACTAGGCTCTTTAGCTCTTTTGTCCCACCTCTCCTTCACACAAGCTCTATTCCACACTGGCAGAGTGTAACATTACAGCTATTTCTGCTCATACCCTGGGCAGACCAAGCATTTGTATCATTAATGCACAAGCTTCAGTCTCAAACGGATGGGCATTTCAGACACATACTTAAGGCTGGCCAGTTGTCACCTTAATCTCTTTCATCAGAGAAAACAAGTTGTTGTTCAAGTTCCTTGAAAATCAATGCTAGGAAGAGCTAAGTAAGGAGGGATCCTTCCAGTTACTGAGACAATTACTAAGAGCTCTCCCAGCAGTTTCAGGTTGCACTGTGCTTGAAACATTATTAAAAAACAGACCCAACTGTCTACCTAGTAGACAAGAAAGGAATTATAATGTCATATATATGCTGCTTTCTGCATTTTCTGCCTGGTGCCTGCTGAGTATATAGCAGCAGGAAACCTCCCCTTATATCCTACCGGGAATGGCACAGGCATGGGAGTAAAGGATCCCATGTGTAGAACGGTGGCCAGACAGGCCCAAACCTCTCATGTAAAAAAAAGGTGTTTGGAACAGCAGGGAAAGAAAGCAGGTAAATATATATATTAGTTTGGCCCAAGTTAGAATAGTTCTGGGGCCACATGTAACTATACGACCAAAGTCTGTATTATAATACCCAGAGGGACTGTGTTACGGTCACCAAGCATCCTTAATCCTATTCTTTTATAAATTCTGAAAAACTGACTGCAACCTTAATAAAGTTTTTATTTCATGCATTTCTGCATGTAGCTCTGTTTAACCCAAGATTAATGTTGACCAAATCTAATAGCAGCACTGGAACCAAGAGGAGTCAAGGGAGCATTTGTACTGAGGAAATAGGAGGTTGTAAAGAAAAGTGCAGACACATCCTCAGACAAGTAATATGCTAAGCAAATCACTGTAAATTAAATTATTTGGGAAAATAATATAAAATGGAAAGGAGTCACTATAAGGAAATGACAAAGAGAGCCGAGAAGATGAGGGAGGCAGTTAGTTACTTCCTTTAAATGTTTCTTCTGGTCAGCAACCCATAACAAAGGATCCTTTGCTAAATCCCCTTGTGCAATCTACCAATATGAACATAAGCAAACACACTGAAATCTTATGGAATACAAAGAGGTTTTCTCTCACAAGAGCTATAATGTAGGCTTAAAAACGCATCGTTATAGAGACATGGATTATTTTGGTCCATTGCTCAAGCAGGAATAGCAGGTCTAGCGTCACAAGCAACAATAGAGCTCTTATTCTTGGAACCTAAAATGGTTATTTCCAGAACTGGATTCACAAACCTGACTCACAGACCTGTCAGTCAAATCACGATCAACAAGCCAACTGAGCCAACACTGCAGGAAGCAAGTTACTGCTCAAAATGAGACTTTCCTGAGGTGAAGTTCACCCCTATTTGGCCAGTGAACACCAAGAGAACTTGGAACTTAGAGGAGGGACGTGAAACAATTTGAGACCAATATGTTTCTTAACTGATCATGGATTATTCACTGTCAGTTCTGTCTGGTAAGCAGGTATTCAGCTGTGCCCTCATCTGCCTTGCAGTCTTGACCTACGGATCTCTGGTCTCCAAAAGCTTGCCTAAGGTCAGTTTAATTGAGACAGAAGTACAAAACGTGGGCTTCTGCTTTCTTCCCTGGAAGGTAGTTAAGATGATTATGTTTAGAAGGGCTGCCTTGAATGCAACAGCAATTCTCAAGGCTGAGAGCAGTGATACTGGTATGATACAAGACTCAGAGCTAAAACCTAACCCAAGAAAGCAGATGGTCTCTGTTGTCCATGCAATCAGCTAGAAAAAAGATGTACATAGACCAAAGAAGGATCACCACAAAAACTATTCTGCTCTATCCATGAGAATAAGAAGTGCTTGTAGCCTTAATGAATTGTCCGGATCTTAGTCAGAACATAAGATTTATAGAGATTTACATAGAATTACAAAGCTACAGTTGAAAGCCTGAGCTATATTTATACTCCTATTCAGTGTTCTTGAGCTAAGCAAAAGCCACATTCAAGACAACAAAACATTCTGCAGTGGATTTGATCACTACAGATAAGCCTCTGCAGCAGTTACCTCGGGTGACTGGCTGCCTTGCTTAGTTTAAGCTTGTTTTGCAAAAACTTACAGGACAATACATGCTCATGGGCAGAGGTCACAGAGCAAAGCCTTGCAGGGGAAGCCTGCCTCACCTCCTGGCCTTCCCCAAGCAGCTCTTCAGCCCTGAAGGGGCGAGAGGGGAGAACCTGACAGCCTTTCCGGGCATGCTACCGGTAGGAGCACATCCTGAGGCAATACTAAAACGCTATCAGTGTGTGAGAGGCAGATGGTCCTTGCAGGACCCTTACTGTGAGGAGTGCGGGTGAGCGTCTGGAAGCGAAGCAAAACATGAACACGGCCAGCTAGGCCAGCTGCCCCATCTCAGAAGCATCACTGCGTTCATCTGGGTAGGTGTAGTGTGTGGTCAAGGGCTCAGAGATAATCGGAGGTGATGCTGCAAAGAAGATAAAATCTCCGTCTGCTGTTTGCAGCCGACTTGAAGCTCTCTGTTACACTAATTCAATTGCAGAAATACAAGACACAAGGATGACATTTCACAGACCCGGGAATTAGCTACCGCAGTGGCTGGAGCTGTTAAAAGAGCAGCAATTAACACGGACACATCTCATTCTCAGAGAGGGCACTGTTTTCCAGGGCAAGGTTAAGATCATTCTCAAGGACATCTTCCTCAACTGTCTGACATTACATAAACATCTTACAGGAAGTTTCATCTTCCTCAACCTCCATTAGCCTCCGTAGAAGTGTGATAAGTCACACGAATATGTTGCAGACCTATGCTTCATGGTCACTGTTTTATTGGCATGTACAGTAAGATTTGAACACCAGTTTTAGATAACCTCTATTAGATGAGGTTGAAATGCAGGAAAGGGCCCCTTTTACTTTCTGAGATATCAAAATTACACAATGGATTAGTCCTACAGATGCCCTACAGACATAAAAAGCAATGACTCTGTCACAGTAATTTAAGCATTTGATATGACAGGCCCTTAACCTCAACCTGGTAATTACTGCAGGAAGTGGAAGAGGAACACAGGGCCTGCGAGGGCCTTTCAACGGAAACAGGAGCACCGCGAGCTCAGGGCAGGGGAGGCCAGGCCATGCCCTCATCGCTGCTGCTGTTGGAAGAGGACAAGCCTTCCCGCACAGGACAGGACAGCACAGCGCAGGTGCACGCAGGGCGGCCGTCGCGCGGAGCTCCCGTTAGAATGTGCTCCGGTCCGACNACAAGCCTTCCCGCACAGGACAGGACAGGACAGCGCAGCGCAGGTGCACGCAGGGCTGCCGTCGCGCGGAGCTCCCGGCAGAATGTGCTCCGGTCCGAGCGGCTTCGCTCCCCTTTCCTGGCCCAGTGCCCGGGCGGCCAAGCTCAGCACACCCCGCAGCTGGGCAGGGGGGACGCTGCAGGGGAACCTGCGCTAACCCTGCCCGCCACAGGCACCGGCTCGTACTGTTGGCTCTCAAAACCTCACTCCACACTGGGACTTCTGGATGAGCACGTGGCTCTCTGTGTTACTCTCGTATTTTTTAAGTTTATACACATGTATCTCTAAGAGTGGCATCAATGAGCCTACAAAAGAGGGAAAAACTCTGAGAAGAGACAGCCTAACCAGGAAAAAGGGCTTCTCAGGGCCTTACATGAACGGGGATTATAAGTTACCCCTGCCTAGAGAACTGAATATCACATTCCATTTCCTGTCTTCCCCTAAAGTATGTGATCCTGCTTTTAGCCTCTAGTCCTATTTAGAAAAATAGTATGCCTGTATTCCTGCTGAAGGTCAGAGTTAACTCTTAAGCAGTCTGTATTCACAACGGGTCTCTGCAGCCCATTTCCTGCAGGCAATCACAGATGGAAGTCCTCTGCGAGTTACTTTTCCTCCAGACATACTCAACCACAGATGAATTTTTCAAGCTAACGCTACAGTATTTTTTTTTTTACAATTTTTGAATAATTCTTTTATTTCAAAGCCCTGTAAGGAGAGCAAAGAGGCTACCACAGGGCAGTCATATACTAGAGCAAACTTACGATCATCAAAGCAGAAGAGAAAGGAACAACACACAATGATAAAATCAATAAGGCATTAGGGGAGAAGGAGAAATATGCAGATGATTGTTAACATACCTAGAAGGGGTTCTCAAGGGATCTAACATTACACAGTGTGGATGCAGACTGACATCTCAGCCAGAGGTCAAATAAGCAGATTCGAGATATCTCCTCTTCCTTGAGCATGTGTTATCTCCCGAAGAGAAGGGGCAGATCATTTATTTGTAGAAGCTCTCTTTCACACAAACACACATGCAATTATTTGGCAACTCTAACCTACATGAAGACAATGATCCCCGGAGGCTGTAACTGTGGCCTCTTTGTAAAATAAGAGACCATCTTATATTACCTGTCCTCTGAGAAGGCAAACCCTATAAAGTGAACTGCAAATAAAGAGTTGAATCATTAACCCCTGCCTGAGGTGGTTCAGGAGTCAGACTCAGCCATAAGCAAACATTACCTCCCACTGGCACAACCTCTAATGAAAACTAAACTTCCAATTAGGAAAAACATGTCCACTGTGACTCTTATGGCAAAGTACCCCAAATAGTCACGACACCTGCAGCTTCCTAACGCACCCAGTTCTGATGCAGAGGATATAATTTAGGCCATCATGGCAGACTTACCCTTCCATCTTTGCCTAAGTGATCAACAATTCAGGAATTTATAACAGCTTCTTTCCAATGCTATTGTTTTCAGTTTTCAAAGCTATTGCTCTAATTCCACTTTTCTAATTCCACTAATTCCAGAGGGCAGCACCCGAAGGAGGCGCAGCGGAGGACAGGGCTGCACACACTCCCCGCTCCCAAATCGGGACTGCACGTGGCAGCGGGCGCTCGGTGCTGGCTGGGAGAAGCTGCCTCCCAAGGGCAGGGTGCCCTGGCTGGCGGCCTGGCAAGGCTCCCGCCTCTGGCACGGCTCCCACTGAATGTCAGACCCTGCAGGAGGATGAAACTGTGTCCTGGGACAGCTTGCCATGGCCTCCGGGTTCTGCAAACCATCTTGGAGCTTTGCTGTCCCAGCATGCTGCTGCTTTCCGCTTATCCGCAGGCGGCGACACCGACGTGCAGCATCCGACCCGGGGCAGCGCCGGCCCCGCTCTCCGTCACCAGCTCCGTCACCACGTGTACGAGGCAGGCCTCGTGCCCGAGTCTGTGCTCGGGAAGCCGGATCTGAGGCTCGCTAGAGCCAAAGGAAGCCTTGCATTTCAGCGAGCACAGATCAGCACCCCTGTGAACCAGAACCACAATGCTTTCTAAACATAGCTTTCCATATCCTGAGCGCTCGGCAACGCTGAACAAAAGCAGGATGCTATATATAAACACGTGGAGGAAAGCATTATGAAATTCTTTGCAAGCGTCCTATAATGCTCTTGTGAATTGAATCCTTTCACTCAGTGCTTCATCATGATAAGAACCCCTCATTATCTTCCCATTTACTGCATGAAAAACTAAACTAACCTCCTTTTCTTGTACCTTCTCGTTCTTGCTCACCACTGGAGTATCATCTACAACTCTCTATCTATAAACATTCAAACTAGAAAAAATGGGTCTGAGTCACCGTTTAGAAAGATTATGTAACCTGACAAATTCTCTGATGCCTCCATCTTTTCTAAACTGAATAGGATTTGGTCTAAGAATTGACCTGGAGCAAAGGCACTGAAAGACATTTAATAAAACCATGCTCCTTTGCCATCCAGTACTCCATCCTCCACATCGCCAGCCAGTCACTCTTAAATGATCCTTCATAAAATATAATTCCTAGCTTCAGAATGTTATAAGTCATTTGAAAATCTAATTATATCAATGCTTGAACTCATGCAATTTACTTAGATGCTGCACCTTCTTTAGGAAGGTGCATATAGGAGGAAATTGTTGCATACTGATGGCTGTAACCCAACATCCACGTGGAGTCAGAGACAAGGACACTATATGCAAGTAGAGTTTGGACTTCACTTTAAAAATATATGGCTATATATCTTTTTTTTTGCATCCATACAACATTGTCTACGGCATGACTGGTGTATGCCAGGCTCTTCGAGGTAGGCAGCAAACGTTGCACGGTGCCCACTGTGTCTTTTAATATCCCTTCGCTTGTCTAGGGAAAGCACCACAAAATTGCAGCCAGCATTGGATAGGGAAATTAACAACACAACAATGCCACGGCTCTGCCGCCAGCTGTATGGATCCCATCAGCGATGCAGCTGCCTCACACACCGAGCCATGTAGCAGTTGCACCTCAGGCAGGCAGCTGCAGAGAGGGGGTGATGCCCGGCTTTTCGGAGTGTTCGTACGGGTACTGAAAGACAAGAAAAAATTACCGCCTAAATTCTGCTTTCTGAAAAGAAATTTAGGGTTGTAGTTTTCTCTTCTCTTAAAACCCTTGCCAGGCAGGGCAGCGTGTAGTCTGTGGGGTGTTTAACCTGAACGCCTGAAACAAAAAGGCTCTGGATTTTGCCAATACAATGTCTTTTATGGTCATCAAGCTCATCAAGCTGTTATCCTGGGGTCTCATTCTGACCAGGGGCTTTCTGCTCTCAAAACAAGCTGCTCTGATGGAAAGAAATGGTATCAGCTGCAGCGAGACAAGAGGGAGAGAGATCGCCCTGCTGCCCAATAAACTTTATTTCAGTGCCTTCCTCTGCTGGCGCTTCATTCATCTGGGTGACACAGAGTGGAACAGAAAAGCATTCAGGCAAGGAAAAAAACCCTGAAAGGCAACACAGAATTTGTCTTTAATTTTAATACTAACCGTTGATTCATTGCACAGGAGGGAGGGGGAGCAGCTCTGTGGCAGTGTAAGTATCAAGGATCATTTTTTTCCCAGCATCACCGTAGCAACACTGCAGTTATTGTCAATGAAGCACTTTCAGGCTAAGGTGCTATTTTTAGATGATTTTACCTTTCCAGAAGAATTACCCTCCAGGCTGCAATTTATCACATTTGTTCCTTGGCCCATGGGTAAATTTTAGTGGGACCTTTATTTTCTTTTATTTTTTAAGCAAAACCAACCAGCTCCATTTTTTTTCCCCCCAGACAATTTTTTCACTCAGCTCCAAACGTCACCCTTTCACCAGCTCAGACCTGGCAAGCCTCAATGAGGACTGAGCTCATGGAGGAATCAAAAGCAAAACACCATCTCCTTCCCCCAACACGCACCAGGAAACGCAAACGGAAGAGCAAATACACGTCTGCCACGTGGCGATGAGGACGGGAGAGGGGACTGTCCCTAAAGCAGCGAGGATGAAGACTGAGGGGTGTCAGGGGTTGGAGCTGGTGCCTGCAGCAGCTCCTCCGCTGCTGCCCCATCCATTCCTGCAGCTTCCCGCGTCTCAGCCTTCCCACTCTGCACAGTGCCAGGGGTCCTTGGGCTCACGGACCGATATCCCTCCCGCCGTGATGCTCCCCCTGTGCCCGGCTGCCCCACCACATCCAGGGTGACCTGCAGGAAAGGACCCCGGCAGACCCAGTTCTGCCTTCAGAGAGCTTAAACATACTGTTATCCAGTGAATAGTTAGGACCGAGGCTGCTCTGTGGCCCACTGGTAACTTTGTTCTGGAGATGTCCAAAGAAGGCTGGAAGGCCTGGAAACACCAAGGATCAGTGTTGTCCCTGCATACTAATAACGGGATACTTCCCCTTTGCCACCTCTTCCTGACCTACATGGACTCAACTTCTAAGCAGACTCGGAGGAACTTGGTGGTTACATGAGGAGACTGTAAACCGGGGAGGAAGCAGGGCCAAGGTGCAGGCACTGCACGCACGTACAGGCTGCAGGGCCTTTAACTGTTGGGATGCTACTGTTTCACACTAGAAGTCTGGTATATCTGTTATTCATATACAAGGAAAATCAGTTTTTGCAGTAGGCTGCAACCTTACAGTGTAATCGCATTTACACCAGGGATTAAGCTATTTACAGCTATTTCTGTGCGATACTCCCATGCCTGCCTAAAATGATGGGGTACGAAATCTGTGTATTAGAGCAATTTACAGTCTTTGGGGATGAGAAATGGTTTGGAGGCAGTGGGGGAGCTCGTTGGCAGCCCGAGAGGACACACTCAAGTGCTACAGCCCATGCACACCACAGCAGCTCCTAATGTGCCGCTGGGTTTCCTGGGGAAAGCGTCAGCCCGACCGTCTGCCAGGCACCGCTGGGGTGCTCAGCACCACGTAAAACCTCGGGCAGGACTCGGCCTGAGCCCCAACGCGTCCCTGTCAGTGCTCCGAGGTACCACGGGGTTTTTAACATCTGGACCGACTTCAACTTCCAAATCACAACATTTCTGCAGCACGTGGGGGCTGTCATGAAATACCAGCAGCAGCGAATGGGCCAGATACCAAACATCATTTATTCTGCCACGCACCAAGAAGTGCAGTGGGGGCACCAGTCTGTATGAAGGCAAGAACAATTTCCTATTCACACTGCTGAATAATATTATTGTCCCAAACCACCGTCTGCTCTGGGTGTTGGAAAACAGTTCCCGAGTCTCGCGGTCTCCTTTGCAAACCACCTCCCCCTCGCTCTTCCCAACTGCTGCGAGGCCAAATCCTCGTCCCGACGCGGTCCCTGCGCCCGGCCATGCTGGACCCTCGCGGCTCCCACCGCCCGCCCAGCCCTTCCCCACGCTCCGCTCTTGCTGCCGGGGTCTCCACATTCCAGGCACCTCCCTCAGGACGAGTCTGGGACGGGAAAACAGCAGCTTCCCTCTCTAACTGGAAACCAATTACCCACTTACTACCCCCGCACAGGCTTCACATCGAGTTGTGTGAAGCTCGGTCTGCTTAAATAACCGCGCTCACAAGCCAAAGAGGGGAACTTAAGATTGTGCAGCAAAACTAAGGCAATAAAGCATAAAGTACTTGATGCCTCCTTGAACAGCTAAAACATGTTTTAAAAAATGTAGAATGTAAAACGTTGCGAGTTCTTCACGCCAAAACTGCATTTTTTGACAGACGTATGGTCCATACATATATGCACCACATATGTACGATCAAGATGTTAAATATGGACCTATCTGATTTAATAGATGGTGGCTCCCGAAATTAATGCCTGGATCCAGTGAGTTCAGTGGTGTGCAAGCTGTAGGGTGAGAATATAAATATTTGAACACAGCAACACACCAAATCACTTTGCTCATTGCTTAAAATTGTAATTATTGTACTAAAAAGGTTCAAAATACCTCCATTCACTCGCTAAACAGAACTGAATAGACTGAAAACAAATAACTGATTTCCAGGAAAATATAAGGCATTTTAGAAAACAGAATAAAACTTCTGTTGCAATTCTTTTTCCTTAAACATATCTTCGGGACAAATAAATCTGTCCAAAAATTCAACAGATCACTTCAACCCCCCCCTTCCCCTCCCCCCCCTAAAAAATAGCACAAACGTTTAATCAATAATATATATTTTTTAAATGAATAGTTTTTCATAAAGAAAACTAAGTCAAGGTGAACTAGCATGCAAGCAGATTTTTTTCTATTCCATAAGAGAATCATTCAGTATGGTCTGGAAAAAAAAAAAAGAACAAAAAAAGTCATTAATCCCCCTTCATTTTAGGTTCGATTTCAATTGGGAAACCCCTCTCTTTGGCTGACCTCAAACAAATTGCTCTTATTTTGCTGGCCTGGCCAGTCAGCCAAAGAAATCAATTATTTACGCAGCTCAACTACTAACGAGCCAGTTCCATTTCTAATTTAATGTTCCTGTATGGCAATTGCTTGGTGATGACATGTGCTGGGTTCTGCAATAGCACAGCCTACATCTTCTGCATACCTGCCAATATTTTAAAAGCTATAAATAGAAATCTTTCAAGAGAAAATGAGGGACATACCTAGGGAAATACACTGGCCTTTTTTAGCCTGGAAAAGAAATAGCCTGTACTTTATTTAAAAAAGGCAATGAGAAATGTGAGGTGACTCTTCCAAAGAAACAGCTAGCACTGGTAATTTTAAGGGTTGTTTGGGACTTCCTTTTGGGCAGCACTTTGCCCTATTTTTTTTTGTGTGTGTATATATATATATGTATATGCATATATATACACACACCTTTAGCACAGCTCTGGCTCCACCTGGGATAGCAAACTATTCACCTCTTTTCTGTCACCAGATGTACCCATCTGTGGGATCTTTGCTTTCTTTAGCTGGGTGACAAACCAGTTAAACGTCAGGATGAGCTAATGGTAATCAAGACATCGGCTCAGCTGAAGTCAGTGTAACTACATGCCTAAATACAAGCCTAGATGCAATCTGTTGGATTTCAGTCTATTTTGGTCTGCTGTTTTAACCTCCACCTCTCACTATATACTTTAGCTNTTTTTTTTTTTTTTTTTTTTTTTTTTTCTTTTTTTAGCATATGATTTTGGCCAAAGAAATTCTTTAACAATCCTTCAGTGGAATTCCAGCAGCAGCTCCTATATTTCAGCATCAGACTCAGAAAGTGTAACATGTGCATGCCAGGTAACACGGCTGTCAATCCAGAAGCCAGTTTAGCCATCACGGATAAAACAACACTCTGCAACTGCTACAGCTGGAGGTGACCAGCTGCACATGACGCTCTGAGGTTGCTGGGCTGGTACCTTCTGTTGGTTGGTACCTTCTGTTGGCCTATGAAGCTCAGATGCATTCTGTGGCTTGGGATGACCGGGAAAGGAGATGTTCTACAATTTCTTTGGTGCTTGAACAGAAACACCCCTGGGAACCCGAGTGAGGTCTTTCAGGATGAGATTCCTAATGCAAGGAGGGCCCTGGTGTTTGGGGATAGCCACATTTGGTCCAACTTCAGAAAGGGCAGTACTTCTTAACACATTTGCATCTCCTCGCGATCTGGAGACGTTATGGTTCCTCTCCAGAATACCACATGGCACGAGGCAGAGCTACCTAAACCAACCACTTGGAGACTAGAAGCACTGTGCAAAACCCTTACCCTGCTACCCCAAGGCGCCTGACACCCAGCGCTCATTTATCCCCTTTACAGCCAGCATGGATCTCTCAAAAGCCACCCTCAACCTGCAGTGGGGCGAAGCCACGAGCCGGGCAGAGCCACGCGCTTCGGCAGCACTGATGCCCAGGTGGGGACGAAGCCAACAGCGAGGACCAGCTCCTGGTGCCTCCTCTCATCCACGTGGATCAACTCCATCTGCTAACACACAGACCCCGCAGGAGAAGAAATCTTGGCTTAAAGGTCAGCCACCAACTAAGTTACATTAAAAGCTGTGAAATATTGAAGCCCGCATGTCACTGAGATAAAAGGAGCTATGCGAACAACATTTTAATCCAAACAATTTGTCCTGTGTACTCTTGTTGCACGCCTCCCTCCAAAGCCAGCAAATTCCTTTCACAAGTCTTAAATGAATCACACATCACAAACAAATCCTGCTTCTGCAGGTGAGGGAACACAAAGACTGAAGGGCTGCAAATCTTACAGGCTTGAGGATCCTTCCTTGCGGTGGAGCTGCAGCGAGGAGGGCAGGAGCTGGCCCCACGCACTGCTCAGGGCCGTGCAGGGAGCTGTGCAGGGCAGTCCTACACCTCCCTCGTGGGATGGGATTTCTGTGCTCAGGCTCCGAGCAGCCGCCAGCACGGGCTAGTCACAGGACGGACTTGCTCCTCCTTCACGAGACACAGCGTGTGCTCTCAGCTTCGTCAGGGCACGCTCATGCAAGATGTGGAGCAACAGCAATAATCTCATTGCTATTTTTTTGGTTTTATATATTTACAGGCTTTTTTTTAAGCTTTAAAAAAAATACGACAGCCCTAGGTCCTGGACGGTTGTAAACTGGCAGAGATCACACAGGTCTATTGCCTTGCAGAGACAGGCGTTTTGCCTTGAGGCCATAAAGCAGTAACACTGCTATGGATGTTTTCAGGGTGCTGTTTTGAGTTGTATTAAGCTATTGTTTGTTACAAATTTCACACCGCTCTGCCCGCCTCTGCATTATAAAAGTCTAAAGTTTTATGCGTAATTCCTAGTGGAAACATTACATTACCTGTGAAAACCTGATCAAACAGTGCTGCTCTTTATGCCCTGTCATTGCTGATAGGCACAGCAATATATCCTGCCTTTTTCAATATAAATTCCTTCCCAATAAACAGGCTTAAGCTGGGGCATTTAAAGGGAAATGCTGTTGGACACAAGGTCTTGTTCCCTTGCCCCCTTCATTTGTGTCTATCACTTGATCAGCTGAATAAGTTTTTGTTTCCCACTGTCTCACACTTTTTTTTTTCCCTTTTTCCCCTAACAGTTCTGTATGTTTTCTGGTCTGCTTTTTGTAACCGCTGAATTCACTCCTCTACCTGAAGGTCTGATCACTTGTTTAACCCGGCTCTGCTCCAAATGAAAGCTGCATTTGTTGTTCCTTGTTTCAGTCACTTTTTAATGGTGCCTATTAAAGCCTAAAAGACAAATAGTGCCTAAAACACTAACCTAATAGATGCTATAGATTTAAAAAACAACAGCACCTCAACCCAGAGGCGCAATTTGCAGTCGGTGCTCAGGAGGGGCACGGGGCACCAACAGGACTATTATCCGCGCAGCCCTGGTGCTGAGCAGGCTGAAGAAAACGCTCCTGTGCTCGCGGCCTCCTCCCGGGCCGCTCGCAGTCCTGCTGGCTGCTTGGCTTTTCCCCAGCCCGGAGACGCCTTCCTCTTTAACACACAAGGATAAACAAATAAACAAATAAAAGCAAGTCAGCGTGAAGTTCTTCGGGAGCGAGGAGGGGTGGTTTCAATGTGTCATTTGTTTTAAGTCCCCGCGCGGAGCTCCAGCCCGCTTGCGCAGCGGGCACACTCCGACGTGCCGCTGCCTAAAGGTCTGCAGCGCATAAAGAGCCTGATGCCACGAAGGCCTGAACCCCCTGTGGCTGCAGAGGCTCCCATTTGTGCTCGTAAAACTGCACGATTCAGGACTGGATGAGCAAACCTGTTGTGGCCTGCGCTGTGTATTGGGTAGAGCTCGTGCTGCTTCACTGATTTTATTGCTGTTTGCGGCGGTGCTGGGTCTGGTGTCTTAGGAATTGCTACAGCGTTCCCCCATTTCAAAACAGTCGCTCTTTCCTGCAGCCAATCCAGACAAAAATAATAATAAGGAAAAAAAAAATCTTTGTGAATGCGGTTTTTGTCAAAGTTGGTTTCTGCACGTAGGAGATGAACCTGGCTATAATTTAGCCTCTAGAGCTATGTGAACCTCCAAGAGTTCAGTTCAAAAAAGACCAGTAGTTCACTGTCAGAAATAGTCTACATGTGCTCTTGAAGAAATTTTCTTTCTCAAGTAAATTTAATTTTTCCAAGCACAGATCTCATTTTGAATCATGGCAAGCAGTCCGGATCTGGGAGGACATTATTGCCAACTTCTCGGGCTACACAGTAAGCTTCATAATGCTAGTATTTTCTTACAGCCTTACAGCTAACTGAAGGGATTTAGGCTACTTAGATAACAGACCTAAATGATAAGATTGAGTCTCTCAGCAGACACCTGAGGTCAGGGAAACTAGGATACTTCCCTGATGCCTGCAGATCAGAGATTTGAAAAAATAATCTCAGGGTCAGAAACAAGAGGTAAAGAAACAAGAGGTAAAAACAAACACTTTTTAAGCCCTCTTTTTTTTTCTCATTTGGGACCAATGATGCTGGGGAAATGTAGTCCTGGAGACTGGACTAAGAGTGTAAGGGAGCAAGTGACTACCAGTACATTTTCAATCGCCCTCAGACAGCCTCAGCAGAGGCAAAATCATCTTAGTATCACTCTTTGGGAGATCTTACCCAGATGCTGGATGGTCGGACACCCCGTCCCATCCTCCTACAAACAATCTGTCCTGTCCGTCCTCCTGCCCGGGCCTCTGTTCTCTCTAGCCTCAGGTAGCACCTCAGGAGGGAGCTGGGCTGAAGAGAATCCAGCAGTGGGGAGAGGGTGCTAGAAAGGACAAGCCCCAGAAGGGCCCATTTTCCCACACGGAAGGGTCTGCTAAAGCCCTTCAGGCGAACCCTTCCCTCTGGAAAGGCAAGAGGCTCACGGCAGCTCCAGAAGCACCAGCAGGGGAGCAGCCCCGGCCTCCAGCGTGGAGCTTTTGAACTGTTTGGATAGATGGGGTTTGCCCCTATAATATGAAAGAAGAATGAGGTTAATGTGTGTCTCAGACAGAAGGAAATAAAGTGCTCGCTTGTGCTCTGCCTGACTCAAGCCAGCTATTAATATCAAACTTGGCTGCAGCCAGTGATATAGTGGTGCGAGCAGCAGAGCCTCCTTCCAGACAGCCACGAGCACGGGAACAAAATAAATCTGCTGCTGGTTTCGCTCCTGGGCTTGCTCCTGAGATCTCTTCCCTTTGCAGACACTTATAATCCCTATTGTGTTACTGCTGTGATGTATCATCATGCCAGACGCATGACAGCATCTCTCAATGTTTTGTAGCAGACATAAAGTTAAGGTTGGGGCATGGGGGGAGTAGTAAAGGGAGAAATGATGCTCGTTTACCATGCCAATCCACATGAAATCACAAGGACCAGATTGCTGCACTTTTCCAAAGGGTAGTTTTAAACATCATTTCTCCCATGGTTAGATTTTCTCTGTTTAACACTTCAACAAGTTATCAGAAAGATCTTTAAGAGCAGAAAATTGCATCTGGAAGCCCTCTGGGCCACAGGCTCCCCTAGATGAACATGCAGTCCTTACGGCTCTGGGGCTTTGCTCTCTGAAAGAAGCACTAGCAACAGTATCATTGCTACCAAAAATACAGCCTTAAATCCCTTCTGTAAAAAGCCCATGAGTTTAGTAATCTGCTGTTTGTCTTTTCCATGTGAGGGATGAAATGGGAGCTGTGTTGCTAGAAATCAGGATCGGGTGCCAAAGAGATGGGATTTAATTCTTGGGTTTGCTACAAGCTTGTGACGTTTCACGTTTACTGAACCCTTCTGACTCTCCTTCTCCCTGCCTATATATCAGTATAATAATTATCATCTACCCCGTGGGGTTTATTAAGCTTCATTTATTAATAGCGGCAGTACTTTGTTGAGATCCTCACATTAGGATGCCATATAAATGAGAAATAGTGATACTGCTACTGGCTGATTAAGAATCCCGTGGGCGTTTTTACTCTTCTCAATTCCTACGTATTCCTGATGGGAAGTAACAGCAATGAGGTGGTCTTCAAAAGCCAAAAATCTTAGGGAAACTACCGAGAGTGATCTGGAGCCTCCTTCCCTCTACAGCTGCCAGGTTAGACGAACATGCAGCTCAACAAGTTTTGTACCACAGGTAACACTCTGTTTCCAACAAAGAAACCACAATTTTTAGAGATTGCTTTTGAGGTCTTCCAGCAGCATACCTCAAACGAAACCAAAGGAAGGATACAAGGCTTAAAGAATTGTGATAGTCACTGCTCGAGGTTGTTTAATAAACTGCGAGCATGATGGAATCCAAAAACAAAGACAGCAGTGGATATTTTCAAGCCGCAGCCTTCAGCAGACTTGGGCAGCCTGCCGGGGTCTTTTTGCCAACAGCAGCTAAAACTCCAATCCCCCCAGAGCAAGAGTCAGTGAGCAACATTTGAACAAATTCTCACAAAAGCCGATGCCTTGTGGGCTCCCGTGACATTTCCAGAATGGAAATTTGAAGCCATAACTTGTCAGTTTGACAGTTTAAATGGAGAAATGGATAGGATAGAGAGCAGCTGAAGGGACAGTAAAACACCTATGATGCAGAGGAAGAAAGCCATTCCGAAACACAAACAAAAATTCAGTATCATTTTAGAAAGGAAAAATCCCACAAATAGTTGGAAATATCAAATAAGAGCATATAAAAATGATGCACTTCCCTTGTCCAGAGTATTTTTTTGACTCTGTAGCTTGGGATTGGATTATCCTTACATGGTCTGACAATATCCCCACTCCAGGAGGAGACATCTCCACTGGGACTTGAGGAAAGACTCTCAGTTGCCTAACTTTATAGACTGTGTCTATAATTTAGGAAAACTCTATGCCAGAAAAGACGGAAGGAATATCCCTGGGAACAGTTAAAGAAATAGTTAAAATAATTAAAATCAAGGGAAGTTAAAATATAAAGCTTTTGTAGGTAAGAGCTTTCTCCCTCGTAAATATCCTCAAATATCAACTGGAGTCAGTAGAATAACAGATCCCTTAATATCAGCTAACCTAAAATGAATATGAAACTTGGGACAAACTCAGCCCGGACTGCATGGAGACCCACTAGAAATGTAGCAGCACCTCCAATGTCTACTCTAGTCAGAAGAAAGATCCTGTTCATTTTACCAGTTTAGGCCTGGAATATGACAAATATTTAACAAAAGGAAAATCATGGTAATGTTAATTTTGCTTAGAGCTGATGTACAACTAAAGAACAATTAAAAAAAGTAGTCAAGCACTTGAAAACTACATTGAGCCTAATCATAAAATAAGTGATTTTCAAAATATATCATAATTAAAATAATTTTGAAGTTTAGAGAAAGAAGCTTCACAGTCTTTCATAGGACTAATTACTTGGTAGATGTAAAAGAAATGAAATGGGTGATTTAACTGCTGCACAGTGGGAAAAAAAATCATATTGCAATATTAGCATGATTCAGTGTTTTAACTGGAGAACTGACAGCAGGACACCTGCCACATAGGGTAATTAAAAGCAAGAAGGATCATCTTCTCTCTCACACGCATAAATACAAATTCACTCTTCCAGATTTCAATCAGAGTAAAGACTGCTGTATTACAATTTGGCATAAAAATCTGCCATTCTAGACAATAAGGCCTTGGGCAGGGAGAGCCAGAAAGTCAGCGGAGCTTCTCAACTAAGTGGCTAAATAGTGAAACCATAAAAAAGAAGAGCAGCTCCAGTGGGCGCAGGTCTCTGTTCTGGAGGGCAGGGAGGATGCGGAGCGGAGGTGACGCTCCCAGCCGCACCGTAGCACCCCCGGCCACAGCTCGGCCCACGCCGGGGACGGCCAAGGAGCCCCCAAAACACCGTGGGGCAAAGCCGGGAGCGGACCCTGCTGCGGTCGCTGCCACCAGCGCTGCGGCTGCCTCGTGGCGGAGGGGGCGGCTCTGCCAACGCGGCCCTGGGCTTGCCCAGGGCTGGTCCCGAACAGCAACATCAGCGGTGGTGGCAACCTGCCAGGCTCAGCCTTCAGCAACCCCTTCCGAAACAACCATCTGCTTCCTCTCAGACCTCTCTCTGTTGCGGTAGAAATAAGCTCAGTGAGATCAGTGAAAATACTCCAGAGTGATGCTGGTCAGAGTGGGTTTACACGCAAGTTTTTAAGTTGTGATCCAAGTCTCTTTAGGCTGGTATTGTGTTACACCAAGTCCCTGGTTGCAAAGATAAATTTTATGATTATGAAGTATCCCAAGTATTTTATGGGACTTTCTGCAGCCACAGAGACCTGCAAGGATGTTTTGAGACTTTATGAGTAGAACTGAGGCCTGTAAATCTTACAGCATGCTGTGGGGATAAAATGTGGGACACAGGGTGGCTCTTTCGTGGGAATGTGCTTCACTTGTGCATGAACTCTTGCAGAAATCATGAAATCTATTCATAAAAAGAAAAAAATCCCCACTTTTCCAGCTTTCGTGCTCTTGAAACCAAGTGATTATTTCATACCCCATGCAGAACATCTATAGACAGAGCACTCCTCACAGAGCTGGCAGGGAAGGATGGAATTGCCCCGATGTGAAAAGATTTGCACACTCCACCAGACCTCAAGGATGAGTGTTGCTTTGGCCTCTAGTACACACCATAAACAAGAGCCAGGTTTTACTCTTAAGGAACTTGCTTCTGTCAGACTGTATGATCTGACTTTTTCCCTTGTGGATACAGGAAGTAAGAAGCATCCTTCCTTGATGCAGTGACTTCTGCATCTCCCGAAGACTTTAAAAGCAATTCAAGAGCTAGTGGTTCCCCTAAAACACTAAAATGGTGTTTTGTGTTAGAAATATACTGAAAGCTCTAGGTCTTGATTTGTATGCTCCATCAAAGCCAGTTCATTTAATTCACCCAAATGGGCTTTGTAGCAAATCCACAGCAGGTTTTATTTAATGCTGGGGTTTCAGGGAAAAACAACAACAACAAAACAAAACAAACAAACAAAAAAATCCACCCAAACTAAATGTATTACTTAGATACAAAAGAACTAAATTACTGTGTTGTGTATAAAAAATGAAGAGTTATTGTGGGAGGAGTAAACCTTCACTGCTGTAACACAGCCAATCCTCCTCAGAGTAGGAGAGTTGTTTTAACTTTTGCTTGAATTGACTTGAATTTAGGTTTTTGTGAGAGCTGCAGTCACAAAGCAAAGCTGAGGCTTTGTGATAACTGGAATCAAAACTCATTTCATGCACGGCATGAGATCTCTGCTGGTGACCGCTCCAGAGGACGAGCGACTACAACCATCGTCAGCCCAGGTCGACTTCCCATTACTGAGCCGGGCTGGGAAAATCCTGCATGCCCCTTCCTGGAGCTACTTGCTCCTGCATGTTGGGGGCCTACCCGCACTTTTCCCACATCTGGTGACACAGTCACACTGACCGGGGGGGTGGTCGCTTGGGTAGAAGGGGCAGCTCCATGCACCTCCGAGGCACCCAGAGGTGCTGGACGTCCCTCTGCTCACTTCGTCCCACCCGGGCACAGCAGGTGTGGGTCACTGGCACTTCCACCCACAGCACAAGTCATGTCTTGGTCACCATCTGTCTCACACTAAGTGAAGACGAGGGGCCCTTTGCTGCTACCCGCACAGAGCCCAGTGGCACTGCTGCCAATTGGTGCTGCTCAGTTCTCCATAGGGAGCTTTCCGCACCTCATGCCATTCTGCCTTAGATGCCTACACACTGTATCTAATTCCAGGGAAAGGAGAAAGCCCAGCCACTGTGTTTTCCTTTTGAACTGATTCCTCTTTCAGTTCAGAAAGGGGAAAAAGAAAGGGAAGAAGTGCTATATTTGTATTTCGGACCCACCCTTCGGAGGCACTGTCAGACTCGCACACGTCATCAGTATTTTTACTGCACATTTTTACACATCCTGGCTTTGGGAATCACATTTTCAGCTGTGGCAAACACACCCATTTACACAGCTCTGTGTTTGTCCTTGTCCCACATCCCAAAAGTGAGGTAAGGCTGCGTGCCGCAGTGAATGTATGAGAGTAAATAAACTCCAAAATAAACGAGTTTACACTGCATTTATCTTACCAGCAAATAAACAAATAAAAACATATTTTCACACCTTATCGAATCCTTTAATATTCCAAATATATTCATCCAAGGTTTTCAGATCTGCCTCAATCCAAACAAGAAGCCTCTCTTCCTGGGCTGGGATCAAGTAAATGCTTGCCATGCAAAAATAACGCCAAAGGAAAAAAAAAGTCCTTGAATATCCAAAATGAGGAAAGAGGGGATTTATAAACAAACAAAACACTGCAAATGATACTAAAATTACCCCGTTAATTTTAAAGATCACACATGAGCTTTTTTCGACATAAAAACAAGCTCCTGATTGTTGAGGTTTAATACCAGTCCATTAAAAAATGGAAAATGCGCCAGAGGCAGAGGAACTTTCAGCACAGCTGGCCTAATGTAACAACACAGTACGTAATTGTAGCCGATTAACAAAATTGTGCCTTCAAGAGTTGATAATTTATCTAAGGCTCAACTCTGAGCTAGGATTGACTGCTTAATGATTTTCATTTTTTCTCAAACTCTGTCATACCACTGAGAAGTTTTTATGGATTTGCTTTCTTAAGTAATTGCTCCAGGGTTAAATTTCTCCCTTGGATGCACTCAAAAAGGACTGTTCTGTCGTCTTCTCCCACATTTTTCCTTCACTTCCATTAAGTGCTGTGTCTGCACTTTTGGAAGAAGGGTGCCAGGAGGGGTTGAGGGCAAAATGTTGATAGGCAGAGCAGCACAAAATGTAGTTACATCCCCACGGCTGGAGGAAGGTGCTGTAAAGGAAACCAGAGTGGAGCCCTAGTATTTGTTATAGCAGACCACCAGAAAGAGCCATATCCCATAGAAAACAGATGTGGGTGACACAGTCTGTAAGAGAAGGCCAAGACCAGGAGAGAAATATTTAGTGGGAAATGTCGAGTTCCTCACAGATTAGGACGGAGCCCACCGTGCTTTCAAGTGGCACCTGCGTGCATGGAAAGGCCGCAAGATTTATCAGTCACGAAGCACCAGGGCCTAAGTGTGGCTGCCAACAGGAAATTACCGTGACCTCTAATTTGCTGCTTTTTCGGTATCAGATTATTTTTCAGTGTCGGAGTGCTACATAAGCCCGCAATATTCCAGCTTTGATCTTGCTCATCAGATGTTACCACACACCGCACTCCCGCTCCGCGGTGCTCAGAGGTACCTGCCGGGAGCTTGGAGCCAGCACAGACGCGGCTGCCGCCGCACTCGGCGCCCAGCACTGTCGCATCGCGCACGTTTCCGCGCTCTCCTGCCATCCTTCAGGGCTGCCCCGTCTGCCCAGACACAGGCAGAATCACTCCATAGCTCCTGGTCACAAGAATAGGGTTTATTTCTGAAAATGCTTGCGGAAAGGGGAAATCGCTAGCTCCCAGCAGCACGCTCTGTCAGCTGCAATTTCAGAGAACTAGCTTCAGATCGGCTAAATATTTTTTAATTAACTTGTTATTCATAAACTGAAATCGGAGTCCAAACCAGATGATTGGCTCGGCTTGCATGATTAATATAGAGACAAAATTAATTATTCCTTTTGTTTTCCACCGAATTTCATCAAAATGCATGCCAGCAAAGATGATACTCAGGGCGCCTCAGAGCATGTGTACCAAGGCTGGTGAAAGCAAAAACATTCTCTGAAGATTAAGAACCTGAAAATCCAAGCAGAGTTACCACCCTTCTCCGCATTCCTGTAGACTCACACAATTTGGTAACCTTAGGATAAGGGTAGGTAGCCTTAGGATAAGGTTACCAAATCTGAGCTACTACCCAGGACATAACGCACAATTTTATAGAGACGCCAAGCTGAGTAACTTGTCAGTGTGTGTTTTTAATGACTTCTTGATTGTGAACATATGTGGCGGCTGGTCCAGCGCCAGAGCTCAGCTCCAGCCAGCCGGTGCGTGTCACGGCGCGCGCCCGTGCTCGATTCACTCCATTTACCGGTGGGCTCCGGTTGCAGCGGGTGCTCCCGTTTTTCCCTCCCTGCCTGCTATCTGCATGCGCAATGAATCAGACCAGCTTCCTATCCCAAGAAATATTTGGGAAGGGGAGGTGGGGGATAAATGTGAGGTAATAGAGCTGGTCCCCATGGCTTCATGTTAGATCTGTCAGGAGGAAGAACACAGACACAGGTGCCTGGAGAGCAGGCAGGTATAAACCTCACACCGCCGATGGCCTAGCTGATGGGGAGTATCAGCACATGAGGTATTACCTGGCTCTCCTGCTGACAAACATACTTTTCCTGCAGCCCGTGATCGCTTACGTAGCAATTTTCACCTTATTCGTATTAACACTCATTCATAATTTTTGGAAACAATGATGCCTCAGGGTTCAGACAGATAATCTGTAAGAAGGGGACGGTCGGATTTTAACATGCATTGACTGCAACCTAGGTATTTAAAAACAAGCAAGCGCTTATATGTGTACTCGGCCTCCTGATCCTTTTCCCTTTATATGGAGAGTGCCCTTTCACACTGTGGGTAACTCAGGCTGGAACACAAGAATACACCAGCCTAAAGACACAGAAATTACAGAGAAAGAGTTCAGGAGCTTTAAAAGTTAATCATTAAATAACAAGCTAAGGCACTTGAAAACTTCACCATAAACACTCATCCTTCTTCACCTTTTAGCGTGTCTGAGTGCTCCCTCTCAAAAACAGCCATTTTGAGCATATCCATGTTTTTTTCCTCCTAATGCACAAACTTGTCAACATATTGTAAGGCATAAAGAAATAACAGCAACGAGAAGCGACTTAACGTGTGCTGCATTATGGATGGAAAGTGCTGTCAGCAGCACTTTATTATTCAATGAGCGTTTTGGTGTTCACCCAGGAATAAACACCCATTACTTCTTATTCCACTAAACATAAATTGTATGTGTTTTGGGTTAAAAATATAGATAACAAAAATATAGTTTCCAACAGAGCTCTGAATCTGAAGCATGAAAAATACCTACTGATGGCAATGAGAGCTCTGTGTGCAATCCAATCTGAAACAGAACCCCTAGTTATAATTTCAAAGGCACTTAAGAGACAAACATAACCAATTCCCACTGAAATTACATCAGTTAGACGCTTAACTGCTCCAGGTGCCTGTGAAAACCCCGTCTGTAACCTTTCGTTTTTTGTGTCTTTGTGTGAGGTTAGGATATTGCAGAAATAAAAAACCATCAGACACTGAAATGAAAAGCTGGACTGCAGAAGAACAAACCACACTTCTCCTGATTAGCAGGGAAAAAGACACTCTTATTGTTATTACTGTTTTTCCTCCTTCCCAGGGAACAGTTGACATTTGTGGTAACTTTGGCTGTAGCTTCTAGCAGCTGTATAGTATGTACCACATTAAATATATTAGTGGCTCCTGTATGCTCATTCTGGCACCATTTATATTTTATACAATGCCTTCAGTTTTGCTATTTAACCTCAATCATTTATCAATCATTCACCAATGCCAATAAATCAAAGCGTCAGGGGACTCTTAAACATAAAAATAAGGAGCTGTAAAAAAATATTACTACAGCAATTAAAGACTCAAATAGTAATAAACTCTACTTGCATTACACCTTTAGAAAACCCTACTGGAATTCAACAAACATTGAATAGCACCAATTTGAAAGGGCCCTTTTCTTCTAGTTTATAATAGCTACTGGTTTATCCAGAGCAGAAGAGAATTAGTTTTATTTGTATAAATTGCACAGACTAAAGGTGAACAAAAAGAGTGGGAGAGGGAGAGAGAGGTAGTGAAAATGTAAAATAAAATAAAATAAATTACAAAGATTTGTTTTTTTTCCCACAGACTAGAAGAACACGGGTCAGAATCTATAGAATAAATGTGAACTTTGTCCATGAAGGAAGTGTAATTTTTTGGTTTGTGTCAGAACTATGTTGTGTTAACAAACATACTTTGAGTCAACCTCACAACAAGCTTTAATAAAGCAAGTGATGCTTTCCAGTTTAATACACATGCCTTTTTCTTTATTATTTTCTTGAAAAAGTATTTCTCACAAAAGCTTTCTAATTCTACTTTATATTCAAGACAAGGAGAGGAAAAATAAAAACAAACAAAAAAGAAATCATTCAAGAAAATGAAATGCCAAATCTTGGCCAGATAAGGAGAAAACCACAGTATGTCGAGATCAACAGAAAAAGAGATGACCTAAGTCAAGATCCGATTAATGGCAGACACAACCCCAGCAAGAAGAGGCCGTTTGTGCTTGGAAGGGATCGTGTGAGGAACCGTCCCCGCTCGTGGACGCGAACGGCTGTTTTCACCACGAGAGGCTGAGGATGGATTTCTGTTCCCAGCCAACACGGTGATGTTGGTGCACCCTGTAGAGAAGCCGGGCTCGGGTTTTATCCGCACCAAAATCCCGAGTTTTCACCAAGGTATTCCAGCCTCCCCTCACAAGGGGAACAGTTTTTGTGACTTAGCAAAGGCTTTCTACCAGGAGCTACCAGGGTTGTAACTGCCCACACTGATTGTTGCCAAAGTGGGACCTTCCCCCAGGCTTCTTGATCCAACTCATTAGCTCGGGTCGGATACTCATTGCGAAGAGGAGCTTTTAGAGACGTAATGTGAAAATCCTGCATGAAGCCTGAGTGCTTGCACTGCCATCTTTATTAAAAATTTACAGTTTTACGGTGCTATTTGTTTGGTTTCTTTCCTTGCCAGCCGGGAGCAATTACTCCCAACAGAAAGGGGCTAATGAATAGAAGTAAACAATAAACACTGCTTTTTAATTTTCCCTTTTCCGACAGCTTCCTACGAGAGCAAGTGACGGCTGAGAAAACAGACGTTGCTTGAGGAAACATGGGGAGCTCTGCGCCCCGTGCAGGATCCCAGCCCAGGGGACAGCCTGCGGATGCAAATCCGGCCCCATTCCCGCTCCCAGGGCAGCACGAAGCACAGCGCACAGCGGGAGCGGCATCGGGACAGTAAATGTGCTGCTCCCCTCTAAGAACAGCAGCCTCTTGTCTCGGGGTTGCCACGTGGAAGTAGCGGATCAGTGAGGGCCCTTTCCCATTCCTTGTGGAGCAAGAGCTGCTTCAGCAGGAAAGCGCTGTGCATGCTCCCATTGAGGTTACCTATCGCTTTCCTTCCACCTTTTTTGCTCCTTTCCTCCTGTGCACAAATGCAAGGAGCCTCAAATAAATAAATCCAGTGCATTTAACTCTAAATGGTACCTTAAACATTTTTCAAACCCCAAAACAACGAAAACTGTATTTCTGATTTCTTCCGTTTATTGGTAACCTCCAAAATGGCCTGATTTTAAAGGAAAATAATTCATAAATACTGACACATTTTCGAAGAATACCGCTGTGGCACACAAGACCCCTGCGGAGGTCAGTACCTAGCCGGGCCTGCGGAACCAGTGGAAATTTCCTCTGGGCTTTTTTCGCAACAGTATTCTCTTTCAGCAGCTCCCTCTCTGCCATGAAGTGTTCTTTTATTATATCTGTGTTGAGCCGGTTCCAGTGACGCACCGAAAATAGATGAAACTACCCCAGTGTGTTTTCCTACGGCGGAACAGCAAGCAAGGCATCAAGACGGGCCATTCAGCCCGGCGCGTACCTGTGCCAGACACGGGTGCTGCCAGCATCGCCGCGAGAGCGGGGCCAATAAACCCGGGCACACCGGGCAGCTCTCAGCGACGCGCCGCGCGAGCGCTCCGCTCATCCAGCGCCTCTTCCCCCTGCTCCTGCTCATCTTCGTCTCTCCAAGTCGCAGCGAGCTGCAAATCTCCGCGTGGCGGGAGAACAGGCTCTGCACAAAGTGTCTGAAAAGCTGCAAGTTAAAAGGAGTCTTTGGAAAATGAATTTTCCTCTTTGCAAATTGCTGCCCTTTGCTCCCTGTAATAGCAGGGAGCAAAGGGCAGGGTTGCTCATGAGTTGCTCACTGGAGAGAGGGCCTCCATCGACCACGCAGGGTATCCAAACACATGCCACCCCCCCACACCTAAAAATGGCCCGATGAAGAAATTAAGATCGCACCGAACAGACTAAACATACACAGACCTTTATATTAAGGTAAAGGGATGACACCGACTTTGACTCATTGTGTCCGTGTTACGCTGCCCGTTGCCTGGAGACTGGCTCCGAACACAGCGAAGACATGAGCCCGGGAGTCGCTACCCAGGTCGTATTTTCTTTTTCTCCACGCACATAATTTTCCTTTAAAGGCCTCCCTTGCCTCCGCTGCTTCTGCCACTGTGGAAAACTACCAAAGGGGAGGCAGCCCGGTGGCAGGGAACACTGTTAACTTTGTTCCACCGTTACCTTCCAAATCGGAGGCGGCAAACCGAGCAGGAAAGAAAGCCTGTCTTTATTCCACGGCAGGCTGGCCTGGATGCTAAACTGCACCTTAAGCCAAAGCAGTCACAGATCGCTCATTGAGCGAAGCTCCCACACGTTTCCAGGAGGTTACCCCGAAGTCCTCAAACTTCCCTTGCAGGAAATAAATATCTACAAATCCCAAATAGCTGTTGAAATGTAACGGGGAACTTGAGCGTGTGCTGTTGCTTTACAGGCGCAGCGCAGCTGAGCTCCGATGAAGTTCTGATTAACGAGGAAATGTTACTTCGCTCTTTCCTTACACGAAACCGAGCAGCACGGAGACAATTGTTCGTAATTTGACAAGTGTCGAAATTTAATGCCTGTTGTATCTCAAGTGCTATCTGTATCGTGCTTGGGGCAAGTGGGAGCCCATAAAACATAAGCAGGACTTTCAGGCCACTGCTGAATTACTTGGGGGAGAGTCTTTGCTAGCATAAAAGTAAGGATTGTGTGTCTGCTTTCAACAGGCCAGTATCTCATGTATTTGTAATAGCTGGAAACCAAGCAGTATGTGGTGGTATAAGGTAATGAATGACCTCTTACTTCTCTGTTTTAACGGGTCTTTATTCCACCAATCAATCTCATCATTCACACCAGGAGAATCAGCTAAAAGCTCTTTAAAAATACATAGGTGTGCTCTGGGCACATCCTGCCAATTTTTCTAAAAAGATAGATTTACCTAAATGAATGATTAAAATTGAAGCAAAGAGGTTTTTGTGGGAGTTGCAACACCCAGAAGGCCCCTCTGCAGTGTCCAGAAGGCAGGAAAATGTCTCTTAAACACACTATGTTTTATGACACTCTGCCCTTCACTTCTCAGACATCCTGCTTCTCGGGGAGAGGTTGCTCATTTCAGTTCAAAAGTTACTACCTTCTCCATCCAAAGAGGAAGTCCCACAACTTTTGAAGGAAATAAGAAATTATTAAAAAACAAGTAGTACTGAGCTACGTGCAATTTCAAGAGGAAACAGTAAGTTACTGACAGTGAAAGAGGGTGTTCTGCAGCATTTTACTTAGTGCCCACTCGAGTGAGTGAAACCCCCCACAATGAGTCAAGTTGGGCGCAAGTTGAACCACAGGCAGTTCCACCTCCATGTGAGGAAGAACTTCTTTCCTGTGGGGGTGACAGAGTCCTGGAACAGGCTGCCCAGAGAGGCTGTGGAGGCTCCTTCTCTGGAGATCTTCCAAACCCGCCTGGATGCCACCCTGTGCCACGTGCTCTGGGTGTCCCTGCTGGAGCAGGGTGTTGGATTAGATGACCTCTAGAGGTCCCTTCCAACCTCAACCGTTCTGGGATTCTGTGAGGTGCTCCTGGGGCTGCAGGGGCACATGGTAGCCGTGCATGGGACCGCGCGAGCCCTGTGCCCTGCTCTGCAGGCAAACATTGGGTTGTAACTCCGTACTGGGTCGCTCTGCCACCTGAATTCCTGCCCCACAGGCCAGAGAAGTGAATAAATGAGACATGACAAGTCCGTGTTAATCCAGGCAGCCAAACCATCGCCTAATTTTTCTCTCTTTGCCCTGTGGCTGCTTCCAGCAATTTGGGACGGGGAGGCTGATGTACGTCTGGGCTAATGTGAGAACAGCGGGGGGCAATGATGGCTTGGAGCTACACGAGCCCCGCGGTGCTGCACACACGACGTGTGGCCGCAGGACGCTCACAGTGTGTCCGCAGCATCGAGCCTGGGAGATCCCTGCAGCACCCGCTGCCGCTTCCTCCAGGGAGATGTGATACCTCCAAGCAAGCTAAAGCCCACTCCGGAAGGGGCTTTTAATTAGCTGTCTTAATTGGTAGCAACTTAAAACAGCCTACTTCTTTGCCTCTTGCAAGATTAAACAGATTTTAATGAAAAAAAGAAATCAAACAGTGCTTTTCCAAGGTAAAAGCACCAAGGTAGACATGCTAGGCACGGACAGTATGACAGAAAGGCCAAAGAAGCCTTCATGGAAAACCTTTACTGGAAGGAAGATGGGCTGCAAAGTAAAGCATACAAGTCAAATGAACCTAAAGCAGATGCTGCTGCAATCATTCTTTTTTTTTCCCCTTGAATGACCCAGATTAAATTTGGCTCAGGAACAGCTCAAAATGAAACATATAGCAGTTGTTTAACACCTGGATTTGTCCTCATTGCTAAGTCCTGTTGCAACGTGGCAGAAAACTCTTTAGTACCTGGGCTGAAGTTAAGCCAAGGCCTTGCAGGAAAACAAACAGGCAAAACAAACCCCAAACACACACAGATGTGCAGCTAGAAATTATATTGCAAGTGTATGCAAAAAAAGAGTAGGGAAACCTTTTGGGACAACCTTCACTTCAGTATTTTCTGGAATCTGCAGACCTCTCTGCAGCTTTAATTTATGGCTAATATTGGTTTTGAATAGGGCCTCTTATTGCACTTCTCTGCCAGTGGAACCCAGACAGCTAGTTAGTGTATCCTATAACAAATAAATAAACACATCCCCCAGCCCCTCAAAACATACGGAAAAGATGGATTTAAACCATTAGCTCTGAAAGGAAACAATTTTTCACCAGATTGCTGAAAAGCCGACTGCGATGCAGGCACCATTGTTCAAGGAGCCCAAATGCCCAATTCCCATTCATTTTCAGTGCAGTTTGGTCACCTAGCTCCCTTGTGCTCCTTTGCCTGAGCCTTTACTTGCCCTAAAAGACAGATTTTTACCAACTTAAAAAGAAATATCAGACAAATTGCCAAAGGTTTCAAGATACTTTACAAGCAGCCGTTTTACATTTGTTTTTCTCTTTAGTCCCTAGTGGATGACCAGTTACAGCCAGAAGAGTGCCGCTCGAGGGACCCAGTCTAAGATTGGGGTAAACCTGGTGAAACTCCTTGTTCCACCACCAACATTTTGTGCAGATTAGGCTGGAATACTACAAGTATTTAGTTCTCTACGTGAGTTTTCAAAAGTGCTTGTACACTTAGCTTCTTGGGATTTCAAAGGAGAACAAATAAGCTAGCTCCAAATTCCTCCAAATAAACGCCTGACAGGATTTGAAAACACTCATGATAATGACAAGGATTGCTGGAACTTTCTATCCAAATAATATCAAACCTCTTTATGCAAAAAAAAGAATGAAGATGAGGAACACAGCATGGGGTCGTTATGTGCCTAGAAGCTTGAATTTGGCCAAGTATGTGACCACTGCAGGACTGGGGCCAAGACTAGTTTCACTGTGGGAGAACTGAGGACTCTCAGGAATTCTTCAGGCTTCCTATTCAAGGGCCTCACACACAGTAGACCCTCTTCCAGAGCCAGCCTGCAGATACATTTTGCCATGACCTTGTCTTAGGCAAAGGATGTCTCTTTCATTTGTGCAGACGAGCGGGGAATTTTTCCTGTTGTTCTCCCAAGGTAGCACTAGAGTTCCCACACATGGAAGTCAGGCAGCACGCAGCTGGCCAGGAAGACTGGATCGCCTGTTTACTGTCCCCTGCTTAAGTGGACCTTGATAAAATTACCCCTTAGGCCTTAGGAAATAATTGAATAGCCCATGTAAATTCAAAGAGGAAAGAGTAGAAGTAATTCCATCTCCATGCAAATGCCCTACCTCCCAATCTGCCTCAAGCCAAACAATCAAATACAAAAGAAAGTGACAGAAAAGTCATGGGAGAAGCTTCAGATGGCCCAGGCTTTGCTTAATACAGCAATCATCTCTTCTCTTTGTTTCCTTACTTCCGACTCCTGACTTAAAGCTCAAAGGGAAAAAAAGAAAAAGAATGCTATCAAGTATACAAGGGCAATCAGACTGAATTGAAAACACCACGCTCTTGGTTGTGAGAGGATGCTTTACAAAGTGTTTTATTGGTAATTGCTTGTATCTTGATCATGCACAGTTGCACCACGGTGGGGTGGTTTGGGGATGCTTTTGCACAACAGCATTTAATTTCCTAGCTGCCCTGATCCCCACTTAGGAGGTGCAAGATGCAGTGTGTAAAGCTGCCCTCCCACTGCTGGCAGATCCCAGCTCCTGGAGTCTGCACTGCCTGTCTGGGAGGCACTTGCACTCTCTTCAGAGACAGTTTCATGTGACTGGAGGGCCGTATCCACAAGGCAGGTGCTAGAGGAGGCTTTTGCAATTAGTGCTAACTGTAGTGGCAACTGGTTTTGGGCAGAGCAAATTTCAGCTTCAATAAACCTTAGCAGTTCCCTCACTGAGTCATTCTACATCCACAATGAAATGGTCACTGAGAATTTGATCCTAAATGTAGCACAACCGCTCAATCATATTCCCCTTAGGTGCTGAACCATAAGCTTGCCAACCAGCAGGAACACCGGAGCATTAAATAAAGAACATTTTCAGCAGTCAAGGCCAAGGTTAAAAACACAAAGAATGTGAGGAGTTGTTTCTGCAGTCAATTTATTATCGTAGAGGCATTTGAAAGATCTACAGCATAATGATGTAGATTAGTGGTGCTTCTGTTCTTTTTTTTTCTTTTTAACACAGGGAAATTTATTGTTGTGTTTTACAGGGCCCTGCTCATACTCTTTCAGCCTCTGAGGCACCCCAGTAAAGGCAGTTTCTTTATCACTGTAGTGGTAGGCTCGGAGCACTACTTCACAGCTATCATTTCAGAGCACTGAACCACCATGCTGGGTAAACATTTTTATCCAAACATTCAGCATTTCTCAAGGAGGTGGACTGTCTTTTTGTGCTGTTATTTGCAGAGCACCATTTATTTAATAAACTACTTCTAAAAGAATCACATCTAATTTTTAGCCTGGGTTTACCAGGGCTTCTCTTTTTATGGATGCAGACACACTTGTGCTCCAGTTCAGTCAGTCAAATGCCCAAGTCCCCATTTGCAGATGTCTGCATACCTGGGGCTCCTCTAGCAATCACTCAGGCTCACAAATTAAAAATCTGCCTAAGAATCTGACACTATTTATGTACTTAAATGCTTTTAAGAATATGGCTTTGATCCAGAAGTCCATTAAGGCAAATGGAGAGATGAATTGATTTTCCACTGACTTTGTATTAGGGCCTAGGCATTCAGCACTGGTCTAAAGATCACAGAACGGTTGAGGTTGGAAGGGACCTCCAGAGATCACCTAGTCCAACCCCCCTGCTCCAGCAGGGACATCCAGAGCATGTGGCACAGGGTGGCATCCAGGCAGGTTTGGAAGATCTCCAGAGAAGGAGCCTCCACAGCCTCTCTGGGCAGCCTGTGCCAGGGCTCTGTCACCCTCACAAGAAAGAAGTTCTTCCTCATATGGAGGTGGAACTGCCTGTGGTTCAACTTACACCCGTTACCCCTTGTTCTGTCACCAGCCACTATGGAGAAGAGCCTGGCCCCATGTCCCTACAATCACCCCTCAGGTACTTAAACATGTTGATCAAGTCTCCTCTCAGCCTTCTCTTCTCCAGACTATCACCTAATTCTTTTAGTTTTTAAACCAAAGCTATTCAAAGCCTTGATTTAGAAATGTAGACATTATAATGGGGTATTCAAATTCCACTAGTGGGTTCCCAAATTAGCTGTCTGGTCTCTACATAATGCACCACGTGTATCTTCGTGCCAAAACGCATCCCCATCTGCAGGCTGCCCTCAACACAAGTACGTTACCATTTGTGACTATGAAGGTGTGGGAGAACCAGAGCAAGAAAGGCAGAAGCAAAGCTAAGTGATCGCTCTTTCATTCCTCACTCTGCATGCACTACTTTGTGCATTCAGAGTCTCACTGCTGCTGTGAAAATGGACAGCTTTCCAGTTGAAGATGACTAGCAATGAGACAGGAATTCATTAACCTTCAGGGAAAATACTGAGGTGCGCAACAGGTGATCAAGGATCTGGGACTCCGGAAACCAAGAAAGGATAAAAGATGTTTTGCAAGGTGAAAAATGGTATAGAGTTGTGAAAGTGCATATACAGAAAATAAAAGTATTTGTGTAGAGCAGCTATTAAGTTGCTTATGGTAAAGCAAAGGCTTTCAGTCAATTCAAGAAATAGCACAAAGGCAAATCGGCTAAGAAACATTAAGGCAGCTAAGCTGAAACATTTATCTGTTCCAAAAAATATCACCAAGAGTTTGAACACACTGATCATTTGCAATGCCATTTCATGTTCTCTTTGAGGGGGAAAAAAGAGTTTCATCAGGAACAATCTAGACAGTTAGACAGTCATGCGAAAGGCTACAGAAAGCAAAAGACTTTTGGAGAGGTACAGACACAAAGTGTCCCTATCTATCAAAAAACACAGAGTGTCTATTAAAATTTACAGTTAATAATGAGCACAAAAACTCTGCCACTACCGCTGTGCCTCTTCCTGTGCCCTGTTTTAAATACACAAGAATCAAACTTTAATGAAAGCTTGAGGCTGCCAAGGAAATGATACAGGCTCTGCAAAACCTGAATAAGCACTGCTGGGTCAAGAGACCATCCAATCCAAAATGTTCCTGTCGCTCCTTTCTGTGAAGGGCCCAAGATTACAGAAAGCTATTCTTTAGTTAAGAGCACTGGGGTTAGCCCTCCTGCATCAGCCTGGCACTTAAGGCCCTCATGAGATACTTCCTTATTAACCATGTGTTTATCCCCGGTATTTCCCATCACGGGAAGGCTGGTGTTAGCGCACGCTGCAGGAACAAAGCTACTCTGGAGCGCTGAATGAGGCCTTTAACAGCGCAGTTAATGGCACGGAGAGACCAAGACAGCCTCCGGGACGGGCACTCACTGCCCTAGCAGGCACAAGAGCCGCCCTGTGCAGGCCACGCTGCTGTGACCTGCTCCGCGATGGGGAAAGACAGGGCTACATCTTCAGAGGGTCATTTTGGAGCCAGCAGGACCTGGCCTGGCACTTCTGTTGTTTTCTGTGGCAGGTTGTGCACTGAAATCCTGGCCAAAGTGCCCCAAGAAGTGTCTGATAGGGGACAGCTGGGGCAAAGAAGCCTCCTTCACGCTACCCTGGAGTTACTGGTCCCAGTGGGCAGAGCTGTGAGTAAGAAAAATGCTATGAGGACATCTCAGCTCCTTGTTTTACATTAAGCATTCCCCAAACTGGCTGTCGTTTTTTAATTTATTAAAGAAAAAAAAATCGCTTGGAGAAAACCAAGAATCTTTGCCTCTTTTTCCTGTTTTCACATTCCCAATATTCCCCTCTGAACAAATTATGCAGAAATACTCAAATACTCGTTGTATTGATATTGGGAAGTAAAGATGTGTCACCAAGGGCGTTTGCCAGGCTGAAATCTCCAAAGACAGACGAGTAGCAAATGCTTACATTCTGTTGACATATTCCTCTGATAATTTTTACAGCGTGTTGCTGAATGTGTAATGAGAATACAAAGGCAGCTATCATGCTCAGCTCCCACTGTTAACACATTTATACCAGAGCTGCACTTTGCAATTCACTGAACGATGGAAAATGGACAAGTGTACAATGAGTACACTAGGATTCAAATGCATAAATGCTAGTCATTTCCACAGCATCCATCTGCTTAAATAAACACCATCGTCACAGCCTTTTTTTCATTTAGCAGATCCTTTCTCACGTGCCGGGGGGTGACTTTCAAGGCTTCGTAGGAGCAATTTGGTCACCCACGGCTGTCTGTGGAGGTGCCTGGCATGCTCTCCTGAGATCTGCTTTGTAAGTGTTTCACTTTCTCTTCCCCAAATACACTGTCCTGATCTCAACCGCAGGCCTGCCGACAATGCGATCACTGGCCAGAACACACTGATTTGCTCCGAGGCAGACATTGCCATGGTCAGACTATTACCATCGCCCAAATGTGAAGCTGTCGCATGGACAGTGCTCCGCTTTACTCCGCTTTACTTGCTGGATGGATTTTTTATCCTACAGCCCAAGGCATAAAGGCCTGCAAACCCACGCCTCTCCTTCACTCTCTGCTGGGTCAGGCTGGGCAGTATTGATTGGTAGCTCCTTCTCAGCAAAAGCCTGAACATCACTAAAGAAAAAACAAAACACCTCTGTGAACATTTCTTTTTAGCCATATTTTTCAGAATTCAGAGACAGTTTGAGCGATAGCATAAAGGTAGAATAAAGAACCTAGATAAACCATAATAAAGAAGCAAGTATAGGTCTAAACATCAGACTTGCTTCAGTGCATAAATCACCATTAAATTGTGCTTGTTCTGGGCAATTGGTTTTAACAGTACATTTCACCACAAGCATAATAAAAAAAAGAAACTTTCCTGCCCACGTTGAACTGTCCAGAGTGAAAGAAGATTTAGGTTTTCATCCATAACAATTTGCCATCTCCTTTCTTAGGCTGAGAGGAAAAAAAAAAAAAAAAAAAACAACCCACTACTTGTTCAGCTGTTGCTGTGAATGGTAGTGGCTGGTCTTGTAGCATCATAAAAATGGTAACTTTGGCTTTGGAGAGTCCATGTACTTTAGGCAATCTCCTGAGATACGGCAGGAAAGTGACTTAATACAAAAGTAGGTGCAGGGCCAGGACAGAAGCGTGGACTTTCCGACTGTGCTGCAGGTTGGTCTTCAACATGCAACTGCAGGATGTTTTGCTAGCAACTGTTTTGACAGAGCAGGGCGCCATACCCAAAACACGATCCAAAGCCAAATTGTGCCCCCCGGTACCCTGCCACATTTTAAGTCTCCCACAGGACCACACTTCTGCTGATCCCAGAGCAAAAGCACCACAAATTGCAGGTAGTTTTCAAAACCTCACTCCAAAAATCCCCCAGACTCTGAGACTGCTCAGAGCACAGTCAGGCTGAGCCCTGGGGGAGCTCCCAAGGCAGCACTCGCTGCTGCCCCATCAGTTACAGATGCCCAAATAGTATCATCCACAGTGAATGTTAGGTAACATCAAATCCATCACGAATTAGGTTCATCTCTCCACAGTTTAACTGGGAAGCTGCAAGAGATGGCTGCAGCCTCCCAGGATGGGGCAGATCGTACCATGGGACGTGCTTGGTGTTTCAGACACAGGCGTAGGACGCACTTAGGCGAGTGACTCCCAGCTGCATCAGCTTTTAAAAAAAATGTTATCGCAACAATGTAAACATCTGAATAAACTGGATTTTTTTAAAATCCAATTTGTGATTTTTTTCATGGAGATTTAATGACACGAGATTCTCTTAAGCTTATTGCAGTGCAATGTCCTAAGTTGCTGGAACACAGCATTATCAGTAACAACTTAATCTAGGATTGGAAAGGAAAGAATACATCAAAATAACATATCCAAGAAGCTTCCTAAAGTTATTTTCTGCAAAGCAAAGAGCCCAGGAAGTCAAACAGTGTAAAATGGGGAGAGAGTTTTCAAAAAAATGAATACTTGCATTAGGAAAACAAAAAACAAAAAACAAAAAAAAAAACACTTTGCCTTCAGCCCTTCAACTTCCATCATTCACCCTTCTAAGCAACTGAGAAGTTCCCCAGCTGACACTGGCACTTTTGCTGTCAGAAGTAGATAATCTAAGTCTAGGACTGTCCAATCAGGTTATTTCAAATATATACATATCCTTGGATCCAGAGTGCAAGGGGTGATCTGAAGTCCATCCCTGAAGTGAACAGAATGATTTCTACTACTTTTAGTAGGGTTTTAAATCAAGCCCTACATTTTATTATCACTTTGATATTAACTAACTGATTAATCCTGTAAGGATCTGATCTTGCAAAATGCCAGAAGCCTCTAGAGAAACGTGGGGCATCTTATACTTTATCTCTATTTTTCTGTTTCTCCTGGTCATCCTTCTCTGTTGTTGTTTTTCAGCAACTCCATCACATACAAATGTATGTTTTAGAGGAAATAATTAATTAGTAACAATGCGTATGTACCTTATCAGACTCTCAAGCTCTTAGGTGCCAAGAAAGATTCAGTGGGCTTAATACTGAAGCCTTTAAACAAGCCAAACTCCTCCTCAAATCCATGGCTAAGCAGTGCCCAACCCATAATGAACAGATCATCAAGTAAAGATTATTCTTCAGTAAAGCAACAGATGAGTCAATTTTCCTAGTAATTCAGGGTGTTCCTTTAGAAAAGAGTGCTGTCATATGTGGAAATTATACAGAATGGGAAAACTGAGCTTTAAGTGAATCTTCAGGAAATTTCAGTCAAAACCCAACCCCTCAAGTGAGTAAAAGTCAGCTTGTATTTGCAGCTAAGAGAGGGCTCAGCTCTGCACAGACGTCTTACAAGGCTGTTTTTCATATTTCGCAGAGGAGAGCTGCAGAGAGCAGAGCCAAGGGCAGACCCAGGAGTGGCTGCGTCAGGTCCATCACCGCTGAAGAGTCCTTGGGGACAGATTTACAAGGGCACAGGAAGGGAAACCTAAAGAGGGGTAGCTCCAACCTCACTACATTTCAGCATTTCCTTGGACAGGATGAGCTTGGACAGGGCCATCGTTGCCATCCCAGCTCCAGCCAACAGCAATCCCGTAGCAGACAAGCTGAGAACTGCACTGCTGACAAATGCTCCCTGCTTCTCCTTCTGCAGCAGTGCAGGATCGGAAATCACATTATCCAGTACAACCCTCGGCAAGCCTAACTCTGAATTGGTCCCCTGGAATCAATCCACATGCAAGCAACATGACTTGGACACATTTTTCTTTTCACATAAGACATTACAAATGATTAAATTTCATTCTCCTGACATTAAGCACCACTTTTTATTTTGTTGGCAGCACGAACGTCAGCAAATTATGCTCTTTCCTTGTGTCAGTATCAGTATTTTAAAAGGGAACTATTAAGATAGTCAAGTAATCTATTGAAACTATTACTGAGAGCCACACAAACCAAAGAGCCATTAGCCGCTTCCCAGTGTCCCTCACCTTTCATGGGACCATCTTTACAAAATATGGAGTGCTAAATAATGCTGCCAACTCAAAATGTTACAGACAGGCAGTCCCCTCGAAAGCATTAACAGAAATAAACTCTTCTCCTGCACCTGAAACACTGAGAAGCAGCAGGCAACCCACAGTCTCTTGGTTCCCTTACTAAAAAGTTCAGTGTTTATTTCTTTGCCTTGTTTTTTCAAAGGGGTAAGATAAGCATAGCCAAAGGGTAAGGAAACCATACACCACACTGCTCATCATTTTGCAGCAAAGTCACATACAGCAAATTCAGTTTCTGTTTGGAAACAGTAATAAGAGGTGCTACCTTCTCCCCCATGGCATGATGCGGTATTTGTTGCCAACAACACTAATTTTTATCTCCAGGCATAGAAAAACACTGGAAGACTCGTTAATAAATTAGTAGAGATATTCACACTGTAATTTAATAAAACGATAACTATTGCATTTTCTCACTGTACTGAGCATGCCTGCCTCCCCCACCAATTCTCTCTGCTAAACTACGCTAAAATAAATCCCGTTTATTGTGCCTTTACACAAATCTCATTACTTGCTCAACAAACAGTTTTGTTTTCCTGTCTGGGCATCGCTCCAAAGACAGGCGGCTCTGTCTGCTACCTCAATTGCCGATACTCCGCGTGAGGAACGGCGGCGTGTTCCTGACAGCCTAATTAACAGCCAAGAGCAGCTTCCTCGAGACCTTGATCCAGCGGCACTCTCCCCTTGGCTTCCCTGCCGCCTTCAGCAAGTGGTGCAATCTCCGCGCACCGCCTCTGCCCCGCTGCCTTCCCGCAGAGCTCCTCCTGCAAGAGGCCGCGATTTCAGCGCCTCCCGAGCGCCGCTGCAACATAGGGATGTTTTAATAAGGACACGGGGCAGAACCAAGGCTTCGGGTCAGCGCAGGCTTTTTTCGCAGTCCTCTCGAGCGGCGACACAACTGTTGTACAAGAAGCTCACCGCCAGCTGAGCACAAAAGGAGGAGCAGGAGCAGCAGACGACTAACTTGGCAAAGGGAAAAAGGCCAGGAGGAAACAACGGATCCATTCAGTCACCCTTCTCATCCCTCCTGGAGAAGGAGGAAGCTCTCAAGCACTTCTCTTCCACTCTCTCCTCTCCTCCCTGTCTCAGGGAGCCGTCCCTGGCACTTTGCACATTCAGTTTATTCCACCATGGAGTAAGCCAAAGTATCCATACCGACTCATGCTCAACGCATTTTTTTCTTCTTACTGCAGAATGTGGTTTCCTTTTTTTTCCCCGAAATCTAGGCTTACTGGGAGAAAGAGGAACACAAGGGCGAGTGAATTTTGCTCCTGGCTTTCTCTACATTTCCTACTGCATTTCAGTCTTTTCTGCAGCTCCTAGTCAGTAATTGGGTGCTAAACCCTTAGCTTGCCTGATGACTACAGGCCCCGTTAGGAGACCCTAAGTCAATACCTGGGCTCCCCAGCTGTGGGGTTCTCCTGACCAGGAGCAGCTCAGCAGGCAATAACGTGTCCCACAGGCAGGGAACGGCACAGACTGCAGCCCTGCCGCCTCCCAAACAAGTGTTTAAATGCACGAGTGGAGACCTAAATGCAACCTTCTCCGCCTGTGCCTGGTTTAGGCTGCATCATAAATTTTCTACATCTCTCTCTGGGTAATGTTGTCATCTGGCTTTTTTACACAGTACCAATAAAGGGCAATAACGGTTATCCTCACCAGGAGATCTGGAAAGAAAAAATAAAAAAAAGAGGGGACTTTAAAAGTTCATTACATTAATTCTTGCGGTTTGCACAGTATCTTTGTGCACACTAAAGTGAAACAGCTGTCATTTTAAACCAAAAGCCATTAGTCTGAATTAAGTGCTTCATGCAAATAAAAAGTTCAGAGGAATAGTTAAAGCTGAAATGTCAAAGCTTTGCTCTGACACCAAGTCTCTTTGTTGCCTGTGGAATTATCTGATTCATTAGCGCAAAGCAGAATTTTTCTCGACTAAGCACAATTACTACCCAATTTGCACATTTTATGCACACTGTAAGTACATAATATTAACAATAATAATAATAAAGATGATAAAGCAGCAGACAGATTATGCTAAGACTTCAATTTTAGAACTGGAAGAAAGCAACTTATCTTCAGAGAAACAGCAGGAGATAGGCAGATATTAACATATAAACAGAGGTCAAATTCCGTATTAGCTATCAAGGGTAGCAGTATTCTCTGCTTTTACATCTATTCATGTCTGCTAAGTATTTGACCTTTTGTTCCTAATACTTTCATCATCCAATTCGAATAGGCTGGCAATGTTTGCCTAATAAACTCTTTTTCCACAGGAATTGATCTTTGTGGAGAAGGGGAGAGGTGTGATCATTTCTCCCCTGTCTTTTCAGGGAGAGAAGAGATGGTTCAGCTGCTGACGAAGAGCAGAAAAAAAGTGGGATGAGGCAAAGGGGAACAGTGACACTGTATAGGCAAAATGCTGACTGAAGTATTATATTATGCTAAGTTTTATTAAGATATTCACAAAGTCAAGCCCTAGGAAGTGGGGAAGTTCTTAAATTTTAAGTCTTTTTTTTTTTTTTTTCCAGAAATAGATTAGGGCTAGAGAAGCAAAGAAAAGCAAAGAAAGAAAGAAAAAAAAAGATTTAATTTCCCAACAACATACTGTTATTTTGTCATGTTAGTACCAATTCAGCAAGTTTAACTATGGAATATGTTATCTATCTGGTCAGGGCAGCGAATGAGGTTTGAAACAACATCAGGAGAGCATTTGAAAGAGCTTTTGCAGCTCATAGATAGAGAGAGAAGCGCACAGTTGTTTCNGAGCATTTGAAAGAGCTTTTGCAGCTCACAGAAAGATAGAGAGAGAAGCGCACACTTGTTTTGAAGCCCAGCAGTGGTGTTTCCAAGCACAACCTAACTCTACAGTCCTGACAAACAGGGACCCAGATGCCTCTGGAGCACTGGTGCCTGTGCCCATTACAGGCAAAGCACTCCAGCGTAATAGCCCCTGTAGCATTTCCTTCCCTTGTTGTCTAATGCAGCCCGCACACAGCTTGCTCTAAACATTGAGATCAGGATCAATCCCACTGCCTTCGACAACAAATGGAGGAATGGGAAGGGAAGGGGCTGGCGCAGGTCTCCAGAGTTCACTGCTGCCCCACCACGTGCTGCACCTGGGCATGCAGCTCTGCGCAAACCTACCACCAGCAGCTGCAAAATCCAGAGCTACCAAAGGGCAATGACCAAAATTGTACCATGCTTCCAGACTGAACATATTCCCCAGACAGTACCTTCATTTTCCCTCCCTGACTGAACACCATCAGTCTGTGAAGGACATCTATGGCAGGAGAGCGTGGGACAGCGCACTGCCCGGCCTGCACTCCCAGTTTCACAGCCCATTCCCTCCTCATTGCTCTGAGGAACGCTTGAGGCATCAACAGCATGAACACAGCACACATCCAGTCCCAAGCAATTTACTTTGGAGTCTGGGATTTCCACTTCCTTCAGCTTCTGGATCCTGCATATTGGTGGTAAGTAATATGCAATTAAATGTTTCATGTCACTAAAATACATCACAGCTACGGCAGAACATTCTGTATTTATTATGCTTCAAAAAAATGATACCTTCAATGCTTAGCTCTGCACAAATACGTTACTCTAGCTGCTACAGAAGCAGAAAACCCAAGGGATTCAATTCTGCTCCCTAATACAGATATTTCCATTGACTTTAAGGCATCTATGAAGTCCACACAAAGGCAGAATTAGGTCTGTTTCCATTAGACTCTAAAGCCAGTGTTTTAAAGAGAAGCTATGCATATGTACCAATGGAAGAATTATATCCCTTAAGAAGTGGGTTTTGCTGTAAAAATCTACACAATACATATGGAGCTTACACAATATATATGGAGCTTTTATTAATAGTCATTTTATTCTACCTGAATGTTTTTCTTAGTAACAGATTTATGCAAAGCTGATGATCTGAAGGAGGATTACAGTGGACATACTACTACATTGAGATTTGTCACCAAATGTTATTCCTGTTTCTTCCAGAACCCAGAGCAGGTTACAAACACATTTTGCTTCAGTTGTTATGTTGATAAACACATTTTCTGCTTAGGAGAAAGTGAACCATGATGCAGCTGCAACACACGCATCTTCTGTGATGAAATTGCTGAAATAGTTTGCTCTTGTTGGTAGACTCTACACAAATTGAAACAAGCACATTTTTTTTACAGAACAGATTTTGACAGTATCCCAATCAGCAGCCTAATCCTGTCTTGCTTACAATCCTGTCCCCTTGCTTACAAAACCTATNTCCAGAACCCAGAGCAGGTTACAAACACATTTTGCTTCAGTTGTTATGTTGATAAACACATTTTCTGCTTAGGAGAAAGTGAACCATGATGCAGCTGCAACACACGCATCTTCTGTGATGAAATTGCTGAAATAGTTTGCTCTTGTTGGTAGACTCTACACAAATTGAAACAAGCACATTTTTTTTACAGAACAGATTTTGACAGTATCCCAATCAGCAGCCTAATCCTGTCATCCCCTTGCTTACAAAAACCTATAGACCCAATAGCATCAAGCTCTTAGCTGCAATGAAAGAGAGAACAGGAGTGAAATGGAGATAAAAGAACTTGTGACGCCGTAATTTCCACTATGGAAACAGCAGACTCAACTCCATCTACTGCGGCAATCTTTTTATGTTATGAAAGACATGCAGAAAATGAAAAAATGAAATACAATGGCTGTATAGAAGCCTGCTGTTAGGAAAATGACTGACATTTACAGTGAAGATTACTGACATTTTCACCATGTCTATTTTGTCAATTTGAAAAGGCCTAGCATGTTTCAGGCATTTAATGAATCACGTAACACATCACCTTGTGAACTGACTGTAATCAAGATCAAGAAAACGGGGATGGAACTCAGCGAATGTGACATCAGGTAATACCTTACTTGATTAGGACAAGTGTAGGTTTGTGTCAGAGAGTATTTAAACAATCTAGCTAAAGGGCACTGGGCAAAGGCTGATGCAGGGAAAAAAATATGTGGGAGAAGTGAAAATCTTCTAAAATTTGAGTCGGACATTAAACATCTCTACAGAGAGTCAAAATTGTTACAATAGCTTCTCTCTAAGCAATGGCTGAATTGAGCTCTTCACTGCAAATTACAATTTCTGTATTTCATATTACGACCACTTCAAATCCCATCAGGTGAGATTCTCTCCTGTGCCATGGAAAACCTACCAAGTTTGTTGCAGAGATTTCTAATGGTTAGAGCTTGCAGTGCTCCTTGTTAGCTGCAAATTTTATCTTAAAACCTAGGCATTGCCTAATAAACCTAGAAAGTGTATTAGATAAGAAATAACTTAATTAGGAAAGCTGCTGGGATACTGATTGAATCAGGAGACTGGAGGCAAATCTAGAATGAAGGTTTCCATGAATTTAAGGAGTCTCAGTTGGCCTAATTTGTTCATTCTCTCAAAAGTAAAACTTCATTCGTTTCAATCTCTTAGACCACAACTTTTCTTATATATTTGTAACAAGCTTCCTTTTTAAATCTGTTGAAACATACATGTATACATAAGTATTTTTTTATTGTTCAGTGAAGGTTTTGGTCAAATCAGGTGTCATTTTTCTCAACACAAGGTTGGAATGATTTGGGTGACTTGAAAGAAAAACAAAGTAGTCAGGAAAGACAACGACGCCAACAGCAATGAAGAAGATTGCCAGTTCACTTCAAATAGCAGAGAATAAAGCAGAGATGCAGGATGTGGGACGACGCAAAGTCCTGCTCCTTCTTTCTGAGGTGGTTTGTACTCCTATCTGCTTCCCATCCTACCACTAAGTATGGTACTATCTCTCACTCTAACCACTTAGTTATCAGCCAATACAACATTGACTGCTTAGTCTCTCCAATTAGTGGTATTTTGTTTTTTACAAATAATTCCAATTCATTTGAGGGGAGACAGAATCCAAAGTCTCTTGACTCCCTAAAGGAGCATGCTAAGTTACAGAACTGATGCTATCATCTCCTTCAGGTTGATGGTCATTAGCTACGTCTACCAAGCTATCCAGGAAAAGAAACTTATCCTCATTTCTCCTGCTGCCACTGCTGTGGATCTAGTCCTGAAAAGCAATTTTTTTCCACTGGATTTTAGCACTGACACAGCAAGTATTTGCCTCCATCACTACCAAGCAGCAGCTGAGGCAACTCCGGTGGCCAAAAGCCTCTCAGCCATTTCAGGCAAGGTAAGAAGACATTCAAATGGCCCTTATGCTTTCATGGCCAGGATGACCTCACACAGGCCATGTTGCCTGCGGCAGTAGCAAACACTTCCATAATCCCCCTCTGGCAGCAGGATGGGGAGAAGAAGGAGACTGCTACAGGTGGAAGCAGCACTATTCTCAAATGGCATCCTAGAAAACAAAATTAGTATCTGTCCTGATAAATCATCTGTGCTGGCCTCCGGGTAATAATTTCTTGCTACCCTCAAAGAGAATTCAAATTGGTGTAATTTACACATTCAGGAAGAGGGAGGAAGAGGGTATAATTAGAGATTTAACTTAAAATCTCCTTTTCTGGGTTCACGGTTACTTTAAAGCTTAAGCACTAATCACTTTCTCTTCTTTTCTTCGGGTCTTCTGTTTGTAAAACTCATAAATACATATTCTCTTGGATTTGGTCAGGCTTACTGAATGAGCCTATAATACTTTATTTACACATGACACAAGTCTAAGTTATACTCTAACTCATGCATTTGACTTTAAGGTTAGATGGATGATTTTAGTATAGTGAACTGCTGAGTGCTCTGAAAAGGACAAAAGTTGAGTGCTCTGAGTAAGCCAAAAAAGTCACTCATATGGTGGTTGAAATATTATACCAGGATTGTAAGCACTTTTCAGAAAGATGAAAGGGTATTAATTCATTACAGTTCATAAAGACCTTATAGATCCTTTGATAGAAGGTGGTACAGAAATATAAAGAATTATTAACTACTGAGACACGAACTGTGAATTGAAGAATAATGAAGGCAGTAAAGGCAGAACAACCACACAGCTCCGTTTCCCTCATCACTGCCTCTTCAGGATTCACCCACACAGTCAGATCGGCAGACAGCAACTGCAGCTAATATCTTATGTAAAAGGAAGGAAGATTTAGTAATACGGCATTCCCTAAGCCTCTGTTTGGCAACTGATTCGAGCTCATTCTTGAGGCTAAGCGCTATCTCAGGAACGCTGCTGAATGAAGTTCTCAGCATCCCACTGTGCATAAGTCAGAAAAATTCAGACAGCAGCAGAGCCCAGAAATTATGGTGAGGGGGGCAATAAAAATGCTTAAAATAGCAACCCACAATTGCCTCATTTCTTGCCTCACTCAATACAGCACAAAGAGTTTAACACGTGAACAGCACATTGTAAAGAGTCCATTAAAAAATCTCTGTTTTCCAACATGAATATTGGTAATGAGTCTTTTGCATGCTGGAGAAAGCACTAAATTTGTATTTGTAGAATGTAGCAGGGTTTTCTCTATTTTCACTTGAGTATTCACTTCTACCACAGTATTTTTTTGGTATATGAACTATGCATCACCTTGACTCTTAAACTCTTACTATATGCCCGTGTTCTTTAGAGAGCAGGAATCATTAGGTGTCTTGCAAACAGTCAACTTGTCCAAAAAAAAAAAGTGGTAAAAAGAAAAGAGTTCAGAAACCAGATAGCAGAAACAACACACCTGGCAAATCCAATTCAAGCTCTAAAATGCAAAAGAACAAGACTGAAAATTACTACATGGCACTATCACAGTTTCTTGACATTTGGTGATGAGACATAACTATAAAGCTTATTTATGCCTGCACAGCCATAATGGTCTCTCTTTTTTTTTTCCTTCTACGTTTTATTAATCCCTTTCTAGTCTCATGATAACAGGCAGGACTCTTATCTCTATTTTATTTAAAATTGATTTAGGATATATGGCTTGCTGCAAACAGCTCAAATTTATGGGTATAACTTAGCAGTCATTACTTACACTAGCAGCTGCCAATGATAAAACAACTATTATACTCTTGTGACAGCGACTGACAGCATAATACAATTTTTAGGACTTCAATTTTGTTTTTTAGCTAGGATGTCTGCAATACTGGGGAAAAAATAACCAAGCAAGAGAAACAGTATTCTGGCAGTCTTTTTCAGGGCTTTTATCAAAATTGACTTGAATGTATATTGTCTGTGTGAATTTATACATTAATTTATATGGCTATCTACACAGATCATTATTTATCACCACGTCACAACTGCTAGAAGCCTCGTGTATTCCAAATCTAGGAAAATCCTGAATTGCTCCAGGTTCAGTTCTGAAGAGGTGGTAAATACTGGCCTTTTCATGGTGATCACTCTATATCCATCCAATCATGAAACCATCTTGAGGCATTTACAGAAATTAAAGGCAGGAATATTTTCCTGCCTCAAAACAGACCCTAGCTCTTAAAAGTACTAATGTAAAAATAGCACCATGCTACACAACAAATCTGCTTATTTATAGGCAACCTTAAGTGGTTAAACCAAACCTCAAGCTACCCTTCAGTCATCAATTTCTGCAGAATTTTACCACTTTTACTCCTTCAGGACGAGCCCTTATGAAAAAGCCCAGATTGCTGCTTCTTTTCCACCATTAAATGATCCTATTGAAAGTGTTTCAGATGATTACAGCTTCATCAAAGGCAAGGAGCTCAGCAAAGTTGTTGCCTTCGACCTCCAAGACCCTGGTAAAGGGGGAAGAAAGGAGGCCGCACTGGAAACTCTAGTGGCTGCGTCAGCCTCACCTGAGACGTTACTTGGCCTGCTGAATGTCGCTTCTGATTGCAGTGGACAAAAGGGAGGACAAGAGGCAGAGATAAAAATCTGTACAATTTTCAGAGCCCAAGCTGACCTTTAAAAAGAGGAGCCTTTCTCGTTGCCATCTGGGTGCTCATGACCTGAGGGGCACCACCAGTACGAATGCTTTTACAAAGCAATGACCTTATGCCAGAGTTATGACCTCACAGTCTGCACTGTGCGGCCCACCCACCCGCACCGGTTATAGCCGCTGTGAAAAACAATCCTCTGCTACTGCCCTGGGACCCCGGCTCTAGAAAATGAGCAAGGGAAGAGCAGATGCCCCTCGCCATCTCGACAGCACGACGCTGCACATACCGTCTCCTGCCGGAACACCGGTGACCTCGACAGCCTGCGTGCCTTTACCGAAGCCGAAAGCTGGTCGTGCAACGCTAGCGAACAGAGCAAGGAACATCACCGTGACTGTCAGGTGGGACTGAAGGAAGATAAATGCTGGAGTTCAAACTCGAGCTGTACTGATGCCTCTGCCTTTGAGGACAGGCAAGGAACCCTCCAATCCAAGCCTTAAGGTCAACCTCTAATCTCCAGCGTAAGCTGCTGCAGCTTGCTCACACTCACACTTTTTAAGACTGGTAGCAAGCACAGGTGATACACGGATGATATATGAACATACTACACAAGGGAGGTCGTTCCAGCAATACTCAGGTAAAACACCTGGTGCCAAACGGCTTTTGGGTGAGGGACAGGACCAGAAAGCAGCTCAGAACCTAGCTGGATGATTTAATGTAGCATGGGATCAATGAAGTCAGCAGTAAGAGATACACGTTAGCGCTTCTGCACCAAGTCTGAGCCTTCAAAAAGCTGCAGAGAGTGGGAAAATCGGTGCTCATGAAGAGCCATCACAGGGGGTGCCGGCAGCTTTTGCTGCCTCTCAAGAGCGCCTGCAGACACAATACGGGAAGTCACTGAGTTACAAAAGCAAAACTGGGAGACGTTGCTTCCTCAAATACCACTAGAAGAACTTGAACATTGTTCAGTGGAAAGATGCACTGTGTTGGAAAGCCTGCTTGGTAAGCTGTGGGCACTTCAGGCTCACACATCTAGCCTTGAATTCTCGCCAAACTGAGTTATTTGGTGAGGCAGAACTGAATCAGCGGTTCGCTTACTTACAAAAATTAAGCCCTAGAGAATGCGAAACAGTGAAATATATCTTCTCATTAAAGAAACTCTTAGGGCTAGATAATCAGCACACACACCACAAGGAAAGACACAGCAAGGAAAGGAATATTTACGTGCCTCAATCCCTTTTCCCAAGAGCAGTCTTCTATGCAAATTGTCACCAGTTTGATACAGCTCCTTAAATTTACCTCCTGCAGGGATTGACGCCCATGTCCCAGGCACCGTTCTGCACTGCAGGGCTCCTGTGCATTGCAAACACTCTCTCTGCAATGCGTGCAGAGTTAAAGTTGCTCCCAAATCCTTACTGTTCAGAACACAATAACTCAATAAAAAAGGAAGCTACAGCTGGCACCAGGATTACCTGGTAGACAGGGAGAGAGATTGTGTGTTTAAACACCTTATGTCCCATCTATATCTTTCCCAATTCAAAGTCACCTCCACTATCCCTTAAAACAGTGCTTTAGTTTTCTTGGAGCTGTCAGTACTTCTGATGTTGCTTTCACTGGTTAAGAGAAAGAAAAAGAAGTTTTGGAGTTCCTGACAGCAGGCTCTGGACGCCCAAATGCTCTCAAGATTAGTAATGGGATACACAGTGTCTCTCACCTCGAGGCCCTCATTGCAAGGCCAGGTCGTTATCATCAGTAAGCTATCAGTAAGAAGCAGTACACGGGCAAAAAATGTTGTAGTTGCATCCCACTCACCATGGACACATGCCCTGACCCTCAAGGCACAGCCTTATTTAGCAAGCACAGAAAATGTTGCAAGGAACTGATGGCTGAACACTGTTCTTTTTGCTCTGGTGACAACCTCCTGGAGAACAGAAGCAGAGACTGTAACATTATCTGATTTATAGTTAAATCCACATCTGTCAGTTCGGCGTCCCTCAGAAGATAAAAAATTAATGTCAACACATATGAACAAATTACTTTTTGAATATACATAATAACACAATTTGGGACATTTTACATAGAAAATTGTAGCAAGGGTAATTTGCTTCACAAATTAAAAAAGAAAAAAAAAAAGTATGTAATTCCTCCTACAGCATGAATACATTTCCTGGATGGATAGCATTAGGCTGAGATGGAATAGACTCAAATTTTCGTTCCAGAACAATTACATGTTTTGGAGCTGGTATCTCACAATGCATTCACAAAAACAAAATGGAGCTTTTGATGCTTTGAAAGCAAGGTCTCAATTTTCCAAAGTGAATCACATTCTCCTTTTCTAGTTTGCAGAGATACTACCAACTTTATTTTCAATTCTGTCAGAGTTGGAAAAACTGTTTAAAGGAATTTGTAAGAGTTTCAAAAATGTTGTTTTAATTTTTTCTCTCTCTCCTTGGATTCTCTGTGGCTAGAGGAAAGTAGCGTGTACAAGTGGAACGATATCGTTGCGCCAGTAAGTCAAGAGCAATGCAAAGTTGAGAGCAACCTTCAGTCCATGCTGACAGCTCCTTATAGCACATAAACAAACTGCCAACCCTTACTCTATTAGCGGTTCAGTATTATGGGAAGGATACTTCTCCACACGTACCCAACCATACCATTATTTTTGGATATACAATTGGCATCTGAGCATTTAGAACAGAAAGAGATGAAACCTACCATATTAAAATAAGAAACGTGAGTAGGCAGAGGTATGTTATCCTGAGAAAAAAATAACCAGCACAAGTAAGATCAAATGTAAGATCAAACTTTTGTAGCTCTTTCCTAAGGACAGACAGTCAAGAACCCCAAGCTTCATCCCTCTCACCCCTCCAGCAAGCTACATCTGACAACGGAGACCGAGTGGGACCTGCAGGACCACCGTGGTTTCCCTGGAGGTTTTCCACGTCTGTCCTGACTCATCCCGGTTTAGTTGTACAGGGGGAAGCTTTAAGGATGACCACAGCAGCAGACTCGGACACTTAAAGGGACGCACCAGATTTGTACAATGCACTCCATACTGTGGTGGGAATTCCTTTCTAAAAAAAGTTTTAATGCTAAGTATTAAACATGCCTTCAGATACTACATTTGCAGCACATTTATTTAATGATTCAGTTCCCATTAATGTAAAAGGTGGGCACCAGTTAATACCAAAGCCATGCGATGAAATTATTTCCTTTCGCATCTGCATTTCTATAGTCTTAAAAAAAGAAAAAAAGAGATACTGACGAAATCACAGCTGAATCATCCATCCTGATCTCTCCATACCACATATTTTGAAAGAAATGTTTTTTTCTGTAATACAAGCTTCATCATAGACACCATCCTTTCTATGCTATATAATACGTAGCGGATAATACTACATTCAAAAATATTAATGAAAAATGATTAATGATAACTAAGCGATTCACTCAGCTTAGCTCTCTCCGTAATGCGTTCTTCGTATGACAGGCATTTATTAGCTCTCACTGATGACTCCACAGGCGCCCTGCTATGCACAGAGTGCATGTCTACACATTAAAAGTTAATGCACAAAGCAAGAATTATTGATGTTAGCTCTGTTCTGAAAGGGCATATTAGCAGAACCTCTTTTTTTGGTTATGCCCTTATTTTCCTAACTACTAAATAATCACGTTTTTTTAATTTTATCAGTAGCTAGCAGCCCAAACACCTGTTAATTTCCCCATAATATTACTTTCCCCAATACTGTTGCCTTTTTGTGCAATTTTTTTCACACATTTTTAAGAACACATTAAAACTAAGTACGTGTGTGGTATTTCAAGACTGAAAAAACAGCTTGGAAATCTCAGTGATTACACATTGTGTGCTATCTGTATGCATGGGGAGCAGCACGTCTTAACAGATCTTGTGAGTTTTTTTCAGAATTTTAGCACTTGTAAGAACAGCCAAATGCTGATAATTGCTAGAGCCAAATATGGCGTGAAGATGAGCACTGCCTTGAATGCACGCATGCGATTCTCCACTTTAATGACAGTATATATGCGATATATGAGCAGGAGCCAAGTGCCTGCTTTCTGCACAGACCTGATGGTATTACTTCAAATGCTACAGTGCAGCAGCTCTGCTACCTGCGGGCCTCTTCTCTTCAGAGCACTGATGGCTGCACTCTCTACAGGACTACATTTTGACATTGCTGGGTGCCCGAGACAAAAGCAATGTTGGTGCCTCATTGAACCATCTCTTCTGAATTCACTGCACAAGTTTTTTCAAAGCATTTATACCCTTGGCACATGGGAATCTCTGGATATCAACAGCAATCGAGTGCTTTTGGGAAAAGCACAACCACCACCACTAAGCTACTATCCCTAATTATTCTTGGAACCAGTGACTCAGGATGAAAGGAAAAAGTGGATACAAACAGGCCCCTGATATACACAGCTTTCTGATGGGCTTCGTTACCATTAGTGGGGACTGTCTAGGCCGTGTGGTCTGCTCGGTTCCCTTTGACGTGCACCCAGGTGGTTCCAGCAGCAGGCTGCACGGTGGGCTGGGGCACTGCGGCGCCTGCTTCACTGCAGGCAAAGCTGGATGGGTCAGGATTTGTCCTGACACTTTAGGCAGCAGGACCGTGGAGTCCCCTTTCCTGGAGCTGGATACATCTTGCCTGGAAAGCCTGCCAGACCTTGTAGTTGGCATCTTCCCAAAGCAAACTTCTGACACATGTCTGGATATTGCTGCTTTGTGAGGACCTGCAAGAAAGGACTCAGCCATCGCTGCGCTGGGCCAACTCTCCATTGCTCTGTGCCTGGTGTAACATTTATAATGCGAATGCAGAATGCAATTGCTCGGATTTACTGGAATAAGACACCTGCATTGCATTCCTTCCCAGATTCAAAGAGCCTCATAAAGTCAAACTTCATAAAGGTGGCTTCATAAAGCCAGTTGTACAAAAAGCAGAAAAAGTTAGTCTCAAAGCCAAGCACCTAAGGTGGTCCCTAGAAATCTTTTGTCCTGAAACCAACAGAAAGGGAAGCACTTTCAAAAGTGCGAGTGCTTACCTCTGTCATCTAACAACCAGAAATGAGAATTAATCACTCTTTTCTACTGTTGAACCCAGACTAGAAACAAAAACCAAAACACACAAGCATGTTTGAACCTTTTACCCTAAGCCTAAATATAAATTTTCACTAACAGACAGTGCTACATCACTTTAACATAAATGACAAGTTAGACCAGATACAGTAAAAGTCTATAATCTTGGTAGCTATATTTAAAGAGAGGTCAAACAACTAATTACCACAATCTATACTTAGATTTTATGAAATTATAGCATAAAAAAACAGCCAATATGGCCTTCACAACTGGAAAAGAAGGGCTGTGCCTAGGTATCCCTCCCTTAAAAAATAAAAATAAAAAAGAAAGAAAGAAATTGAATGATTTCTTTTATGGATATATTTGATAAGGGCACATTAATGCATTTTTCAATAATAAAAGAGAAAAATGATGTTCCAGCTAGACATTTCATTTTTATTACATTGACAGTGTCTGATTACAGTTTAGGGAAATGAACTGAAAGAACAGATGCACTATTCTGTGATAGGTAGTCAGAAGGGTATTTTACAGAGTCTGGGAAGAGCTGGAAGGCAGGATAATTGAAGAATGATATTTCAACAGGTTACCTTTGTGCCCACAGGCACTGAACACAGGAGGCTGTTTTTTAATTCTCAGCATAGGAGCATGCATTGCTCCAAAGCAAATGAATACAGTGAGAATTTTGTTTGAGACATGCAGTGACCATGCATTAGCAACAGCGACATTTTCTGTACAAAAAAAAAAAAAAAGAAAAAAAAAGGGAAGGAAAGGAAAAAAGAAGTGCAGAGAAATGGTAACATTTTATTAGAAGTTATTTATTATAAGGCAGATGCTATTCAAGTGTAATATTTGTCACCACCCATTATGACCCATTATCATATTTACAGTAATTTTCAAACAGAGTACAAAAATATCTCAGAGAAACATGTTGCTGCTGCAAGCACAGGAATCTCTAGGTCTCTCTGGTGTATGGATTATCATGCACACAACATAGCCTGGAGCAACACTGACCACAGATGGGCCAGACTGTGGGCATGAGGATATTGGTGTATACTGCCAGGAAGGTGCCTCCTCCATCCCAGGCCAGGTTTATCCAGCGCATCGAAGCAGCACGGGCACCTCCATCGCCCTCCAAGGGGTCCAGGGTACATGTGACTCACCCATACACTTGGCACAAGTCAGAACATCCTTGGAGTAAGCGACATTTAGGGCATGTTGGATTTCAGTATTTACCATTGTCTACAACTCCGTTCAAGCTACATATTTAGTCCCAGCCTGGCACCAAACCTTTCTAAACAGTAATCTGTGCTCTGTGTTATATGAGAGCAGTGTAGTATCTGTAAACCCTCATGGATCACAAGATCTGGCACCTTCAGATCCTGTTTAACAGCAGAACTCGCCAACTCCTTCATATAAAAATCACATACATTAATTAGCAGAATTACATGGAGTAGACGTTACATCCACATTAATGACACATTAGTGTATTAATGCAATGAACGTCATGGCAATGGAATTAGTAATGATTAGCTACCTAATTCTGAACTGAAGCAATTAATTTATCCATTGAGAATTGCTTTTTCTTTTTTTTTTTTTAAACTCAAAGCCAAGCAGTAAAGATACAGAAAGCCACAGAAAGTTACCCATATCAGACACACAAGGGTGTCCATCAAATCAGAATTCAGGCTTTACTAACATATATTTTGGATGCATAATAAAGCACTGAGCAAGCCCACTGAGTATGACATCACTTGTCATTTCAGAAATGGTGCAAAGTCTCTTGACAGGAATGAGCATGTTCCAAACTCATAGATTTGGATAACTGCAGACTAGACAGCTGGGCGGTGAGAAACCTCATGAAGGAAGTTCAACAAGGCCAAGTGCACAGTCCTGCACCTGGGGAGAAGTAACCCCAGACACTAGTGCAGGCTGAGGACCGACCTGCTGGAGAGCAGCTCTGCAAAGGACCTGGGCGTCATGGTGGACGACAGGTTGACCATGAGGCAGCAGTGTGTCCTCGTGGCCAAGAAGGCCAATGGCATCCTGGGGTGCATTAAGAGGAACGTCTCCAGCAGGTCGAGGGAGGTGATCTTACCCCTCTACTCAGCCCTGGTGAGGCCACATCTGGAGCACTGTGTCCAGTTCTGGGCCCCCCAGTACAAGAGGGATGTGGAGCTGCTGGAGAGAGTCCAGCGCAGGGCCACGAGGATGATCAGGGGCCTGGAACATCTGCCCTATGAGGAGAGGTTGAGGGAGCTGGGCCTGTTCAGCCTGGAGAAGAGAAGGCTGAGAGGGGATCTGATCAGTGTCTATAAGTGCCTCAAGGGAGGCAGTGAGGAGGATGGGGCTGGCCTCTTTTCACTGGTGGCCCCCGACAGGACTAGAGGAAATGGCCAGAAAGACCAGCACCAAAAGTTCCCCAGGAACTTAAGGAAAATTTCCCTGTCGGTGATGGTGACAGAGCCCAGGCACAGGCTGCCCAGAGAGGTCGTGGAGTCTCCTCTGGAGATCTTCAAAACCTGCTTGGGCACAATCCTGTGTAACATGCTCTAGGTGACCCTGCGTGTGCAGGGGAGTTGGACTAGATGATCTCTAAAAGTCTCTTCCAACTTCAATGATTTTGTGATTCTATGATGTCCATGGCAGCTGGTGTATACCATGTATACCTGCATGCATGTGCACAAAAAGGGAGTTTGCCCTAGACCTATAAAGGCCCCAGAACAACCATCTTGCCTCTCCTTGATGTGATTTAGGTTAATATTTCAGACTCAGGACATATTGGTGGCTGGTGTGATGACAGTGTTATATGGCAGAAAATTAAAAGGACATGTCTTGATTTAGTTTCATTATAGCAAGGACCAAATACTTGGCTTTCTTTCAGATAAGCAAGGAGATGTATCTAAAAACAGCCATGTAGTTTCGGTAGATGGGCAGTTGAACTTGAAACCAGTATTTATAGATGGCATTTTCTATGCATGGCATTTCTATAGTGTTTTTGACTATAAAGACACTGTAAAGACAATAATTATGCCACCAGTATATCCCTGAGAAATAGGTAAAGAGGTATCACTTATTTTAGAAATATGAAATCAGAGACATAAATGGGAAATGATCTGAAGGCAAAAATATCAATGGGAAAAAAAAAACAGTATTAACTCTTAAGATCTCCTCCTGTGTTCATTGTCCAAAAGAGCTCTGAAATAACAAGCTCTGAAATTAGCTGCAGCGCAGAAAGTTGCAAGAATTGTACCCTCCTAAGCTACTACTGCTTCTGCTCTCACATTATGATGATTATTGCGTTGCAGCAGCAGGGTGATTTAGCAAAACCATTAATGTTTCCACGCTTACAGACAGAGTGGATTGAATATGGCTGAACGGGCACTGTTTCTTCAGGAGCACTTGCCCACCGTGGTATTTGTAACAAGTAAGAGCTGCTAAGAGTGTGACTGGAGTATTTCCTTACATCTTTTCAACCAAGGGACTGACCCAAAGTCATAGGAAGCAATGGGAGTCTTTCTCTTGACTTCAGTAGCCTTTGGGCCAGACTTTTCTTATGCCTGATAAAAGGGGCTGCTCCAAAATCTGATGGAGCTGACAAAAAGATCACCACTAACTTTGAAAAGACACTGGGCCACTTAATCACTTACTCCTTGCTCCATCAAGCAGGACATTATCTAGACTTTGTATCCATGCAGACTTTCAGCTTTGCCATGCAATGCACTCTCACACTTTCACGTCTGAGGCATCTGGTGCTTCCATGTGTGACAGCAAGGACACCCAAGGGAGCACCTTGTTCCAAGGCACTGTTGTGTGTCCACAAGCAGCTACTTGGGAGAAAAGTTGAAAGCTGTTTCTCAGGGTTTCTTTTACAGGATAATCTAACAGTAGCTGTAACTGTAATAAATTTGTAAGTTTAATTTCTACATGAGTAGTTTACTTACCGTGCCTACAGCTGCAGACTGAGGTCTTTCTTTGGCTCTCTTTTTCTGTGGCCTCTGCAATTAGCTTCCATTCCTGTGTTACCCCAATGCAAAAGCCATGGAAAAAACATTGGGAATGGGAACACTGCAACACATCAGGCTTTTCTAGAGATATGCAAGTTGGCTAAGCCTGGTTACAACAAGACTACCCCTTTCAAATCCTCCTCCTCCTTCCATCAGGCCTCAGTTTTTCAGCTAGCTTTTTAACGCAGCAAAATGATTCACAACAGCAAGCATTTCTGGGGAAAAGCAAGTGACCCAAGTTAGGCGTCCTTCCATAATTCTGTGCCAAATCCACTGAAAATATTTTACACAGTTTGGCTGTGCTTATTCTCCATATGCAGGGAGCTGTACAAAGCCCATCTGTACAAATCAAGAATCTAGAGCTAACGTTTAATGCACTTCTAACCTACAGCTCCCCAAATTGCTGCATACACAACACAGTAACAAGTTTGAGGAAGTTTCTTGGAGTTATCTTCCAGTGCAACTAACTGATGGAATACATGGATTTTTTTTCATGCTGGGACTTGCAGAGCACTGACTTCTTAGTGAGGGACAGATCGGGAACCTTCATGATGGTCTTTAAAAAGAGATGGCAGCACCCTGCCAATATCTGGGTAGAGAGATTCAGTGTCTTCATAGAGGATACTTTCTTTCTTACTTCTCCAGCCACCGATTTAATTACACTGATAATGCGACTGAGATGCAGAAATCAATTATTCATTGAACCTGCCCAAGAAGTCATTCTTTTATCTCATGTATTTTGTTTCAAGATCATTTACACTTGGGTAAAAAAGGCAGTTTTCTTCCTTTAGCATCAATATTTTATATGCTAACTCATTTAACAGCCCAAGTGAAAACTTAAGTGGGTCTGTCAAAGAAGACCCGGACAAGACGATCCTCTGAGCAAGGCATGAAGGTGATGCTTATAAAACCCCAGCAATCCACCTGCTGCGTATCAGCAGCTGTGCAATTCTGCATTGTAAGAAGGATGCAGGGGGATCTGTTACAGTCCTTTGGAAAACAAAGACCTTTCTTACGTTTACATCTCAGCCTCCCATGACTCTTTTGGAGGTTGTTGGAGGTGAGGCCTTGCATTGCTCACATTGCTTTCCGCCTGCTGGCCCCAATTTGTACACAAACACATGGCCTGACTGGATTTTGCTTTCTTAACACAGAACATTTTTCCTATGTTCCCAGTAAAGCTATATTGCTTTTTATAAATACGAAAGAAGACACGAAGCTCTTTTTAGCAGCATACACAGACGACAACCTTCTATCTTGCCTGGCTTGTTTCTGCACAAGTTGACTAAAAATAACCAAAGAAATAAGAACATACTTTCCAGAGGGACAAGTCTCTCCTCCCTGCCTGCACTGCCAGTGCCTGCCCATCCTCCTTCTCCCTGGCTGGCTGCCCTTATCGACAAAGCCATGTCCATAAAGCAAAGCGGTACCTCTTGTAAATACAATCAGTAAAAAGCGGGCACGGGAGAAGGAGTAGAGCTAGAGATCAGAAGGAGGAGGAAAGACAGGATGAAGAAGAGAGAAAAGAAGGCTTTGGCAAGGAGGCAACCCAGCTGCAAACTCAGCAACAGGTTATTAGCTGGAGCAGATATAAACAGCTGCATGGAGAGGCAGAACCACCGCCATCCCTCGTGTCCCCACACTCAGGCGCTTGGCTCATTTCTGGTGAGCGTCCGAGCACTCAGCGTGTAGCGTAACTGAGCGCTGCAAGGATCTTTGGGTGCTGCAGGTGACCGCACTCTGTGCCGCGTAATACACCAATATACAGTTAATGCAAAGCCTTCCACAGTTTGCAATTTACCTGCGAACATCCACAACCAGGTATTTATGAGCACACACTACATGAGCTTCAGCACTACTCCAAAGCCCCTGAGGGCTCAGCCTAGGCTAGAAATGGTGCAGAAACAGGCAAAAGTCTTCAGATACTGTTTTTTTTTTCAGGGAGAAAATATGGCAGATTCTTCAGATGGACACTGAGATCAGCATCCAGCCCAGCACAAACAGGAGTTTACACATTAAAGAGAGAGAAGCCTGAGGGTTTATTCACTTAAGGACAGCCTGCCCTTGCCTGAGGTAGGCTTTTGTTTCTAGGTTGTAAATAGGTGGCATTTAAATGTAAGAAGGTCCAGACAAGGACTTTTGTTGTTCCAGAGCTACGGGAGAAGGAAGGGGGGGGGGAGGGGGAGAAGAAAAAAAAAAAGCTTGTACTGTGTATATATAAACTGTTCAAAAGAGTAAATTCTTGGCTATTATTTTATAGAATGATGTCACTGGCACAACAATCTCCTAAAGTAAGAAAGCAGCAATTGTGGAAATACCTAATACTGCATCTCACCTTCACCACAGGGACATTCATTCAATTTACATTAAGTAAGACGTTCCGCTTTGGAGAAGTTCCAAAGATTTTAGCTTCTCTTTACCAGTTCACTGAAACATTTCTTTTTCTCCTTCAGCTGAGCTTATTATGAATATTTAATGTATCAAAATGAACTGAAAGCTACCACTGTGCATCCGCTCCCCAGCTTTCCATCCATCTATTGACATCAAGGCTTAGTTCCCAAAATACGACATTAACTGTACTGCTATGTAAATACAACTTCGTCAATTAATGTTTCATAAGCAAAATGTATGCATGGCAAAAGCCAAGCATGACTTGAATGGGTGAAACTGTCTGCTCCCAGTTAAGAGATGTCTTTGTTACTTCTTGATGTCAATTCCCCATGCCGGCTTGTACGTTCGTCTTCTGTCCCCTAATTGAATTAATATCTACTTCCTCTCACGAATCCCCAGATGCTGGTCCGAAATGAGCTAAAAGACACAGCCTACATTTACAGGGAGGAGGGAAAAGATCTATGTTAGGGCATCAGTTTGATCGCTACAGAGGCTTGCTAATTTGCTGCCTGGCCAGGCAATCTCAGGGCAATTATAACTGCAAAAATAGTTCAATCTTTTTAAACGCATCTCAGAAGCTTGGATGTGACACTTTGCTTTGAGTTCTGTGCTGGAACCACACTTGGACTACTGTTCAGATATGATTTAGGATTGAAAAGAAAGGAACACCCCTTCCTGGATTTTCCAGGCACCAGAAATATACATAAATTTCCGTGCACTGTAGGTTTGCCAACTCTCTTCGGTTTGGCTGGGTACAGCTCACTATTAGGAGAAAAAAGAAAAAAAAAAAAGAAAGCTGGGCATCCTTTCAGTCTTTCAGCATTAGCTTTATACTCTTCAACATTTTCTAGTGCAACAGAATGTGCGGAATAGTGAAAAGGAGGAAAAATAATTGCTGTGATTAGGGCTCCCTTCTGTTCCCTGGCATCAGATGTTAAACCCAGATCAGATCTTTTAGTTGAAAGTTTTGCTGCGTTAGAGCCTATGAGTTTTGCTCTATACTCCTTCTATGCAATCAGGATATTCTTGGCATGAAAACAGTTTTGTTTTAATTCTGCTCTCCTCATTTTTCTGCAGAGTTCAATTATGGTAAGATCCTATCGACAGTAGGATATAAAATTATGTTAGAAGTACACTGACCTTCAAAGATCTACTGGAGCGGCCCCACGATGAATGTTACTGTATTATTTTTATAGATAAAAAAGGGAGCTATATGCAACATGAACACTTCCTTGGCTCTGTTCAAATGCCATATAGTTGCTACCTTGTAAAAATCTATTTTTCTTTTCTTTCTAAATCTCTTCTATATCAGTAAAAAGTAAAATTTGAGAACTGGCGAATAAAAGCAGTTTAAGTGTGGCAGGCCCAGGTAACAACTACCTAAATAACTGATTTTTAAGTGGGATGATTAAATAGGCAAGCAGAGAATTAAGTCCAGCAAGTGGCAGGTAGATGTTGTCGAGTACCTGGGCATGTGTTCTCCTCTGCTCACAGGGGTCTGGCTCCCCAACTCTCCTCTTTAGGAGCAAGCCCTGGCCACCAGCAGTGAGAGCCTAGGTCACTCAGGCCTCTCCTTCAATGAACTGCTAATTACTGTTGTCATGAGGGTCTGAGAGTATCAGACAAACAAGATTTATAGGGCAAGGTACTAATTTTCATTTTTTTACTTTATTAGACCAACAGACAAGCACACGAGCTCTGCATATCACCACAGCTCTTACTCTATTATAGCATCAAAGCATCATGACAGGAGACCTAGTAAAGGGCCTGTTAGCCTGAAAGGGGTTGCTTATTTCTTTTTCCGTTTAGCCTACAAAAAGGTGAGACAGCAGCAAGAGGAATAAGCGAGAGCACTCACAGCCCTAGGTCTCTTGCATACTTGTTTTGAGCATCCCACTAAGAGGTGCCAGATGCAAAGTCAGAACCTCTCAAGTCCTCCCTTACCTCTTCCAGCAGCTCGAAAACTAACCCCAGGTTAGCCATGTGTTTCCCAAGTAATACTGCTGGAAGAATTCAGCCAAAATTCATAGCTAGTTTCACTCATCACCATACTGTCTAAATTACCTTAAATTACCTTTTCCACCCCCCGCCCTCAGTTTTACGTGTAACCCTACGCTGTAGACCGTCTGAGGAGGAAGCATCCTTAATGGCAGCACTAAGGCATGCACTACAGATTAGACTGTAGCACCCACCTTTGCCCATGGCACAGTTCTCCACTGGCACAAACTTCAGGAAAAAGAAGATTTATGTGGAAAGTACCATTCAATAATCTTTGCTTGGCTTACCTCTTTGCACATTTGAGCAGAAATTCCAGCATGTCTCACAGCAGTACCATGAATTTCCTTAGCACACTACTGTCAAAATGCAAAGTGCCTTCTGTAGCCACATTTTTCAAAGGGTAATACTTCAGTTTGGTTTTGTCTACAATATTTATAGAGCAGCAGTTCTGAATCTGTGTGCGCATAAATGGACAAATAGATTATTGCACTTCTACTAGAGAAAGCCTAGATCATGTGCAGCTGGTTACATTACTGAGATAATTTATATTGCACAGAGCTAAAGAGTGCATCAATAAATATTAAAGGTCAGTTCACAGGATATAAGGTGCTGCATCAGATAATGTAAGACAGTAAAAATTTGACTTGGGCAATCTAATGTCTTGAAAATCATTGCAAATTCTACCACTCTTCCTGTACGTCTATAATACCGAAGTTAGTAAATGGGAATTACAAGTAATAACAGTACTCAGTTTTTACATGTCTGTCTCCTCTCATTTTCGTAATTGTGTCTATTAGGATACATTACAGCTCATTAGGGAGAGAGAGTCTGTAGCTAAGCTTTCTGGATTTAGAGAAACTGTCTTTCCCTGTTGCAAGTGGCCTGTGATTCTGCCGCATAGACTTTAATAACAAAAACTGCAGCAAAAATAATGGCAGATGTTTAAACAAAAACAGTTGTGACCCTTCACACAATGGAGAAAGCTGCCAAAAAAAATACTAACACCAGAAATAACTCAGAGGGCACAGTGTGAATAACTGCAAGGACCAGGATAAGAACCCTGGGATGCAGCAGGGCTGGTGAGGGTGCAGAGCCTGTGGAAGCGCAGGCAGAAAAGGATGCCCTCGACCTCTGCACAAGCGAGTGCTAAAAACCAGTGTGCAAACACAGATAACGTCCTTTTGTCTCCTTATCTTACAAAATGCCCTGGCCCTCTGCATTTTGAGGTATGATTATCCAAGGCTTCTGCACCACTGGTCAAGTTAGTATGTAACTTACAAGTAGAGGAAAGAAAAGGAAACAAACTCAGAAAATTAGTTGGTTTCCCTGTTCAAACATTATTCAGTTCAAGCAACTGTGTTAGTTCAGCCCCTGGAAGCCTGAATCTGCTTGTTTTAATCATCTTTGCAAAAGCTCTGCTGAGGCTCACTGGGCTCTGGGTCAGAGTGCTGGAGCCCAGAGCTCTTTTCTCCATCCAGAAGCCCAAGTGTCTGTTTCACAGGGAATCTAACATCACATACAGTATCCAGTTTCTTTAATTGCCTCATCCTGTCTCCCCTCCAACAACCCTTTTGGTTTTGGCCATGTCTCTTGTCTTGTTAAGTCTTTCTTCTCATACCTTTATGCCTTTGGAAAGCCTTTATGTTTAAACTTGTACACTCTCAAAACAATAAAATATGACTCAAGGACTAGGAGAAATTAAAAACAAATATTTCTCACTTCTTTGTTTCTATCGGGGAGATCAGAGCTATTTTGACAGATGATTGTATTTTTTTTGGTTCATACAGATGAGTTTTATTAAACACAGGTGCCTAAAAATTCATCCCAATGCACTGTGGTAACTTGAATGAGCTTGTCCTGGGAATAATTGTAGCCTTAAGAGCTGGTAGCTACTGTACATACCTGTTTGATTAATTCCTCTTGACTTACAAAGGCATCCATCATGTCAAAACAAATGATCTATGAAGCTCACTGTACCTGAAAACCTCTCCTCCCCAAGTCACCTCCTTAGCATCTAAAATGAGCTCTTATCATTGGTAATCAGTAATTAATAATAAAGCATTCTCACTAGTGTATTTCCTTGCTAAGGTTAATGCAATATTTCATCCTGGGCCAGCTGTTGTTTTACTACCGGCAAGCACGACGCTAAGTAATGTCTTTGCGTAAGAAGTCATCCACGGAGTAAATCAATTACCTCCTCTTTCATCAGCAGGCATTTTCTGCTGCAAGAGGGAATAATTAGATATAATGCTACTGTTTACCAACAGGATTTTGAACCCAAAGTCTGGCACTGTATGTTGACTCTTTTTTTCTTGTATCTTCACTCTGTATCTTTTCCATCGACGAGTTTTTAATTTATGATCAATCAAATACTGTGGTTATGAGCTGCACTTACAAGGCACTTGTTATATTTGTAAGTCTCCCAATAAAGATGAGCAACAACCACAGAATGTACATCTTCAGTACTGGTAAAACTTTGGGGCCATTTCTTATGCTCAGGAAGATGCCTGCACATTTATGACTATTTGTCTCAAGTGAAAAGCACCAATAAATTCTAACATAGTGTTCTTCAGATGAACTGCACTATTTTCTGAACTTCAAAGTACACAACAGGATATCTACAGAGCTGTGCTGGAGAGAAAATAAGGCAACCAGAATGTATGCATGTGAAAAGAGGAGACGTGTTGGCATACTGCACTGACAGGCTACCCTCTTGTCCTACAGACATCAGTAGGTATCGAGGGAGAACTCGGCATTTGTTCTTTCTGAAAGATCTCTGCAGTAACTGCGTGGCCTCTCAGGCCTTTCCTGCGGGAGGGAGGTGGCTGGTGAAGACACGGCCCCGGCTCGGGAAGGCCGCGAGCCAAACGCTGCTGGGTGCTGGCAGGGTGACACGGACGCTGGTCCTTCTGGTGGTCGGTCCCAGCCATCTGCTGCCGGGGACCACGCACCAGGCGCACCAGACCTTTCATCTCACTCAACACACTGCTTGTTGCTTCTTATATTTCTAAAAATGAGACGCTTTGCACACAGAAGGGAACTACAAGGTACTAGCACCTCCGGCTCACGAAAGGCAGAAATACAAGTTTCCAGTGTTTCAGCCTTTGATTCGATGTGCCTCGGACAACGCATATGCAGCGCTCAAGCCTCAGAGCTCGCTGTGAAGCTCCATCCAGGAACGGGCCCGGTTGCCCACTGAGTCATCCCAGCGAGTGCAAATCAACTGCAGAGAGAAAACGAGCAGCGCAGATGGAAGTTAAGTGATGTGGCCCGAGCGAGGCTGATACTTGCTGATCCTATCCAGGCAGCCCGAGCCACAGTTAATCACGCGGCACCTCCACACAAGGAGCACTTGTGGCCTGAGGTGCGCAGCTTGGCCTCAGCAGCGCCTGCAAGGCAGCGCTTTCCGCTGCCCGCTTGGCAGAACGGGGGCAGCGGGGAAGGGGAAGCAATAAAAGAAATGGCTAATTTTAGAACGACTGCTCTAAAACAGTCCGGTACAATTTCCTAATGCCAAGGCAATGCTAGGCCCGCAGCACTGACTCACCAGGGTGAGGAAATCACCGGGCAGCCTGACTCCAGCTACATCAAAAAGCAACTTCCTAGAAAGGCAGCAACTCGGCACAAAAAAAAAAAAAAACAGGTTTGAAAAGGAAAGCAGCGAGTGAGAGAGAGTTTGACCTCTAGCGAAACAGTCGTGTTTGTTAATTCACAAATTCAAATTAAGCAACGTCAAACTAGAAGCTGAAACAAACTCATCCCCGGAACATGAGTCCCAGGGAATACATGCCGGTCGTCCCTGTTGTTTCCCTCAGTACTCTAGCTATACCTACACGTACACAGCAATATTAGACAATGATACAGCCTATATTCTCCATAATTAAATGTACATTTTGACAACTGGATGATAAATTCTGACTTGAAAAATGAAATTGTTTTCCATTCATTTTACACTCGGTCTATTTTGGCTTGCAATTCCTTGTAATTTGGTAGTGCTTTCACCACACTCAACAGATGAATGCTAACCACTAATGTGTACCAGCCTCAGATATGATGTTGGCCATTTTTGAACTCTTGGCAACTTTAAGCTCAGTGGGCTGATCCACAATTATCTGTTATTTTTGGAGCAGCAGAGCTGTACCCAGTCGTGCAAATTACAAGACAGTTACATGTGCATCTTCTAAGAATATGTTTTGCGAGGATTTGTTCACCCATGTTACCCAACTTGTTTAAATTCCTGAGGTATGGAATGCAAAAAACAAAAAACCAAACCAAGATGCACTGCAAATGTATGTCACAGTCTTACAAGGCTCTTAGTTTTCAGAGTCTCCCTTTTGCTACTTGCTGCGTATTGAATCTTCTCTGTCTTCCCGTTACAACTAAGGGGCAGGAGGGACATACTTCTGCTTAATGAAGATACAAATTGGCTTTCAAACAAATCCATTAAGGAAACGGACCTATTCAGCCCTCAAAATTTGCCACAGATACCTCTGTACCCTTTTAGTGCAATAAGAGTGAAAACATGAAAATATATATAAGTGAAAATGAAAAGAAAGGAAGAAGGTAATAGGGTCTCAGAGACCTGCTGCACAGTCGGTCAGGTACTCAGGGATCACAGCTTAGAAATTCACTTACTCAGTGTAAATTCAGTTCAGTTATATTGACTTTTCTTTCCCTTATGGTATATTAGTGTTCATGAAAAATCTTGCAGTGAAAGCCCTAGGGGAGAAATCCTTTGTCCACGCACAAATGCACTTCCCACAGCCTGCTCTTTTATAACAAGCATAAGAGTTGTTCCTATTTCTACAGTAATCACAAGGCCAGGCACTCAACTAAGACATAAATAACAAGGGCTTTGTCACAGACACTCCTCTGGCTCTAATTCAGTGCTATCTACACCCATTTATCTTCTCCTTCTCCATCAAACATATGAACAATTATGGTCAGTCTGCAGCAAATGCAATGCTGCAATTGAGCTCAGACCACCCTTTTAGCCACCTCCACATCATTGCTAGATTTGAATTCACTCAAGCCAAACTTCTTCTCTTATAACAATCGTTTACCAAGCCAAAAAGATGGCATTTACAAACAATTCAAACAACTCCATAGAAGGAAGCAAAACAGGGCAGGATCCGAGAGGCTGTTATATGTCAACACAATAAATACACTTAACCAAATTCTCAGCTGGAGTAAATCAGCCTTCCTCCCTCTGGTTTTACAAGGACAGCGCAACATCATGCTCAAAATATAATACAAAAACTCCATTCAGATTAAACTACAGCATTTTAAATCTTAGAGATTATTGACCCTGTACCTAGCACCTATTTCAACTGATCAACAGATTCTCAAGACCTGGGAACAGAAAACATTTCTACAGACACTGCATGCTAGGATATAAAGTCCCTTATTAATATTTCAAAACAAGGAGCCACATGAAGCCCTCTCCCCTGCCCATCTCTCTGGGGGTCCTGGGGACCATTCCAAGAAGAGGAATAGCAGGAGCTGTAGTAGCTCATTGCTGCCTACACAGGGAAACCTGTGGAGCACAGGACATACAGCATGTTCTGCCCTCTACAGCAGAAGGTGCTGAGCCAAATTTGGGGTCTCCTGTTAACAGATCATGTAAAAAACATGCACACTGACACATTAACTATTTAGTTTCCTACCCTTAAGGAATTACAACTGTACCTAGCCTGTAGTAATCCAAAACCATAGCTTCAGGGCATCTAAGTCGGGTGTTTGAATTATACAGATTCCCTTGAACTAAAAGGAGAAGTGCAAATGCCTGCCCAACCAGCTGAACCATTCCTCTGAAGCAGCAGAACTGAGAACCAAACTCTTCCCGCGCCTGGGCAAACATCCATGGGGGCTACGAGAAAAAGGAGGAGTTGACAGCACTAGGACTCTTACAGGTGCCAGTGCCCAAGTGTTGAAGATGCAGTTCGTATTTTTATTACTTATATTAGTGAGAGCTAGACTTCTTTCACACCTTAAAAAAGGTGAAAGAACATTTCTGAAGGCAAAGCATAATAAGAAGAAAAGACCCATACACTTGAAGACTGTTGAAAAAACTTTCTAGGGGTGATCTCCAGTTTGCTGCCTTACCTCTCGGCCTTTACCCACTGCCTTTTCTTGTCACTTCTTTCCAAAAAAATACATGTGCTTGCCTGCTTCAGGTACCAGCAGTTCAGAGTCTGCCAATCCCTACTGTATGCTGAGGCACACAATCCTGAATGCTGGAGGCAAAGACGGTCAAAAAAACATCCAAATACAGGCCTAAAACAAACAAAACTCAAAGCTCGATAAGAAGAGATGTCAGTGAACTGATGGAAACACTTTATGTGTGAGAAATGTCATCCGCTTGGTTCAACGTTAGCTGTAAGACGGTCTGGTCTTACTCAAACATTGACTTTTCCAGCTTCCTCCTAGGAGGGCCCTGAAGGGTTCTGCAGTGTGTCCCTTGCCAGGCATGCACAGAGAGGAGAGGCAGGAGGGAGAGCTGCCAGCTGTGTCCCCTCCCTCGGAAAGGGGGCTCCGAAAATCTTTGAGCCCACCAAGCCTGCAACAGTTCAGGGATTTACAGCCCTCCGATACATGGAGATGCTCGTCCCGTTCCTATGGGACGGCCTTTGACAGTGGTAATACTAAGGGAGAAGGAGATCTTTATTGGCACACTGTAGACGTCAGAGAAAATAACTAAATGCCCAACCTCTTTCCTCTTCCCCGTAAGTTCTTCTCTGAGCATCTGTGAAGCTTTAAATCTTTAAATTTAACCTTNAGGGAGAGCTGCCAGCTGTGTCCCCTCCCTCGGAAAGGGGGCTCCGAAAATCTTTGAGCCCACCAAGCCTGCAACAGTTCAGGGATTTACAGCCCTCCGATACATGGAGATGCTCGTCCCGTTCCTATGGGACGGCCTTTGACAGTGGTAATACTAAGGGAGAAGGAGATCTTTATTGGCACACTGTAGACGTCAGAGAAAATAACTAAATGCCCAACCTCTTTCCTCTTCCCCATAAGTTCTTCTCTGAAGCTTTAAATCTTTAAGTTTAACCTTCAAATGCTAGCACTTCTCATGTGCAGATAGTTCTTCTTCATGGCTTTTTCATGCATTTCATTTCCCTTAACAGTTAATAAAGACCAATATGCCAGCATGATGAACTCATGTTCCCAGTCATATACAGAATTCAAATTGAATTAGAAAGCCAGATTGTATTCATAAAAACAACTGTATTTAGTAAATGCAGCTTTACTACACTACATAACAGACATCACGTATCTTTGGGTAGTTCCAGTTCTTCATAAATAAAATCACTTAGACTTCATTTTGCACACACACTATATATATATAGTGATTCTCTTCATAATCAAATAGTATTTAAAAAATTTACTGCCTTGTTAAATCTAACAAGTCAGATTTATTGGGATAGTCACTTTCCTTAATAGCCAATTTAGTAAAACTCAATGTATTCATTGATGTATAAATATATAATAGGCAGTTGTTAAACCTAACTAAATATGTTTAATAGTCAGCTGGCATTTTCTCTCAATGGCAGGACTTCCTCTCAGTAGCCAACAGGAAATGCTGGTCCTGAATGTGCCAATTCAACCCACATGTAGAGAATAAATTGATCTAGAGAAGCAAATGAGGGCAGGAAATTCAGATATTTTCCTGCACTCTCCATGTGACACTCGGTGTCACAAGAAGAACTCCAGCTCAGATTACAGTTCATTCCCATCAGTGCCTTCAGGTGTCACATAGCAGAAGGAGGAGTGTGAGCTACTGTGTCTGTCTGCACTTCAGGCAGGTAATGGGCCGGGACAGAGAGGCCATCTGGCTACCTCAAATCCATACAAATGATATCCTTAAATTATTGTTGCAACTGACTGTCTCGCTGCACTCCATGAATCATGTAAATCATCTTACATTCTTGCTCCCCACCCTGCCACTCTGCCTGCTGATCAACAGATTAAATTATGATCTTGTAGGTAGGAGATCTAAAAAATATTCTTTTAAGGCTTTCAGGCACCTAAAGAAGGTTTTTAGCTCAAATTCTGAAATTTTATGCCTCAACTCCAGTCCCAGGATCTTTATTATTCTGAGGTTGAAGGCAGCTACTATATTGACATGAAAAGAAAGCAAACCACACCACCTTTAAGGCAAAAAAGACTGTGTTTGTGCTCTAGGCTGCAGAGTTTGTTCATAGCTACAAAACACTCACCTGGGTGGGATTATACAGCTCCTGGAGTGGGCTTCTGGATCCCTTCCGACAGCAAATGTCCATCCCAAATGGATTTCTACGCATTACTGCAGGGGGAAATTGAAATTAATACAGGTTAGCTATATTTGCTAGACATAGCCAACTACAATACCTACAGCAAGAACAGACTTCCTAACAAACCGGGGAGACAGTGCTGTGTTTTAAAATTCTGATTTTTACTTTGCTTAGAAAGGGTCTGACAGAGAAATCCTTGATGTGTTGTGAAAGTCGTTAAAATGAAGCTCTCCTTTGGTTTCCCTCTTAGAAAAGCTGCCAGGCAGCAGCTGCCAGCAAACTTACAACTTCGGTACCCAAAATTTCAGGCACAGGCACCAAAGCCAAAGGCACCTGATTTTCAGCAGTGTTAGGCTCCTGCATCTTCAAGTGTCACAAGAGATAGCTGAATTCCTACAGTCAGAAGTTCTNGTTTTAAAATTCTGATTTTTACTTTGCTTAGAAAGGGTCTGACAGAGAAATCCGTGATGTGTTGTGAAAGTCGTTAAAATGAAGCTCTCCTTTGGTTTCCCTCTTAGAAAAGCTGCCAGGCAGCAGCTGCCAGCAAACTTACAACTTCGGTACCCAAAATTTCAGGCACAGGCACCAAAAAAAAAGGCACCTGATTTTCAGCAGTTAGGCTTCTGCATCTTCAAGTGTCACGAGGGACAGCTGAATTCCTACAGTTAGAAGTTCTGGGAGACAACCTGAGTCCCTCCGAATCCGAACACTAAGGCGACAGAAGGATCCCAATACTAACACATCTAACTTTATATCTTTCGACCAAGAGTTCCAGTTTCTCCTAGAGCAGATGCTCAGCAGGACACAACGCACATACAAACCAATCAGCAGCACTTGCTGCTGATTGATTGCAGCACTTTCTGGCTCCAAATTATATTTTCCTTTACACATGACAATTGAATATTTGACTGATATCAGTCAAACCAACCAACACTACGTTAGCCCAGTTGGATGCAAGCAGGTTTCCAAAGCAGAGACCTTGTCAAAGGAACATTTTGCATTGCAAGCACCGTCAGGAAAGACCCTGGCCTGAGCTCTGGCAAGCGCAGCGTTCATCCATTTCTGGCTAGACTTGCTGCATTCAGAACGGTCTGAAGGGCTAGGTGAGACTCCATGTGCATCTCAGCCAAGGGAAATTCATCTGTCAAGGGAAAATTAGGATGTGGCCTCTCGCCTCCCAAAAAGGAGAGGCTATTTACCCTGGTGGTAATCCAAGGCATTAAGCAGAGGCAGGCACACAGCTATCAGAGGTTGCCACACTTTACAGAAAGAAACTACTGAAGTGTCCTGTAGCAATGGCTCCAAAGCACATTGCAGGCTCCAGGCCAATAATTAAAAAATGCAGTCATGTAATTTTTAATACGGAGGGCTAGTATTTAACATACAATCATAACTGTATGGGCAAAGTCTCTGTAAAGTTAGGACACTGTATACAACTTCAATTTGGAAACTGTATAACAGATTCCTTCACTCATTTCATATTTATTTTTAAATTAGAAGATAGTTATCTAATAATGTGCCAGGTTGCTTTTCCTCTGAGCAAATAAACAGGATGCCACAGGTTTTGTAACAGGACATGGATATATACTTCTTAGTAAACAAACAGGCTAAGTGTTTTGACTTTTTTCACCATTAGAATAGATGATCTTACAGACTATATGATTTTGACTTAGATGTTTCAATACCTTAAAAAATGCTAAAAAAGGGGCAAGAACCATGCAGAGCTCCAGCCCCACTGTGCTCTTGGGCTCGGCACAGTGTTCAGGGCAGCTTTTGTGGCTCCTTCACCATCATGGGATCCCCTTCCAAGACAGAGCCTTCAATTCAGCCACAAAACACACAGCCACATAACCCATTTAGCTCCCACCATCTCTATCCAAAATCCTGAAGTAAGGGGAAAAAAGAGAAGGGTCAATGTTCCAGTGTACCCAGGTCATTACCTTGGGATTAACCAGTATTTTGGAACAGTGATTTTTTGTTCCAAAAGGAAAAAGAATAATTTGTGTGTGTTGTCCCTGAATTTATTACTTGACTTTTCTATTCTATTAAATACAGTAAACAGTAACATGCATAAATATAGCCCTTCCAGCTTTATTTAACCAGCAGGTATCAACACAGCAACACTTTATATGCGGCTGTAACAGCCATAAAGCTTAAATTATTTGCACATTGTGCAGGATTTGATTCCCAGATGTAAACAAATAAACAAAAAAAGGCAACTGTTTCCCTCACAAAAGCTAAATGCTCATGTAGGACCTTAGACACAGAAACGATTAAATCTTTATTTTATGGTTCCCAATACTATTTATTTGGTTTATTTTTCCAATAAAGCTTTTAAAAGACGACTGTGGAGTTAGCACAGCAACACAGCAACTTAACACAGCGCGTGGCTCCCTATTCATCAGTGCCAGTAATAGCACATGCTAATGCAGCCTAATACACCACCTCTGTGCATGCCTGGAAAATACCTGCCCTTGGGATTTAACTGCAACACTGGGATATAAGGGAATATTCCCCTTCAGAAGCTGAAATCCCATTTACATGTTTTGCAAATTGTTTGTAGGCAAACAGTTATCCATACAGTACAGTTGAGAGTACTTTCTGGCATAACTGTGGACAAATTCCCTCATCCCAGGCTTCTTGCAGCCTCTCTTCTACTCCCGGCTTTCCAAAGCAGTGTTTTATGATATCAGTGATGTGGCCTCACTTATAGCAGTCTGCAGTAACATAGACATACCATGGATGCTAAGTGCAGTCACACCAATTTTACCAACATTTTCATTAAGTCTCGTTCACACCACTGTGATAAAAAAAAAAAGGCGAGTGGGGGGAAAATCAAGCTCTTTATCTTTACTGAATCTTCTTATTAACATAGTAAATAGCTAAATTTACATTTTACGGCTTGAGCTGATCTCCGTACATAATTATAGTTAATTATAATCTAATGGTAAGTATTGCATATGCATGGCTCCACGGACTGATTAAAAGATCACGTTCGAGCACAATAAATGTGCGAGACAGCTGAAAACTGTAGATAGCGCCTCAAATGATTAAGGACCTGTGTTAATACTGCAATTGCAGAAAAACCAACAATCCAGTTAATTTGGCCAGGACTGTGAGCAGCTGAAGGAACTGTTAGTTGGCTACTTAGAAAGAAGCACTGTAGGAGCATGACTTTTCTTCTATCTTCAGGAATAATTTGTCCAAATGCAACGGGGGTCCATCTTGTCGAAATCGGTGTGATCACTATTAATCAACGTAACAGCAAGTCTGGAGAGGATGTCTGCTAGGCACTAAATTTAATTTTCTCAAGAAAGATAAACAGCCCTGCTGAATTTTAAGTTTATCAACATAATAATCACCGGGGCAGATTGCAGTCCTGAAGTTATCTCGGAAGCAGGCATGTGCAACTTGCAGAAAACTCTGCTTAGACCTGCCAGTCTACATTCGGAGAAGCAATTTAACCTGTGAGCCACAGGGCGCGGAACACACGCAGTGCTCTTCAGTCAAGCACTCTTCTAGTATCTATCTGCACGAAAGAGTGCAGAGGTTTGGTCACTGCCTTGATCCGTTAGATGACCGTCAGTTAAAATGCAGATTCTCCAAATGAAAAATACTCTTTGGAAATGCAGAGTTTGGGAGCGTACCAAGAGTTTTCAGACGCAATGTGCCACCATCAGGCCAGGCAGCCTTTGAACCTCCCCCTCCAAGCATGATCCCACGAGCAGAGCCTCTGCAATTCCCTCCCGCCCAGGTCGCAGAGGCTACAAGTGACCTAGGGCACACAACAAGGTCCCTGCTAGGTCGCAACATCTCCTAGAGATAAAGTTACCTGCTCGTCTTTGCGCTTTGTGAACGACAGCGTTTCAGAGGCTAAAGATCTATCACACCGAAACATGTGAATCAGGTGTACAGTATCACTTCTCCCTGGCAGAGAGCATTTCATAATTCACTAGATGCTCTAGAAAGACCCTGTCCAAGAATGGGAGGCCCCTGGCATTCTTTCAGGAAGAATACTCTCAGGAATAGTGTCAGGAGAAAGTATTAAAAATAAGAGAGGCCACGGAAGCATAAATTCTGCCTCTCCCTACCAAGAGTTGCAGAGAAATTGAGAGCAGGGACATGGTAGCACTTTTCTAGGGAGTTTTCTTGCTCAAGAGGAACACCAGAACAAGAGAGAGAGAGAGGAAGAAAGAGAGAAAAAGAGAAAGAGAGAAAGAAAACATAGAAAAAGAGACACCTCACAAAGGACAAGGGAAACCATTCCTCAAAACCTTGGGTTGTGGATTAAGTAACACAGGACACTCCACAGAGGCGAACACACAAAATAATTGTCACTTCTTTCACTTACAGAAACAAAAAAGTGACACTGGAAGCTCTGAGCGCCTGCATTCAGCAGCCAACTATGTCCCTACAACCCAGAAAACATCAGATGCTGCCATGTGCAAGACACCTGCTCAATACAAGTTCTCTAATTGAAACTCAGCCACTGTTTTCCTACTCAGTAATATTTAATTTGCACAGCTTCTACTTTTCTAATTACTTCCGGTTTGCGAGGTGAGAAAAAAACAAATGCAAAAATGTTATCTCTCTGTACTGCTTCTTAATATCTGAGAAAAGTTCTGCAGAGACATTAATATTTAATTTTTCATTACATTCATCTAAAGAACAAAGATAAAATTCCCCCTGGTACAGCATTGCCTAAAACTGATATACATAATTTATTCTATTTAGGGTACACGTCACCGTGCTGTGGAAAAAATGCTGAACACGGCATCAGCAGCTCTTTGCGGAGACCACCCATCCGAGCATCCTCTTTCACACCAAGGCCCAAAATCTGCATAGTAGATAGTGGCATCCAAACAGAGCCTTGCGTTTTTAGCAGCTCTAGCTTTTAAATCAGTTACTGCCCTCTTACTTGCTGGGGTTTTAAACCAAACTAAACATAATTTAGTTATACCCGTATGGGAGGTTTAGAGATTCTTTTGGGCTTTTTCGTCTTCCAGGCTGTGAACACACTGCTGCTGTGAGCTCAGAAATGGCAGAGAAAAATATATTTCCACATGGGTACCTCAAGGGAAGCACTGAAAGACACATTAAGATATAACATTAATACCTACAGCCCAGTCACAGTCGTACTCATGTAAATGATTTTTGCCACTTCTGCTCCACCTGTATTAGCAAGAATGGTCTAGGGGGCAACCTGGCCATTCTTTGAGTACAAACCAACCCTGGCTTACTCTGGCAAAAGTTTGCACGTGTGACACTCTTGAAGCATGAGAGCACTCAGGGGAAAGTTAAAATAAACCAAAGAGCAAAGGTAGGAACGTGACTTTCTTTTAGTGTTTGTCAGAGGCTCTTGGGCAGAATTTGTTGCGAGCTGGAAAAATTCTGCCTTTCAGAGAGCTTGTTAAAAATCATGCTGACCAAGCTTGTCATTAGCAACTGGCTTGCGCTGCTTCAGCAAAGCCTTCTGCAATGATTTACCAGCGTCGGTCCTGCAGGACTTCACACTTTAGTGGAGCCCAAGCCACAGTGCAGACCACCTCATTCCAACCTCCATCACAATTCCTATAGTCCCTTCCAGGGGCTCGTCAGGCACAGGGCTCTGAGCACTGCTATGGGGTTAATTTTTAATCAGCCACGAACATGGGGAGCAACTGCAAGAGTTGGTCCTGAGCCCGAAGAGCAACATCTTGACGTTGACATCTCTGGGCAATGATTTTTGACTGCTAATCCTCCAGCAGTAGTTCACAAAAGTTTATAGGTAGCAGTGTTTTGTGACCTTTCAGTCCTTGTGTTTTGCTACATGCATCCAAAGCATTTAGAAAGAATTATTGGTGCTTTATCAGGAGACTGCCGGTACAAGTATTTATGGCAAAACGCCTGTCTGTCCTCTTTCCTTAAGGTAAAACATAGCTTGTTTACTGGAGCTTGAGATCTATTTTCAGAGAGTAAAAGAAAGAAAAAAGTATTGTGTATGAGCCTGCCACAGTCTTAAGGGCGGAGGATAGAATAATACTTGATAATACTTGCACTCTGCATTAACACAGCGCCACATTTTGCCATCCATCACACAGTAACTAGCAGCACTAATAAGGTGTTACTCGCTACAAGAATCAAGCAAAAATCTGGAATAGGAGCACCTTGACATGCAAAATGTTATCATGCCTCATGGAAAAATTGGAAATCCAGGGCTCTAGAGAGCAGTAGGTGCTGGATGTTCGTAGCACAAAATCAATCCCAAATGGTGGCTGTTCTAGGGCTGTGACGGAGGAACGGCGATGACTTAGTCTGGCTTCACTGACTCAACACATCCATCCCCGCCCTGCTCTGACGTTTTCACTCCCACTCACCTGCTGGACGGACCTCGTCAAATAAGGCTGACACCTCCATGAAATGATTACGGCTGGCCCAAGCACTAAACCCACCATGGGACAGCAAAGCAACCCTCTTCAATTTACACAAAACTGGAGGCACAGAGGTTAAATCTTGCAAAAAACCTGAGGAATTCATTTTAAGTAGCGAGCTGTGTATGGGACTCATTTAATTGCTCCTCTGCAATTAACAGGGACACCATCCCATAGGTGGGACCCCCCATACATGATTTTCCCATGAGCCTGTGATGAGGCAGCCTCCGGGGTGGCTGCTGGGCTCTGTACACTGACCAAACCAAAGGGGTTGCTTGGACTGAACTGGTAACTTTCAGCTACATAAAATAAATCCTGGCACAGAAAGGAAATGAGGCTTAACTCTCTGTTTCTAGGCTCTAATCACTAATTACAAAGGTTGTAAATGCCCTCTAAAGAATAGAGAGACTTTTAATTACTTCTTACTTTAAACAGATTTCCAGAAATAAATTTGTATTTTATCCTGTTTGTTCTCAGATTAGCATGGGAATGTGTTTAATTGGGCACAGTGGGGAAGCTGAATATCCTTGGGTGAAATTATGCAAAGACTTGGATCCTGGACAACCCTATGGACATTGCATGAGGCATAAATTAGCAAAACATCTTTCCTGTTAATGAACAACAAGTCACTTTTCCCCCGCTTTTTTTTTTAATGATTAGCCATACACAATTTCATCAGAAGTCTCATCAAATTGGTCCCAAATCCGCATCAAGAGACTTTCCCAGAGGCTTCGCTCCTCACACCAGGAGAGCTCTGTCTTGTTTATCAGGACGATGCACATGCACAAACCGCTTTTAATGGAGCAAAGAGTTTCTGTGGATGCAAACTATTTCAGAGACGGTCAGAACTTCTCTGACATTTGTTTTTACTGTCTGAAACGCACCAGGGCACTCCATAGGTCAATTCTGAATGGATGCTGACCAAACCAGCTGCCTGCTCGCCTCCTACTTGCATTGGCCCAAGCTGAGGCCATCCACTACCAATGCCACGACAACTGCAGGTCCTGGAAAGAAGCATCCACTTAAATTCTCCTGGTACCTTTTCTAAGTCTTCATAAATTAAAAAAAAAAAAAAAAAAACACACACACACAAAACAATCCTCCATAACAATATATGAAAAAAAATCTCCACCCCACTTCTTCTTCTCTAAAACTAACTTTTTACCTAGGAAGCAGGGAACTCTAAGGAACACTGACCAGCGTTAACTATCAACAAACACATATATAATAAAGTGGCATAATGATACACTGTTTTCAGCATTTAAAAACACAAATAAAAACTCAGTCTCTGGTGATTATACTTTTTATTACTGTTCATGATTATTTAGCCCTTTTTTATTCCCAAAATAAGAGCTTAATAACCCGAGGAGGTAGGAAAACTTCTACAGAAGATATAGAGGTTTCCAAACACGCTGCCAAATGCCCCTTCGCTTCCATGCCTCCACCCCCACGAACTCTAGATACCTGCTATAACCCCATCTGCAAGTGCATCTGCTCCTGGTCCCTTTTTATATGGAGATTTGAATATCCTACTCTGCTCTTATCAGCTAAGCTTTCAAGCCTACAGATAGCCGCAGATATCCATCCTGATGCAAGTTCCAGTGAACACTATGCAAATGTAGGTCCATGAAAGACCACATTTACATTGTCTTAACAAATGAGAAGCTTGATTTATTTTTTGCATTTCCCACTACTTCCATAATACTGTCAGTATCAGTCTACTTAAACACAATGCATGAGCTTCCCCCCCGCCGTCCAAAAAAGAGAGGGAAAGAGAGAAAGACCTTTAAAAGAGGAAGGTTTCTTCAGAAGGCTATAATTTTGAAAGCATTTATCTTGAATCACAGTCAAAATGAGAAAGACAGCTGCTGCAGCTGCAGTCTATTTGGGCTACTATTTCTTTGGTGCTCTTCAACAGATGTGCAAAGATGAAACACAATCGTATTTGCCATGGCTATACTAGAAAGCACAGCAAGTCTTCCTGCAAGTCAAGCAGAATAGAAAACAAAGCTGCAGCAGTTTTTTTTAATACAGAACAATGCAATAATTAAAATTTTGGTCTCAGTTTGAGTCTTAGGGAGAAGTACTAAAGTTTGAACTTGAGGGATACACACACACACACACCCCTGACTTGAGGCTAACACAGCAAGGAACAGAAACGAGTGATCTCTGCTCTACCGACTCACAACTTGTGCAGACGGACAAAGGTTTATCACCTATGACGCACAATGGGTTTTTAGTGCGAACACAGCCTCTTGATACTTCACTGTGATTTATAAACAAGATTATTATTTAAAAAGAAGAAGAAGCACTAAACAGTTTGCTAAGCAGGAAAAAAAAAAAAGATACGAAATCCTTCGGTAATCACCTTTAGCAATCAGTTCCAGAGCCATCATTCATTATGTCAAAGACGATTATGACTGTAGCTTGTTGGATAAGTAGATGAGCTCTTATAAAATAAGGATACTATCTCTTGTGAAGGCCAAATGGTGATTTTAAAAGGGGGAAAAAATACCGCAGACAGTAAAGGCCTCATTGTACAAGTTCCAAAATATTCTGACTAAGAATTAACACACAGCTGAGCTTTGCGGTCCGAATGCCTCACCAGAGTTCATTCTTCAGAGTTTAACACCTCTAAACTCTGGGCGGTCCCAAGATGCAGAGAGGCATCAGCTCCTTTGCCAAATCTTTTCCTCTTCCAACAGTGTATGGCCTGGGTTGACGAGATCAGGGCAGGTCCAGGTCTGCTCGGCCACCTCCAGCCCCCCTCGTCAGCTCTGCTTCGGCCTCGGCCTCCAGCCCACCCTGGATTTGCTCCATGTCTCCCTTTCTTCCAGTACAACATGTGGACCCCAAAACTGAGCCTGAGAAGCTGCTCCACTCTCTATGCTAAATAATATTGTTTTCATATGTATCCCCTCATGAGGCAGTTTATTAAATATTCCAAACCACAGATTCTTCCAAGCGTTTTCCATATGAATAGGACATCGCCAGCTCCCATAGACCCTCACGCTGCACTTCAGCACACAGAGGAGTAAAACACACATTAGCACTATAAAACTGCATCTCAATTAGCATAATCTGTATTTCCATTATAGAGCCCAGCTTTACAGCCAACCCCGGGTGACGTACTGAGCCCTGCGGATCTGTCTTTCTCCAAGGGGAAATTCCTCAAAAACAAGAAACTCATTCAGAGCTGTGCTTGCCTGGAATGTATTCGCTTCCAGGGGCTGCTTATCTGTCGGGAGTTCTGCTCCTTCCCTCAGTCTCCTTCCGTTGCTGCCATCACTGCACTGAGCGCATTAACACCCGGGGACGCGTTTCATCTACAGGGCCACTCTGCTGCCCAGCCTCACACTGCTCGGGCGCGCGTGCAGGCTGCACCAAATCCCTCTGCCAAAGGCCTGGCCAAGGGGAAAACACAAAGAAAGTGAGATCTGAAGGATTTACACACTGTCCAGGAAAGAATCTGAAGAAGAATCGAAACAGGTGGCAAGTAACAAAAGACCTGCTCTGGTATCACTACCAAAAAGGACACTGGATAGAATAAAAGCTTGAAGTTGACTGGAAATCTTCCTCCAAACATAGCAATATCCTATATAAAATGAATTTTTTAGTATTTTTTGTAGGTGGCGATTAGCAATATCTAAATACAGTATCACTTAAGACAGCCTGACTCTGAGGGAGACAGACAACAATAGTACTAGACAGAACTACAGCACAGGAAACAAATTCTCACTTGTATAGTTTCATATGGAGAAGGACCGGGAAAGCTGGACAGGGAAAGCATCCTTACAATGATACAACTTAAAGATATCTTCCCAGAAGTGACCTAAGACATCCGCAGAGTGAAAGAACGATCTAGTCCATTAGATATCTCCCTCAGACAAGATAAATTTTGCAAGTAAATGCACTACAATATTGCAATATATTTCTTAGTAAATACCTGTTTTGAACTTCTCTAGGCACTACATAAAGCCTTAACAACTAAAACTTGTGAGAAGAGGCTCTGTCTTTCTCTCCTGCCTTCCCCTATAGCTCCCCACCACCCTCTCTTTCCCGTGGGATATCAGCAGGGATCTCTCAACAAGATCTAAGCCAAGCTTGCTGGAAACCCTGCCTTAAGGGACCTCTTGGAAATTTTCTCATCTTGAAAGTTTACAGGAAAATCACATGGAATATAAAAACTAACAGTGAAAAAAAGTAAACTTGATACTTCCAGCTCCCAATGTTCAGCAGAGTGATGGTTCAGGCTATTTCCCACTTCACTGCTACTGGTTCACATAACTATACAACTTACCAGGTGCTAAATTCCCTATCAGACAACCCTCAGCACATACAAACCCAGTCCTTTGGACAACAGCTTCCAGACACTGCATCTTGTGCATTTGTCTCCTCCACACACTCTATTCTCTCCTCCATGCAGGAATCTGTATGGCATGAGCAAGTCACTCTCTAACTTTCTATTTTTCTACAGCATATTTTGAAGGCACTTTCTCACTTAGTTCCTGCTTTCCCCTGAACGCAACCTCACTTAACAACACCGCCCTCTGAAACCCTGGCGCTCAGGTGACCCAGCAGAAGTTAGAGCAGCAGCAACATTCGTGATGAGGAGGCTCCCCTCGTCCCCTCTGTATCCCACCTCCACAAGCACACGCCGGGGGTACGACCTCTCTTGTACAGGGAGCAGGCAACTCATCAGACTCACCACCACTTTTAGCAGAACAGCGGCCTCTGCCCACGAAGCACCACCTGAATTTTATTGCTCTCCACACTCACCCTTACTAAAATTCACACTGTGTGTCATTACATTAAGGAATCCAGCTCCATATTAATGATGTGCTGTTCTTCTCCTCTCTGTTTACTGCACAACTTTTGCACCATTTGTAAAGTTGATCAATAAATAAGAACTTTTAAGTGTGAGGCCACAGTGTGCTCCCCTGAAGCTGCCACTTCAAGTGTATTTGATGAGTGATAATTTCCCAATTACAGCAAAATTCTGCCAGCTATCAAACATTTTAAAGTCAGTATTGTAAACTCTAGGTTAATATGCTTTCATTTGTCAATTTAACTTTTGGCTTGTTCATTTCCAAATGTACTTGTGTAAGTAATTCTGACACTCAGATATTCTTGTAGCATTTAAACATGGAGGGACATCAGCTTGTGCAATTCATTTTGGAATAGTTATCCGTGGAAAACAGTCAGGATAGGTGTCTATCTTTAACTTTGCCAGGCTAAGGAGATCGCTTCTGTGACTTATTGGAGTCTTCTTCTAAAGTCTGTGTGGGTTAATTTTGCCACCAGTTCTTGCAAAACAAAATAGAGAAACAGTATTTTAGTTGAAATTATTTTACATTTTCATCTCGGGTACATAAAGCACAATAAAAGTTACAATTTATATGATGTTTTTTCCCAGAGATGAATGGCAGATATGAATGACCTTCAGAGATGATCTCTGACTGCTGCTGCTTCTGGAGTAATCCTTGTTTTAGGCTGAAAATTCCATTTGTTTTGATTAACTATTCATCAGCCATTATTACCAAGAAGGCATATATAAAAGCTGTATTAAATAATAAAATTCTACAACTGTAAAAAAAAAAAAAAAAATCGATTTCACCTTTACAATAAAGGGTTGTCACAAACTACCTCCCTCCAAACTGAGAAGAATTACTTCAGCTCCATGAACAAAAATGAATCTCTGTTCCTCCATGAGCTAAGATTCACACCTTAATTGTCTATGGAAAAAAAAGGAAGACTTACTTAGATTGACTGCTCAAGACCTCAGCAGTCAAAGCATTTTATTCGTTTGGGAAGGATGCATTTGTGTGCATACGTGCTGCTCGTCATGGAGATCTGATATCAGTGAATATGTTACACATATACATGACGGTGCCATAACATACCACGGTGTTTCAGTCAGGTACTACTAAATGCTAGTATTTTTATATTGCAATTACTTCACTTTTGAGTTTTAAGATGCTGGATGCTGTTTTACTATTCAAGAATTGCATTTTTTCATCACTTAGATTTTTTCTCTTTCCCTCTTCATTTTTTAGCTCTTTTCTATTTCATTACAGGTCTTCCAGGCTGAAGTCTTAAATAACACTGAGAGGGGAAAAAAAGCAACATGAATTCTTCATCTAATGGTATGTTTTTATTCAATAACTCCTCTCTCCCCAACACCTCTAGAACATACTGCTTTTTAACTCTTCCCTTTAATCAAAGCTCTTGACATTGACATTTCTCCTGTCAAAATCCAACTGGTTTTTCCCAAATCTCTGTCCTCTGACCTTGTCTTATATCTTTTTCCCCCCTCTCCTAATTCTTCGTTTTGACACCCAGCTCCTGCCCCCGCACACCACTACCAGTCTCCATTCCCTGTGAACCCTTACCACATTTCTCTTCCCTCATCTCTCCCTGCTTCCCTTCCCCCTGCGCTCCCCAAAGCTGGAAGGGATGAGCAGAGAAGGAGCTGGTTTGGTGCTAGTCCAGCCAGGCACGGAGCCTGCGGGAGGGTCTCCTGCTCAACCCAGTGCAAGGTGGGAAAAAATGAGGAGGGCACCAGGTGAGGAAAAAGAGAAGCAGCACTTGACCACAGTTGCTGGAGCACTAGAAATAACTCTCTCCCATGTGTTCCCTAGATCTCCAGAGGCTTGGGTCCCTTTCCTAAGCACAGCACCTCCTTCCTCCATCCAGTGCACTCGTCTCCAGCCCAGCGCCGACCCAGGAGACCCCATCCACCCAAGGGCCTTGGCGAGACAGGATGCACAGAGTAGAAAGAGGAACAGAAGGCTTGAGAGGCAGGAAAATTGCAAGGACAAGAGTTCAGCACAAAGAGACATGATGCATGCCTATTTTTATTCACAGTTTTTAGCTGCCACTTTGTTTTTGTTGTAGTTAGGAAGGATGGCAGAGTTCAAGGTCAGGAATGTTAGAGCGCACAAAGGAACTAGAGCTTCGGCAGGGACTTTGGCTGCTGAGTGCATTCCCATTCCTCAACAAATCCTGATTTTTCCTTTCAATTTTAGACACTTGCTTTTAGTTCTGTCTCCTAACTGTTTAAACAGAGAACAATCACCCCCTCCTACAATTAAAGGCAGTGAGTAGGAAAAATAAGCTGAGACGTTATAAATTACAGAGCAGGAATTTTTTTCTTCCCACCAAGGCTCTAGCTAAAATCTGCATCTGAAAAACGGATAAGGGACTCAGGCAAATACAAACAGTCTTAAATGACGCCCAACTAATGAAGACTGCTTATTATCTCTATTTCAGCTATCAAAGTCTGCTTGAAATGATGGAGCCCTGAAGTTAAAGAAAATGAGATGAGCACAGGGTGATAAATCCACTGTCTTAAACCTTGTGAAAACTCTATTTACAATACTGCAATACTGAGTTGGTGACTTTCAGCAAGTCTGTACTAATTCCAAATGAAAGCTGAATATACATATAAAAAAAAGAAAAAAAAAACACTAGCACTAATTTCATTGTTCAAGATATTAGTATATTCTTTTGGCTGTTGCCACAAAATAACAGAATATGAGGATGTAGGATATGAATGAACCTAAAAAATCATAGCTTCTAATCACATTGAGGTAACTGCAATATAGAAAGGAACAAAAAGGCGGAGGGTGGAGGAAGCCAGTGATTTTATTTAGATCCTCCCACATGAGCAGGATTAATTCCATGCTCCACAGCTGTTCACTTGCATTTTTCCTATCCTATGGGGAAATTAAGACGCAGGGTCGTTTGCTGCGCGCTGCTTGCAGTGCCAAGGCCAACCTACCCGGTGGTGTCGGAGCTCCGCTACTTGTCTCCAAAAGGAGCAGGGCAGCCCCAGCGCTGAGGAGCCCCAAGCCGAACATTTATGAGGCTTCGCTTGGCTGATGCTGGCTCCAGGAACACTTGGAAACAAGGCAAAGCAAGGGTTTTGGTTTGGTTGCTTTGGTTTTTGTCTCCCTCCACAAGTGCTCAGAGCGGTAGGTCGGGGCTCAGCGCTTAAGAGGAAAGAGGAGAGGCAGCAGGGGAGCCTCTGCCTACAGACCTGCCTTGTCAGTCTTCAGGCCATCACAGTTGCATCAGTGCTGCCATTTGGCATAAAATATATATTGGCACATGAACCTCACATGCATCTCCTTAAAAATGGGTAATGGTCAGGTCATCTCCATCTCAAGTTCTTACTCTCAGGCAACCTCAAATAAAATACTCAGGGCTTGGAAAGGAGAAAACAAACAAGGAGTGCATCAAGTCCCACCCAAACCTAAGGATCTCTCCCCTTCATCTGTTAGCTGTTCTTACAGCCAAAACACAGCGCTAAGTTAGGCACATGACTAAGGGCTTCCAGCATTGGGGTTTTCCCAGTGCTCTTTGTCTAATCAGAAAGTCAACAAGCTACATCACGGCTTTTTAGTGCAAGGACAACGCCGCAGCAAAACCCACAAGGCTTCATTTCCTTTCCGCGGTGTTTTGGGAAGCAGCGTCACCGCCTCAAGCAGCGTGCTTGCGCACCGCAGACAAAACAAAACACAGACCTCTTCCCTCCTTTAAACACGAGATGAACTATGCAGATAGGCTTTAGTTTTGACAAGCAAGCGACCAAAATGGTTACTGCAAACCCAAACAGCATTTTCTTCCCAGACACAACACAGGAATTGCTGTGTGCCCCTTGCCTGCACTCAGCTGCAGCAATAGTTCCTTCACTTTGCTTTGCAAACAACGCAGCTCCTCCTCTTCATGGTGATGCTGAGGTCAGGATTAACGCGCGGCAGGGAGAAATGTCTGAAATGTCTCTTTTCCTGACTGTATCAGGCATAATAAGGGAGCCTGGATGAACAAAAGGCCAAGGGAAGACTTTTTTCCAAGCTGGCACGTGTGCTCACCAGTCGCAGGCCGGGCTTGCCGTGCACGCGGTCCCGGCCAGGCTGGGTGCTCGTGGTGCAGTGTGATCCCGCTCTCAGAGAAGCTTTGAAACCACCTCGCCCTCCACAGCACGCCTTGTAGGAGACGAGCGATTACACCTGCAGGTCGCACTGAAAGTGCTTCAAAAAATGGAAGCTTCTTAAAGAAAATAGCCATTCCCTACCATGCTGCCTGGCTGATGGCAGCCAGCTGCATGGCTAACCTGAGCGAGCCTAAGTGGCACTGAGCCGGGGCCTCCAGCTCGCGAGGCGCCCGAAGAGACAGTGCTGCTCCAAGGCCCAGGTCCGCAGGCTGCGGAAGCGTCTCCAGGGCACATGGACGTGGCCCACGAGCTGCAGCTACGGAGCCGAGGGAGCAGCAGCAGCCACAGGAAGCCCAGCCTGGCTCCCTACCTCTTCTGAAAGACCAGGCATGCTGCAGAGCCCATCGGGGAGAGCGCGAACCACANTCCGCAGGCTGCGGAAGCGTCTCCAGGGCACGTGGACGTGGCCCACGAGCTGCAGCTACGGAGCCGTCTACGTCTACGTGCCTGGTCTTCTGAAAGACCAGGCACGCTGCAGAGCCCATCGGGGAGAGCACGAACCACAACAGATGGGGGCAAGAGCAGAGCAACCACAAACAGGCTTTGGGCGCACTTTCAGCACGGCGATGGCAGCTCTGCACCAAGTGGGGCCACTCAGGGAACGCAGCAGGCCTGGAGGTACGGCCAGAGGGAAGCACGGGGTGTCTGAGGGGAGCACAGCCCCCAGAGGAGGCTGCACGGGATGTCCGAGGGGAGCACAGCACTGGGCAAGACGACCCAAGCCAAGGCCCCAGCATCGTGCTCACCACCTGCACTCTCTGAAACCATCGGCCAGCTATTCCGAGCAATGAGCAGCACTTCCAGCAACAGCCTGTGTCTGGGCCACAGGAACCACGGGGGAAGACCCAGGCAGAGCTAAAAATGACACGATAGTTAAGGACATCTATGGGGAAGACAAAAGCAAACCAGTCTCTGGTAGATTGGATCAGTTCTGTATGTATAAAATATGAATTTTATTTTGAAACAAGCATGTTATCAAAGCTATTTGTTATGAATAATTTTGTACTTATGCTAGAGGGTAAAGTTGGTTTGGGATTTGCTTCTCACAATATACGGTGAAGCAGAGAACTCTCCTTCTACAAACACAGCCCTCTCCTACCATTTTGTCCTCTTCCTAGGTCTCCCATATATTTTTGGTGGGTCACTCCTCCTCTCTGCTTCCCATCTACACCTAGGCACCTCCAAGGGACGTTGACTTAGGCTTACAACATTTTTTGACATCTTAAGAGAGAAAAGCTAAAAAAGTGCCAACTAACAGCGACAGCAGCAAAATACACTCTCTTAAATTCCTGTCAGAAATTCAGAAGCTGATTAACTGCTTGTGTTAATCAGTGCTGCTCACTCCTCTCCTTCCTTCCCTCCACTATGAATGACATTGACAACCCTTATTCTTGGCTAGAAGACTTTTATGGTTATTAAATGGCAAAATAGCTGGTACTTAAAAATAAAAGCTGATAATAAACATACTGTGTCTATATTTTAACATTCAAAAGTAGACAACTGTAAAAAAAAATCTTTAGACTTTAGACTCCCTACTGAAAAAAAATCTCTACATTATTATTTATCTGCCTTTAAAATTCTTATGGAGGAGCTCTATTTATTTGGCAAGAGTTTTCTGACTTAACATTGAAAAAAACATCTAGTCCAGTTATAGTTTCTTTCCCTCTCATCATCATACACCCTGTGCCCTTTTCTTAAACCTGAGCACAGCTCTTTGGGAGGGCTGGAGTCTTGGGCCACAATTCCTGCGCAGGAAGGGAAGGTGCCCCATCGTTCATACCTGGGCCCTGCATGTGGGCTTCGTGGCTGCTTCCATCGCACACCTGGGGCCATTGTTTCAGTCCAAACTCGGCAGTAGACTCAAGCACTTGTCTCACATCAAGTGCATGGCTGGAAATCAATGCAAGTAGCTCACTGAGCTGACAGTCATGCCACGACTTACAGAAGGTCACAAAGCAAACAAAGACAAAGCTGGAAATAAAACACATCTCCTGATCTCAGGATCCGTTCTTTAACCTCCAGAGCACGTTTGCATGAATTAACAAGGGAAACAATTCATCTGCAAGTGCTCTGCATCAATTTAGCCATCAGGTAACGTGTCCCAGTTCTGTCACCGTTACAGTTGTTGGCTCAGAATTCTGATTTCCACCCCATGCTACCCACCCAACAATTTCTGTCCTTGGGAAAAAATAATCAAATGTGATAAGGATGCTAATCATAATTAGTTTAAAATACAGGCCTGCTGGCATATATTGAGAAAGCATTTTAACGGAGAGCTCACGTGAAGGAAGCAAGACTAAAGGATGAGAAATTTGAGATTAATTGGATATGGAAATTCAAACCCAAATCACAAGAAGTGATCGTTCTAGGAAGCAGAAGGAATTCCCTCTACATAAATTACTCATTTGAATATTTAAAATCCCACTTCAACCTCAGTAGAAATGAATGTTTAATATCTGAACTTCTGTAACCTGACAAATGCATTTCTAAAACGCACTTAGCCTTGTCAGCCCTAACCTGCTCTCCAAAATCAGGCCATGAAAAAGTGGACACAGACCAAGTAAGATAAGAAATTATCTGATTTCACTGAACTTTGATGAGGTACGTGTCATAAAATAAATCACTTGCCAGAGGAGAAAGGAGAACAGACCCAAACATTTCAAGGTGACTCTTTTATAACTGCAATCAGTTATGAATTAAATCACATTAGTACCACTTCTATATTTTGGGGAGTTTCTTTTTCCAATACACTTGTCTATCTTCTGCCATTTTTCACAGTGAAGCCATTACTCGTCTGGTGGAAGGACACCAGCTGTCAGTATTTCTGTCAAACTGACAGTACACAAATATAAGAGTCCACACTTCTGATGATGAATTCCTTACTGCATGTGTGACAGGATAAATTACTGCCAGCAATACCTCCACAGTCAGTCCATGGGTCAGTGGGCTTCCCACAAAGAGACAGGCAAGGTGAAAGGCACTGTGACAGGATGACAACTACCACATCCTGGGATTTAAAGAAAGAAGGGTTGGATTTTGTTCTTGTTGCTTGATTTTTACACAAAACTTCAATAAAATCCCCAGTGCTAAATTCCTGGAAGCCCTGTGGCTGTGTTTATTACCCTGATAGTATACATGGTGAGAATCAAGCAAAGCCACAGGAGACATCTCCAACACGAAAGCAGGAGAGGTTAGGTTGAGTCCTTCAACACAAATGGTCACCCAATATTTGGGGTCTTTCAAAAATGGTTTGGTTTGGGTAAGAAAAAGAAGATGCGAGTCAGTCATCTTTGTGCAAATGCAGAGTACACTGCGCACTTTTATGTTCCCTCATCAGCACCCCCTGCCTTTAGGCAGGTCCTTTGTTCACTGCAGTGCGCAGCCTCTCTAGGTCCTAGTTTACACAGGAGAATCAAATAATTAGTGTGGAATAACTATTTTGATACAGCAGTTCTGATACCACTCAGCAATTTAAGGAAGGAATCCTGGCAAGGAAGACTGCACTGCAGAGTGAAAGCCATATTACCTCAGCACTTCTAGAACTTCCACATTAAGTTTTTTGGGAATAGCCATCGTTATTTCTTCCAGAATACCCCAGCCAATCTATGTGCTGTGCAGACAGCCCCTGTGTCTGTGGTTGCTTTTGGCTTTAGGCTCCAAATGGCAAGCACTCACACCTCTCAGTGGACTAGCTACAAGCCAAGAGGGTTGGGCAAACCAGGTCTTCCCATGAATTTTAGCTTTTCATTAATGTGCACTACTTTTTCGTCTTCTTATCTGCTCTGCGGACTCATCTATATGGGACTGACGCTACACTGACACAACTCAGATAGAGAACGTACACCAGAAGCAGCAGTATACTATGTTTGCAGTACTAGCGTCTACTCTACGTGACTTCTGCATAAGCCTACCAGAGAAATAATCCCTTAACCTGCCCAGATTCATGTCCTTTTCAACCCTAAGCAGCTCAACAGGTAGCCCAGGGAGCGTAAATCCCTCCGCGCCTCTCACCGCAGTTCTGTGCAAGTTCATCATTCACCAAGGGCGAATAACCAAGAGTTATTTTATCACTCTCCTACTGAGCATCTCTCAAGCAGCCTGCCCTTCCAGAGAGCTGCTTTGCTCTTTCCTGGCTACCCCCTTGCCAGCTGGAGCAACGAAGCAGCACCTCAGGAGGGTAAGGAAACACTTTGCTGGAAGGGGCAAGGGGCTGAGATGACTCCAGCCTGAGCACGTGCACACAGAGGAAACAGGGAGGCATCTTTTCCGTTGAGAAGGAGAAGTACTAGTATTAGTGGGGAAAAAAATACACATATAAAAAAAATACGTAAGGTTTCTTCTTTGTCCTTTTTAATGATTTCTACAGTTGACAAAAGACACAAAGCCACATGTACAGCTGGTACAAATCTCAGTAAATCCACTGACATTGATAGCACTACATGAATGTAAAGTGACTGGGGTTTGGGTTCCAAAGTCTTCACAATTACAAATAAGAAGTAACATCTGAAATTTTGAATCTGTTTCAAAACCCATCGAGTCTATCCCCCGTTAACACTGAAAATGCTTTTTGTTCCCCTGCTCACTCAAGCACAAGCAAGCACATCCTTACCCCAAGCCTAAGGCAGCCAACTGCAGCCTCCTTAGAACAAGAAGCAACAACTTAAGTGCTGCTACCAGGAGTGCTGCTACCTTTTGTTACTGTCAAAAATGCTGCTGTACTCAAGTTTTCTGGGCAAATCATCACATAAATTGAAACACTGGTCATATAAATATATTTCGGGGTTTTTTTTTTACACTGTTGTTTTAAACAGTGAGCTATTCAAGTTTTAAAATTTATTTATGTTGATTTCCTTCAAAAAGGAAATCTAACTAATCTGTGCTAACATAGACAGCAGTCAAGATGTATAGCTTTTCTGAAGACAATTCCTATACAAAGTTCATATATAATTGATTTGGTAGGCTATGAAACCACAATCGCAGAAAACACGTGATATAAAAAAAAAAGATAATATAACTTTTCTTGGAAATCCCACGAACTGCTGAAACATCTAGTTAATTCCAAATATAGGATAGCCAGAGTAAATTAAAAAAAAAGAAAAAAGCTGAGGTCGATGCAGCTAGTATTTGATAAGGACTACATATCCTCCAAGTTCTGCCAAAAGCAAGCTGAATAGAGGTCATAAATAAACATAAATTTATGTGCACAGCTATCATAAGTGGGATATTCATAACTCAAAACTATCTGTAAAAAAAGAATCTAAATTTTGGATTTATATCCCATAAAATTCATGTGCAAAAAAAGGATAAAAATCCCTTTTCTAAAAACACGTTCTCCTACCATATATGTAACCAAAATACAGACACATGCAGGATGTGAAATTGATCTGGCAAGATGGCATTTCTGGGGCTAATGAGAAAAATACTGCACAATAAAAGGTAAATAATAGCACAAAAAAGTAAGAGCAGATCTAAGATTTTAAATTACATACCTAATCTTAGATTACTTACATAATTACTCAACCTAAAGTAATAAAAAAAAAAGTGATTAAAATACCTGATTTCCCTTGTCAAAGTCTGACACCAAGAAGACAGCACAATTTGTGAAATGGAAAGATATAGGATTCTGCCTTCAGTAAATGAATTGAACTGGCTTAGGTTATTCTACAGATATAGCCTACGGAAACATCAGTAATAGCAGAAACTGGATCCCAAAAGATTAGAAGTACTAACAAAGGAGAGACTCTATGTGAGTCTTTATTAAAAAGTCAACAGTTGCATCTACCAAAACACTACAGTTTGCAAATCTTGACTTCTTAACTATTGTGTGTGGTAAGGCCTAGGGAAGACAAGACAAGAGATCCCCTTCTTGTCTTAACACAGCCAGAAACAAGAAAGGTAGAGGACAATGGGGAAAGTAGAAGAGCAAAACAGAGTTGGTTAATGCACTAACTGTGAGTTGTAAATTTGAGCCACAACTTTGGAAACTGGTGAACAAGGCTTGCAGTAGCATAAAGAAGGACGTGAAGTGAGAGCCCATGGAGCAAAGGCAGGTAAGGACACTTCCAGGGAACACACAGGGATTAAAGAAAGGGCAAGAGCTTTCGTACTGCCTGAATCACAAACTCTGAGCAGAGCCTGAAGTAAAAAGAAGCAAGGAAAAAAGGTTGCTGTCATTATGGAGGAATGACAAGACATGTTGGGACAAAACACTGGAGGAAGCCCAGACTGGATTCACTGATGAAAAGAAGACGGGCAGAGGACACACGCAGAGCAACAGTGCAAGACTACAAAGCCAAAGGGATCTGGGAAACCTGATAGCATGAATCAGGGCAGAGGCTGAAAAGGAGAAACAAAGAAGAAACCTTTAGCAATCCAAAAGGCCTTTGATAGAGCACCTTCAGAGAGAAAATATCAAGTGGATTATGTGAACTCATGCCATCTCATGCCGTAACAGGGGCAGGAGACCTGCACAAGAACATACATGCAAAGCTTTGGTTAGGCATACAAATTTGAGATGACTCGTCCATCTAGCTGGGTATCCTGTGACTCACTCCAGCCATATCTTTGTTTCTGCAGAAGATAAAAATAATCAGTTAAGCTAAAAACATTATTTCCTGACACCACAACGGTCTGTCACATCATGAGCTCCAGCCAGTATTACCTCTGTCTGCGCAAATGCAGTATTACCAAGGATCACATCATTACTGTAACCCACCCGAAGTTTAGACATTCAACTAGGGAACTACCTGTGAGAAAGAAAATAGACCTTATTCTTCTGATTTGAAACATCTTCTTTTATACAATATTGTAATTTCTTTTTGACCGAAAAAAGTCTGTGACCGGTCAGATTGAAGAACGTTTTTTTTTTTTTCTTTCTTTGATCAAGACACCTCTGTAAGAAAACCCTTAGCACCCTGTCGGGTTCGTTATCAACCCGTGGTGGTTGTCCGTGGTTATAGAGGGAATACTGAGGCCATCCACCTCAGGGTCAAGAAGCACTGACACCTATGAGATGATAGGCCAAATGACGTTTATTGAAATTCACTGCTGGCTCTTATAACTTCTGTCCAGGCGGAAGTTGTCTTATGTACCAATTAGGCTCCAGATATCACTTTTTGCCCTAATATGGTTAAACCCTTGCCCATTCCGTGACACCGCGAGATCTTCCGTCCGCCATTCCCTATCTCTGCTTCTGTCACGTACAACAGGTCTCGTTAACAGTACGGCTGCAACCCCCACAGCACCCCGATTCACTCGGCATGCATGCTGGGCCATGCATTCGGCTCCCTTTGCTGGCTATGTCTTAATTACAAGAAAAAAAAAAAGCAAAAGGAAAAGGCACACAGCCGAATTTCTGCTCTAAATTATGAAATAATAAGAAAACTGGGCACTGTAGTCACTACAATGTCTATGTTATTTATCTGACCCTCTTTCTTTGAAAAATAAAAGCATCCTCTAAAATTTCCCATCTTTTCACACACATTAATCAGTCTCTCTTCTGAGCTCCTGGGGATGTCTTTCCAAGTCTTTCTACTCCCCCCTCAAGACATGTTGTATGTCCAGAATCCATCTGCATTCATGAGAAATTTAAGTTATTTTTTGCCAACAAATGTTGCTTTACACTTAACTTGTCTTGTTAAATTCCATCTGCCACCAGGCTGCCCGATCCTTTGGGAAGTATTTATATCTGTTCAGAATTGGGTGCAATCTCAGTATTTACCTATCACTGCTCACTGCTATCAGAAAACGAGTTTTCACGTTCTTTCTTCAAATCTTTCCCACTTTTTCCATCCTACTACCCCAAGAGAGAAATGAGGCTGTGAGAGTCCTGGCTCTGGATTATTCACCTGTAGGAACATGTTCAACACCTAGAAAACTTATTTGCTGCCCACACTGGCTCCTCTCCTTATCACAAACTAACTTAAGCAGAACTTCCTCCTTCCCTATGGTTATATATTTTTCAGAAGAGCTTCTTTTAAAGGAAGCTTCAGTTTTGAATATCCGAGTAAATTATAGCCTCCAGATCAGCTTTATTTACTGTTTGCCACCTGTTTCAGGTTATCCTTTGCAGGTTAAAGCAAGACGGGCAGAAGTGGACTGGGCAGAATTGCTCGAGTCCTTCAGGCATCAGCCCATGGCAGGGCTGCAGCTTTGCACTGAGGAGTACATACAAGTAAATATTCATTTTTCTTAAATAGTACAGTATTTTAATCTATGATAAATAATGTTATAAATAAAGAGCTCAGGCTTTTCAGACTTGGACTTTTATTAAAATGAAACTTTTTTTTCCCAGCCTGGATGTCTTAACTAGAATGAAATTTTTTGCTTTCTTTCCATAAACTGCCCGGTTATTAGAGATAAAGGTTCTTAGCCATAGATACCTTCAAGTCACAGCCAGCACTACAGTAAGTCAAGCCTGTTTCTTGTGTACTTTCCTTTATGACAGAAAGAAAAATCACATTATCAGGATCTTTTGCCACGATGGACACAGCATCTACTAGCTCTCTTATTTCACTTTGAAGGCTCAATCTACTTTTAGTCCTCTCATAATTGTCACATTATTTCAGCTCCTTCTATCTTTTTATCTTCTACCGATTTCTTACCTCAAGCTCTTCTGTATTTCCAACCCCTCTAACATCAACAGGTTCTTGTTATTCAATACAAATAACAGTGGGAGGAGAGGGAAGGACTTGCCTAAAGAAATAGTTTGAGCTCTTGCTGACACTGCTCAGCACCTCCATGTTCCCCACTGGCTTTAGTGCAATGTTCTTGCTGCTCAAAGAGCAAGGTCCAGTGCAGACCTGGAGGCCTCATGTGGCACTTCCACCTAGAGCACCACTCATCCCCTGACCTGGGCTCCCGGCAGCTGGATACACCTGGCAGCCACCACTGAAGAGGACAGGAGGTGGCTACATTCTCTGGAAGAAGAACCACTATTTTCAGAATAACACTAATCACACCTGTTCCATTTATATATATATATATATAAATATATAAACCACATACATATGTATGTATATATGTGTGTGCATGTGATAAATACTAAGAAATGTAAAGTACTACTTTCATTTTTCTGCTGATATATTTAAGGGAGCATCAACTGCATTGCAAGATCTCAAGCATCTGCTCACATTGTAGCAAATTGCTAGAAACTAATCAGGACTACAAGAAACCAATTCATTACCCTGGCTAAAACACAAGCACTAATCCCTAACGGCTATCTGGCAAGAATGTAGGCTTCATTAGCTCTGTGCTTTGCTTAGGGCTTGCATAAAATTAAATATTGATCGTCTTGCTGCTTAATACAATATAAAGATGATGTGTGTATTAGAGAAGCATATAGATATAAATATTTATTACAGAAGTAATTAAATGCCAAACAAAGCCAAATGAGTCACTTTCTTTAGGTTGCTTCTGTTCTTTTCCCTCCAAGAGGCAAAGCAGTCACCCCCACACTGAAGAAAAACTAATGTGTTGCACACACACGCACACACACACCCTCAAATACTTTATTTCTAATTTGTTTGTTTTTAAACAGAGAGATACTCCCCACTCCCTACTTTTCATGAAATAGATAAGAATAGATTACAGCTCTGCACTGAAAATACAACCACTGGGGCATGGGCACCACTTGGGGAAAGGGAAGACAGTAGAGGGGAAGGATTTAATTTCTCAGGAAGATGTTCTCACAGCTTTGCACATGCTGCTGCAATTCAGCCTTCACCATCTGCCTCAAGCAATTTCCCAAGCTTTGTTAAAGTTCCATTTAGGGTGAAAGGAAACTAGAGAGGTTACTGTTTACTGCACTTACTTCATTTCTGCAGGAAAGACTTTAATTTTTATGGCATAAGGAAGAGAGGCAAAAAGAAGCAAGCACAAATTGCTGTGTGTTCTGTGAAACAGCCTTAGCAATCCTGCCCACTGTGCCTCCAGAGTCTCCTTGCTCCTGGGGGAACAAAACTGACTTTATTCCCCTGGGCGTTCCATTTAAGATACTGCCCTTGCCCGCACCAAAGCACCATCACTGATAACAGGAATACGCTGGCTAATTAGATGAATTATAATGATCTTGAAAACACGGAAAGGAGGTTGAACAACATCTCCAAGACTAAATTTCAATTCCATCTTGGGTACACTCTTGCTTGAGGGATTTGCTACTTCTCTGCACGAACGTGCAATTGCGCACTTTGCAAACAGAGCTTTGCACATCTGCAAAGTGCTGGGAATGAGACTGCAGGATATGAGGACATCACACAAAACGTTCTCAAATTACTAGAATACTCTCTTTCCCGTGACTTTGATATCTTTGTGAAAGCGTAAGTGCTGGAATATTAAAGTTACTTTGTTCTGCCTTTTTGCTGTAGCTCCACACTGGATGAATAAAATTCCAAGTGTCAATAACCCAAGATAGTTCAGATAAGAGGAAAAGAGGATTTTCTTTTCTCTCGGCTAAAATACTAAGCTGAGGTGAAATATGTGACATCAAACAAGATTTCCTGAAACTGTTACTCAGAAATGCCAGAAGCATTATACAGAAATAACAATAAAAAATACTTTGTTCTACTGAACTATTCACATACTGCAGAACTACAGTCTTTATTCCGAGGGCTCTGATATCTGAGGGTCATTTTCAAGCCAACATAATTAGTGTCTCTTCCTGAACGTCCTTGTTTTAATCCACATTTACACTCTAAGGTTGACAGATTTATAATGCTGTTTTCTGTAAATATAATGTGCGTATATAAATGTACACTGCTTCCTCACCAGGCAGTTGTTGCCCTGGTATTAAGAGCCTCACCATGACAAGTACCTTGCATATGTACAAGATGCCATCAGTGCTGTATCCATCAAATAACGGATGGGGCTTCTTGTGCTTTGGATCATGCATCCAAAGCCTTGGACTAGATGATCTCTAGAGGTCCCTTCCAACCTGTGATTCTCTGTGTGCGATTTTTATGGTTCAGGCAGTAAGCCTGACTGGCTCAGGCAGTTTCATGGGCATGTTTTCATAAAATGGTCCCAGGTACATGGCATGTGACAAATAAGGCATTATCTTGTTGCATCCAGGTTGTAGAAGAGATTTTGATTCAAAAATGTATTTTATATACACACACACACACAATTAATTCCTTACAGCTACCATTCAGCTTTGCACAGTGCAGCTGAGAGATCTTTCCCCCAACATGAATGATTGGGCACACACTTTCCCACATGTAAACTCATTTTTGTTAGAAATAGAAGGAGCTTCCTAAAATTCACATTGAATTCATTCTCTTGGAAGGAACTTGTTCTGCTGCTGCCTTTGTTGGGCAGCAAAGTTCCTCAGCAGAAGGAAACAAGGGGCTGCCCTCAGCTCCTGGACACGCCGTAGAGCACAGAGATTGGCACCACTCAAACTGGGAAATCCCGCCGTGGAGACCTGCAGTAGAATTCCCAAAATTACTTACACAAACCAAACACTATAGTCGGCACCAGCGTGAAAAGGAAACTGAGAAACATCCACAAGAGCCATTTAAGACAACTGATCCTCTTTGTTCTTATGCTAGGATGAATTAGGCAGGATGTTGAATCACTATCACATGCATTTTCATGGGAAGTTTTTTTTCCAGTTTCCCTGCAGTGGTTTCCTCAGAGATCAACATTTTCTAGCCCTTTTTGCAGAAGTGAAGGAACTGCTAAGAGAAGATCAGCAACGTCCAGATTATTTCTTCTGTGTTTCCCAAAAGTCCTGCCTCCCTTGGCTTCCTGGAGGAAATGTCCAAATCCATTCCTTCTGTAAAACACTGGCAAACACCTCATGTACACATGTAATAAAATGGTCCGGAATCATTTTGATTTGCTGAAATATTTCACTGAGCATTCCTGCAGGAGGGAATGAAACATTCCTCTGTGCTGCAGTGCCAAGAACCCCCCTTGTCACCTCCGCCAGGAGCTGCTGACATGGCCCTCATTCACACAGCGCCATAAATGCACACAGCACCTCACAAACCCACCCACATCTGCCAAACTCCACTTCTCCATAAAACAGTCTGTGCGCTTCACTAGGACTTTTCTTTTTTTCATGAGAAATGCTAATCAGTGGAAACAGGACAATAAAATTTGGTCTGCATCAAATTCCTCTTTAAGTGTGGACACTGAAACACCCGCTCTGCTCTTCCCCGTGGAGGTCAATGTTCCTTCCAGTGCCGTTCCCAAGGTCTTCACCCCAGCTCAGCTAAGGACCTTGCCTAGACACCCCTGCCTCCAGCTGCACAGTGCATATGCTCAGATTTGACCATCTACATACGTGGCCCACATGAGCACAAAGACATGGGTGGTCAGGAAATAAGTGGGAAAGAAATCATCTTCCTCCAAATGCAATGGCTGAATGGCTCATCTGGGATTAAGTGGACTATCTACCTCACCATGGCTTGGGGAAGACTGCCTCGTTACACTTACTTGATTCCATTTTGTGTAATCAAGCCGTCCAGACTGACTTTTCTCTATCCTTTCCTCTTCTATAATTTTGTTAAGAGTTTTTGGTTCTTATACCCTCTTATACCCCTCCCTTAGCCTCTGCTTCTCCATTCCAAGTTAGAGACAAAGTGCAAGCCTCTGAGCACAGCAGAGATATTTAGTGTTTTCAATACACACGCAACTGACCATGCTCTAAGCACAGGATTTGAGGTACCTAGCTGAGGGGTTTGGCAGGAAAGAAAGGACCCTAGGGTGGTACTGGCACGGTAAAATGCTGGTTTCCAAGAGACTACAGTGAGAACTAAGGGTGGAAAAGCAAACACTGAAGAACAAGCGCTTCTCTCTGAAGACCAAAGCAGAGTAAATAAAATGGAAACGAGCAAACTGAACACAGATTGACAGGAACCATCTATACAGAGAGATTTTTAATGGATATTTTGTCTTTATAGCCTACCATCATATCTTTGTTTGTTGGCTTTCTGAGACTCTCCTCTGTTCATGTACCATCGTAAATGGCTCCTTAATATCTTTCAATATCTCACCAGAACATGGGAGCTCATCACTACAATTCTTTCCAAAGAAAGCACCTGGCTGAAAGCAATAAACTTATCTCTGCATTCACAAGTTACAATGGTTTTTCTAGTTTTTCACCTAGCGAAAGAACAGAATTCAGAGAACTAAGGCTGCACAATGTACCTCTCCCACAGGCCTTTAAATTCAGACTGTGGCATTACATAAATCCTAAGGACACCAAAACAATGAGAAAAAGCTTCAAAAATGCAACCGCTCCAGAAAAGAGTGAAAACGCACAGTTCACCCCACAGTTTGCCAAGGTCAGGGACATGAAGTTGCAGATTCCCCCATAGGGAAGGGATCCCGCTGCAGGGATGGCTCCCTGCGATCAGCCTGCTGCTGCAGCTGGAGCCTCGGAAGCCCTGGTGATCCCCAAGCCACACTAAGTAAGCCGCAGCACAGAGATCCCATAAGGCAGCGATCACACAGCTCCCTCTCAGGCTATGTCCTCTGTGCTCCTGCAGGGCTCCGGGATCCCCAGCATCACCCACCGCTGTCCTCAGGGGCCAGCTCTGAAGTCCAGAGGCGTCTCCTGGCGTGCAGCCCTCTGTGAGGCAGCAGCGTGAGGGGACACCTCCAGCACTCACCGGGTGCCTCCAGCCAGGCCCTCGCTGATGCCGTGCACGAGGCACCACTCTGCGACGCTGATGCTGCGGCTGCTTGGTTGGTTGGTGCTATTTTTGTCTGCAATCCCTTCTTCCACGCAGATGGATCTCCTTCGCCTAGAGTACAACCACCATTCAGACTTTCAAAGATGAAATTATGGCCTAAAGAAGATAAAAACTTCAAAGCAAAAGGAGTTTAAATTGAAGGGGTGGGGGCAAGAAGCATCCAGCTTATTAAGGATGGATGGAAGTGATTTTTGCTTGATTTTTTAATAGAAAAATTGGGGATTTACATATAGCGAAGCCTTCCATTAATATCTGGTTTACATGGAAAACTCGCTGAAAAAGTGAAAATGTAAAATCCAAAATAGAGTATATTTAGAAATGCTGTTCTAATACTCCTGCAGAAAAATGAGTGCAAATGCATTACCACCACATTTACTTTTATGGATTGAACTACTTCATTAGGTGGGCTTTAAATCCAACGCGCTCTGTGACCATGCAGCTCTCCCATGTGGGAAGCAAGGCCCTACGGTTAAGAGACAAAATTTGACTAAAGCTCCGGTCTGTAAAAGAGAACAGGACATGGAGTATGATTTCAACACCCGTGAAAGTTGGAGGCTTCAAAAATATTACTTTATTTTTTAAACACAAAACAGTGTTTTCTTATTTGCATCCTTCCCTCTACATTGTTAAGAGTTCTGAAGAAGGTTCTCTAAAGAAAGCGGATCTTGAACCTGCAGAAAGAGACACTGATGTTGAATGATGCTGAACCAACTGATGACCCCTCCTGGGGGTCTTTCAGGGAGTTTTGGTAAGGTTGATTGGTAAGAGGGGACAGACACAAGTCTCCAAGCCCACAGACACGGCACTGAGCAGGTCCATCCCAGTTGGCTGTTGTCACAAGATGGGCACCACATGGTGAGGCAGGAAAGCCACAATGGGATTTGGCCCACATTCCCTCTATCTACATGTCTGTAAATAAGGAGCAGATGCAGATGCCAGAAGATGGCACTCAAGAATGTGTCATACAGTTCCTGGGACCTAAATGCCCAATAAAGCCCAGGCAGACTCTAGGACCCAGGCTGTGCTGCTTTGTATCCTGCCTGTTAGCAAGGAACATACAGCTCTATATGCAACCTTCAGTAATGCAATACTCAGACACGAAAGCAACAACTCAAAGATGAATAGAATTACAAAATCAATCTTGCTATAAGCCAGTTTTCAGCTCTGCTAATATACTCTTCAAAGCTCTAGTTCTCCAGGCTGTGTGCTGAACCAAGTAGCAGCTTCCACAACCACAGTCGAGTCAGATCTCACAAGAACAGTAAGACCCAGAAGAACAAGGAGCAAAGACGTTCCACGTGACCAGGCCTTCAGCTGAGAGGTCCAGCAATGCCTCGTACATGCAGTACGAAACTTAGATTTCTGTGCTGAAATTAGTAAACTAACGCACAACAAAACTGAGCACGGTTTTCAGACAAAAGCACAAAGAAACACTCTGTAGAGTGAATTTGACTTTTTTTTCTGGCTACTACACCAGAAGAAATATTCTCAAGGTCCTCCAGGGGCATTCTCTTCTGAGTCATATTCCTCATTCTTATGAAGAAACGAGCTATTCCAGTGCACCATGTCTGTCTAGGAAATATTTGAGAGTTTCAGGTGAGATTTTGAAAAGGTTTTGAAAAACTTCCAATTATCTTCCAAGAGGGCTTGTGGGCTAAGGTCGTTAAAAACCCATCTACAGGAAATAAAGTTAAAGAGATACATTATTTTAAAAAGCAGGTACCCAATGTCCAGCATCTTAAACAGTGTGGATACAATATGGCCCATAAATCAGATGCACAAACTCAGATTAGTTAAACACTAAAACATAAACATGTGACAGAAATTTAAAATAACTGATGAACTAAACTGTCAGAAAGCCACTGAGGCAGAAGTTCACTAATGAGTAACCTGTAGATTCCCCACACCAACAAGTCTAGGATGCACACAGCTTAAAAGTTGAGCATATACAGTAAGTGGAAAATAATACATCATTTTATTCGGAAAATAACATATTAAAAGGCTGCGATTTCCTACTTCTTCCCCCACCTTTCTGCCTTCAATCTGCGTAGAATGCATTTTATAAAATGATCTTCAAAATTTCAGAAGCACTTTCTCTGTATTATCTTCTTAAACAGTCCTTTCAAAAGGAGAGATAAAGTTCTACTAAATGTCAAAATAGACATAGTGTAACTATACCACATTATTATCCTGAGAAAGGTTACTTAAAAAGCATTAACACTGGAACAGATTTTGCTACCGTTAAAGGTCAGAAATTTCTTCTTATAAATGGAATAAGATAGAACCATTTTGATAACTGTTCTGCCACAGCGAAACAGATATAACTGTTGACTGAATAAACAGCACATGCGTAAGAACAGTTGGGTATTTTTATCTCTAATTGAGTTAACACTCTGTGTATACATTGATATCATGTATTTACATAGCTAGCAAATTATATCTGTGATCATTACAAAGTTGCAAGGGTTAGTCATCAAATTCAGTTCTACTACAACCAATCTCTATAAATATTAATGCTCCACAGCACGCTATTTAATCTGCCATGGGGAAATCAAAATGATTTCATCTTCCGAGAGCATTTTGCTTACCCCTAAAATTTCCATGACAATTACCTTGCCCAGTTTATAAAAGGCATTAAGTGCAGTTCCACAAAATTGATAGTGTAAATCACTCGAAGGTGCTCAAAAGACACCACACTTACACTGTATATCCAAAGTGAGAGACACTTTGTTTGACACAGTGTCATTCCTCCTTTAGATGTGAAGCTCCAGAGCCATTTCCAAATCAACACAGATTTTCCTCAAAGCCCACAATAAATTTAAAATACACGGTACAAATGTAATCTCAATCCAAAAGTCTCGCCAGAAGTCACTCCACAGAAGTTGCAAGTTTTTCCATAAGATTTCAAGGAATAATAATCTGGTTACTCTCAACTTCTCAGTGATCTCACTGCTAAGAACATTTCACACACAGACAACCCAGAGTTTTCTCCCCTCGTGTCAAACTTCATCAAGGCAGCCAAGAACCCACAGGCTCTCCAAAACCATAAAATCACATTTGGCTTTCAGCTGGGGAACAAAAATAAAACCAAATCACAGAGGTCTTATATAGTCCGTGGGAGCTTCAACTGAGAACTGAACACAGGCTGTTGCCTTTGCTTATAGATTTTGATAGCTGAAGATTTTCAGAGGCAAAAACTTCAATATGCTGCTTAGCAGTAGTATATTTCTCTCCTACTAAGAGTTTAGGAATTGATTAGTAAAAGGCAAATTCTGATCTACCACACATACATCTAAATCCAAGAAAAAGTCCATTAACTAAATCCTCAAATAGATCTCGGTTTCCATTAAAACAGGCTGGCAGCCACTGGGTTTGACCTTCTGCCTAAAACAAGCCCCGACTTTGACCACAGCTTCCTTTGCTCTGCTCAGTCCCTTCCTGTTAAAGCCAAGCACATTATTTAGAACCAGGCCCAATTTAACCAAAGGCTCCAGCTAATCGAGGATTTATCTCACCAGTGATAATGAGAGTTCCACTGCTTCACGGCATTCACTGCTAAAACACAGCTTTCCTCCCCACTTGCAGTTTTGCTAACTTGGAACCATGGGAAGAAATAAACCCCCCAAGATCAGACATATTCACTTTATGTGGGCAATTATAAGCTACAATCAGATATTTCCTTTTTTTTATAAAGAGACCAATCTGTTTAGCATAAGTTCTTATTATATAAACAGATTTTGCTGAATTCTCTGGAGTTAATTCCCATATAAAGCAGTATAAGAATTTTGTTCTTAATTAAACAATGTTTCTTTTGTACTTTTCATGCTTTCCTAATTATCTTTTTCCTCTTTCTCCCTTTTTTTTTTTTAAGGGAGATTGCTTTGATGTATGAAGCAAAGTAAATGATATACTCAGAATATTTCATATAAGCTCTTTGCTTTCCCAAGCAGTAAGCATCAATATTAGTATCTGGTTATAAAACTTTTAATCCAGACAAGAAAGAAATAAGAAGAGAAAGCCTCGGGATGAAAGTAACAGTGTTAATTAGATATGAAAGAGTAAGTTACTTTTGTGACAAATTTTCTGACAATGACAGTTACAGGAAAAGAGCCTTTCATCACTAGTAGTTATTAAATATCTCTATGAAGCAACAGGTGAACCAATCTTCTTCCAAGACTTGCAGGACCCAAAATAGAACTAGCACAAGCTTAACCCAGCACTGCAGATCGTAGCTGGGTGAAGCTCTTTCCACTTGTGCTGTACTTACACCTGAGAAGCACTGGTAGAAATTTTCAATTTGGCTACAAGTTCCACAAAACTAGAAAACACACAAGGTGACAGAGGACATCTGGGGACAGCGGGACGGGATCAGCAGTTGGCAACAAGCTCGAGTTGCCGCTGATGGGCAGGGATCTTCGCAGGAGATGGAGGGAGAAAACCCAACCAACTAACATTTCAGGGGGAGTGCCTACCAGAGAAGATGATCTGGGGCACTTCAGGGCCCTCCCACACTAAACTCAAGCTGCACTAAACTGTCAGCGGAGCACAGGCAGCTGGGGCCTCGTGTTTCCTGTGGAGAACAGCACCACCGACCTTGCCTTGGAGCTGCTCAGCAAAGCTCAAACCGTGGCAGGGGGAAGCACCCATCCTAAAACCTGCCCTTGCCACAGCACCCATGCACATCAAAGTGTCCCCTGAGACCACGGACCCAGGAGGCCTTTGCTTAACACGGGCTCCACCTCGAGCATGGCAAGGGGCCGGGCAAGGAGGAGCGTGCTGCAGCTGCCAACATGAGCATCAGGGGATACGATGAAAAACACACTGGGCTACGAACAGCTCCGTCTCCCCATCCTGGTCTCTCCAGCAACATCCAGGTGCCCCAGCCACCCCCAAGATGCTTTCTGAATGATGCAACAGAAATAGGAGAGAAAACTGCAGCAGGCACGGATCTTCTCTAGCTCTGCTTGCCTGGCATGCCACCAACAACAGAAATCTGTAGATGCTTTAAAAGCCACTGCAGTTTTAAAAATCACTGCAGTACAATACAAACAAAATATTCACAGCACTCTCCAGGACTTTAAATACATGCTAACATTTCTAGCATACCTTTTTTAACTTTATAAAGTAAAAATATAGCTCGATTTTGCAGAACACTGAGTACCTGCTGCTCTTACTGATCTCAATGGCAGCAGTAAGTCTCCAGCAACAACAGGGGGAAGAAACGCTATCTCCAGCACATAATTTTACTAGCTTACCAGCAGGTGCCTAACTTCACACATCCAGACTTAAACATTTTGGCACTGCTTTTTGGAGATAGCCCAGGAAAAATAGCAGTGTGGGTTGAGGGTTTTTTTCTTTCTTCTCCAAGAATGATTTTCATAATATTCCTGGAAACCGAATGAACAGAATGAATGCGAAAGTATAAAATTAAAGTATATAGAATAACCCTTCGTCTTAAAATTCAGGTGCCCAAGATAGCTTTAAGTACATCAGACAGGACAATGCAGGGTTCAGTTCCCCCACCACCACTATTTTTGATTGTTTTTAACAGCTAAACACCGAATAGCAGCCGAGCAGAGCATTTATTGGTCAAGGACAAGATAAGCCCAGTGCTGTGGGGCCATGTTAGAAGATCCACTATTGAGAACAGAGGAGGGAAAACGTACTTTTGAGGGCTGTGCCCGTTTTCTAGTCCAGTACTGCAAGCATTAAAAAATGGATGCTCATTTTCAGCCACATCAACCATTTTATTACAAGCAATAGAAATTACATAGAGAGAAGAACTTTTAGGAATTCAAATTAAGCTTCTATTTTTTCATTCTTGCTTTACTAAGGATTACCCATGATTTCTGCATGCCTGTGCTTGATCCTTCCCCGCCCCGCACCCCCAAACATCCCCCCTGCTACCAGGAAAATAAAGATACACTCAGTCACAGTATTTTCCAGACACCTCCCCGATCCCTGGACTGGCCTCCAGGCAGAATGTTTCTATTGCATATTAGTGTTGGGCTGTTATAGGATGATTTCTTATTTTCAGAAAACTCAGCTAAATCAGTGCTACAAGGAATCACAGAATCATGAAGATGGCACAGTCTTCGCCCCATACACAGCATGGACGCAGCATGGACGCAGAGCCTGACGTCTCACAACCTCATGATACTCAAAGGCAACTTTAATTGAAATCAGCACCACCAAGGAAACCACTGTGAAGCTCAAGGTCTGATTTGAACCATAAGTCCTGGGTTCTTCCACCCAAATGTCAATGTTTACAGCGCTAGAGAAATTCTCAATTCCAGCAACCTGTTAATAGGCACGGGCAGAGAAGGAACACTTACAAAACCTTCTTTTGCTCCAACTTCTCCATGTAGACACAGCCCCATCTAAGCATACTTCCCTTCCCATGAAGTTTAAAGCCAAACCTGACATAGGATTTTCCAAGTTATCTGGTTCCTAGCTGTCCTGGGAACACAAGCAGCAGACAGGAGAGGTTATGAACGCTCACCATGCAGAAAAAGCTGACCCTCATTTGACACCAGAGATTGGACATTGCACAAAGGGAAGCTGACAGGGAAGATAAAAGGAAATAAATGAAAAGATAGTGTCCCTAGAATAATAATAATAAAAAAAAGCTGCATAAACGAGCATCCCTGTGAGCCTGCTGCTAAAAGGTTAAGTGGATTCACCTGCTCCAGGTGGCTGTTCAAGCATTTGGAATGCAAGGGATGTAAAAGTTATTTTCAACAGTGTACCAGAATGAGACTACGAACTGAGCAGGCCTGTGGTAGAAACTGAACCAGCTAAGAGTCTTACACTCCACACTAAAAAGAATTAAAACACACACCTGCTTGCACACATCAACCCCAACTGCTATTCAGGAGAGACTTCCACACACTATTCTTAGACACCGGCGCCTATGGAGGCCGGCCAAAGAACAGGCCTATTGTTCAGTGCCCCACAGGACTGCTCAGATAACAGATGTCTTGCCATAAGTAACAGTCATCTCTTTGAAACAGAGTACACCCTCTTGGAGAACTGCAGCCTGCTAAGTTCCTCAAATTGCTCATAAATGCATTTATACACAGTACTGCAGGTCTTGTTTTAAATTAGGATATCCATCTGAGCCGTACAGGAAAGCACAGCGCTATATGCTTCCACTGCAAAACCAGAAGTGTGACAAATAATTGTTATCAGAGCACACGGGCTTTATTCAGCACCCTATAGTCCACATCCAAGGACATCCAGAGAGCGCCTCACGTGAGAAGGTCTGGCAGGGATGCTGCTCACTGCAGCAAAAATTCACTGCGGTCACTTTGATCTTTCCAGGCTCCTGTTCCACCGCGCAGGAGGGCAGCGCGGGCAGACGCCTGCAGCACCCGTTAGTGGCAACTCGCTGCTCGCTCACGGGACACCACACACGAGATGGAAGAACATGAGGGCACGGCCGCTACCGCCACAGGAGGCTGGTGAAACACACTGCAAATGCAGAAAGATCCTAAAATTTTTACTTGCAGGTGTGTGGCGTAGTCAGTAGATCCTATAGCCTGTGTGGTAACTCATTCCTGTCACCATTCCCACAGTGGGAAATACAGAGTTAACTTCAGAATACTGAACTTGGAGGAGTAGAAAAATTGACTAGCTGTGACTTCACTTAGTCTTGTGAAATAAAGCAGATTAAAGAAAAACTCAAGTAATTGACAGCCTGGTCAGGCAAACCCAAAGCTACCTAAAAAAGACATGATTGCTTGACAGCGGAGCCAGAAAGTAGCAGTAAAAATAATCAGAGGCAGTAACCAACCACACAGCTCCGACGTGCTGCCGTGGAACAGCTGAACTGTGCCCGTGTTCACACTGCTTAATACCAGTCACTACAAGCAGTTCCACTGAACTGATGGGACTGCCTGCAGAGCCAGGCACTACCTGCTGTGCACAGCGCTCTTATACCTTCCTCGTGCTGGACACACAGTCATTTATCCAGCGCAGGCGGCTGCTCTGAGGGCAGGGCGCAACAACAGGCTGCCGAGCCCTGGGTGCGAGCTACATCTGTCTTGCAACTCAGTGTCAGCAGCGCACTAGATTCAGAGTACACTTACCTTTCCTAGGCATTTCTCCCTTCACATTCTTCTGTTCCCATCCCAAGAAGTTTATTTTGTTTTTTCTGTTTTTTTTTTTTTTTTTTTTTTTTTTTTTTTTTTT